>LR732080.1:476742-883444 GCA_902506015.1 Armillaria ostoyae | reverse complement strand
ATGGTCCTCCGGCTGTTTATGGAATAGTCATAGGGATCGACATATTCTTCCCCGTAGCCTTCATCAGACCCTTTCGAAACCCTGCTGGAAGCATCACCACCGCTAGTGCGCGTGGTAGCATACTGACCTTCAAAGTTTTGGCTACTAGTCGCATTCTGATTACCAGCTTGGCTGAATAGTGACCTCATTTGATTCAGAAACACGTTAGGATCGAACGGTTGATTCATTGGCTGACTACTAGTAGATGGTACAGGCGCTTGCAACATCTGAGGCTGGAGAGCAGGTTGAACAGGCGTCGGCACACGAGTACTAGTCTGCCAATATTGCAGATCTTGACGAAGTTTATCAATGACTTCGTCCCTAGCATCTCGCGGCTTATTTGCGTACAAGGAAGCGTTATCAGGTAGGCTGATGTTGAATACTCCAGCCGGTCCGCTAACATCTTCCCAGAACATCTGCTCCTGTCTCTTGCTCAACGTTGCTAGCATACGATCCATTGGACAAAGGTGAGCTGGTTCGCGTGGAATTGGCGTCCCATCGGCCATCATGAACTTGCGATCGACGAGCTTCAACAATCCTTCTGCTACGTGCTTCTGTACATTCTGGCAATCCCTTACGAAATGACCAGGTTTCCAGTCGTACCAGCAGTTATCGGACGGTCCTGCTCCCGAATGCTCATTCTGTGGTCGCGGTTGCCTCAGCGAGGAGCTATTATTTCCGCCTTGTTGAAAGGCTCTCAAGATCTGCTCTTGACGCTCCTTCGCCTGCTTCTCACTCACGTCAATGCGATCGAGTAAAGTAGCGACTTGCTGCTTTACTTCTTCAAATTCTGCCTTGATGCCAGAACCACTAGTGGCTCCGGTCGATGATATGCTTCCACTAGTCGCCGACAGAAGGTAACTAGTAGAGCTGTTGAGAGCGATATCATCAGCTTCTGCAACAACCTCGTCAAGGGTGTGCATATCTTCCCGTCTCTTGACAGGTTTTGCGACGACTGGTGCAGCAGCGGCACCACCACCACCACCACCAGCGGCAGCAGCAGCAGCGGCAGCAGCAGCAGCGGCGGCAGCAGGAGCGGCGGCGGGTGCACTAGTCGCGCTTTTGATCCCACGCTTGATACTCAATCGCGCAGCGATGTTTTCTCGAAACGCAGGGGACAACGATTCGGTGAATTTTTCCACTAGTTCACGATTCGTGACTAGCGCTGGAGGCTTCTGAAGTTTCTTCGCTTCGGTCAAGAATCTACGCTTGAACTTGAGGTACGACTCGCGCTCGTCAGCCCCAAGGTTTGAGAACTTACGCGCAATGCGCGTGAGCCTCTCCCAAGTGCCTGTCTCTGCGTCTGCCGCCTCTGGGTAGTTCTTCAAGACCGCTTCTTTGAATTCTGCGAAGGTACCACTATCATATTCATCCAGTGCTTGCCATTCTTCTTCGGTACGGGCATCCGTGTACCTCACTAGCTTCTTCTTCTTCTCGTCATCGTCGGTGATGCTATAGTCAGAGAATAAATCCTCCATCTGTCCAAGGAAACGATGCAAGTTCTCAGGCTCATCGCTATCGAACTTGGGCGCGTCCCTAGACGTAGGTCTAGGCATCTTTTGGGTGCTAGCGGACATGATCGGTCTGCTAACGGATTGAATGGACTGGGAGTTCGTTTGTCCAGGTACTAGTGGGTTCGTTGGTCCACTAGTGGAGGAAGTTCTGGGCCGTGGTTGCGGTGCAAGGGGTCTAGTCCTTTGGACGTTAAGATTCGCGTTGATTCGCTGCGCTGTCCTAGCTTGTGGGCTATCGGGCGGTGCAGTTGCACTTCGTTTGTTCTTTAATAAGTCGTAGTTAGACGTGACTCCAACACCAGCAGCTCGGGAATTGGCTGTTGATCTTCCTCTGGGTCTCTCGGCGGCACTAGTATGTGCTAGCCTTGAGGATGACGCTTGTGCGGGCTCTGTAGCTCTAGCTTTGCCCTTCGCTTTCGCTGAGGCTTGGTTAGACAGATTGCGTACAAGCTGCTAGTTTGAATAGTAGTTTATTCGACAAGACTAGTGTCAAATAAAAGTCTTAATTCAACGAGATTATCAAGTCTGAAACTCCCTCGCGGTGGGCTCCAGATGATGTGCTCGGTAACGGCGAGTGACAAAAGACTAGTGGGCGGAAATGATCTCCAACCGACACTAAACCTCTCACAACTCTACACTATCACCAATTGATTGAATTCGGGTGTTTCGAGTACGATAGAAGCACTCTGCAGACTCAATAATCAAGGGATGTTGTTCAAAAGACACTTTATTCGTTACTAGTGAGTTTTACAACCGTACTACTCGCACTAGTGGGGTGGGTAAGACACAATTGACTGAATGTGACTTGGTTTTGAGCTACTGTGCTTGTTGGGACTATGACTGCTTCGAAATAATGGCTCTCTTGGCCCTGTACTACTTCCTACAAGTGATCTTCACTTGACTAGTTCGCACTCTTGGCTTACTAGTGGCACTCTTGGCCTAGAAACTGCTCCTTACAAGTGATAACACTTGACTAGTTCGCACTCTAGCTTACTAGTGGCACTCTTGGCCTAAGAATAATACTTTAACTTCGAGAAATTGCAAGAATTACTTCGAAACACTCTTGGTCTTTGCAGGACACAATAGTATTGCTCAAAAGGGACTTCAATTCACTCAATTCTATAGGTAACTTAGCGACTAGTAGCCGCTTCGTCGAGGTTAAGCACAAAAGCCTTTAATTGGGGCACTAAACTCTTGTTAGTCACTCGCAATCGCAGGGATGGCTTGCCTGCCGTTGCGAGTGGCTATTCTACTACTTATATACTGTAAAGAATGGTACAAAGCGACACAAACAACTACACTAGTGGGGTATTTTCGGTACGGATTTCTTGGCTAGGCCCGAAATACCGCGCACAAACACGCAATAGTCGGTCTAGAAATTGCTATTGGACGACTAGTGAGCCACGGAGCTCAGCTAGCGGTTTAATCTCGCGTGCTTGACCCAGCAACGCGCCACTAGTGCCGGAGATGAACGACTAGCCACATCCTCGTGCTCGCAACCGTAGTCGGCCATGATCGAAAGCGCAGCCGGGCTATACTAGTACCGATCGCAATAGATCTGATCGCACTAGTCGGATCTGGGCGTAACGTTAATCCGTTGCTAATTCATTTCTAAGTCCTGCTTCGAGATTGCTGCGTGACTAGTTAACCTGACTTAGGCGTTTCTGCCCCGATCGGTCTACTAGTGACTGAACTTCACGAGATCTGTGTATTCTGCTCCTTGTTTGGTGCGCTAGTCGCGTTACTTGTCTACTAGTGGCCTTATATTAAGTAGTCCGGCTAGTATTCAAGTCACTAGTACGGCCGGCTGGTAGATTTGACCCACTAGTGGTATCGCATCTAAGTCCTGGCTTCACTAGTCGCATACTGCTGTGACTATCAGCTCGGAGCCTCAGCTATAGTCCTTTTATTATCACTAGTACAGGATAGATATGCAATTGTATTGCTACCAAATCGCAAAATCTAGGTGTGAACGCGTAGACGGCGTATCACCGCTGTCGACGAGCCCGCGAGTGGCGAAGACTTGTCGGTTCGTGAGCGTGGTGAGTTGGACGTTCAACATGAAGTCCCTACTGCTGCTCTGCCGGCGTCAAAGATATCGAGGCGGTTCGCGGAGCTCGTAAAGTCGCTCTCTGGCTAATTCGTCTCCCTTCCTAAGTTCGGAAAGGAGTTCGGGGACGCGGTCTACATGCGTCCAAACGAATAGCGTGGCGCGTGCTGCGTTATCGTTTCATGCCTCGCATACCGCGCGAAGCGTCCAGTCAACCTCGAAGGGTTTGTACCACTTTGCGAAGCCGGGTTTCGTGGGGGGAGCCGAGCTAGGCTCGTTGCCCTTCTTGACTATAGTCGGGGTTCGTTCTTTGGCGAGCCAGAGTTGGAACGCCGTGTCGTCATCTTCGTCAGGGATTTCGATACAGGTTACTGCGTGCCCCCTATTCACTGCCTGGGCGCTAGCAGCTTCCAGTCCTGCGGCCGGTCTCTTCTGCGCTTTGGCACTTCCCGGTTCATTCCGGGGCAGGATGCTACGGTCCCCGTCGCGGGTGCTCGGAAGACCATCTCGAGAGATAGCGGGTTGGGCTTGAACCGCGAACGCGGATTTACCAGTCTCCCCCTGTCCATCCGAGTTTCCGGCACGTGCCTTTTTATCCCCATCCCGGGGCGAACAACAGCCCTCACGCTCATCGGAGCTAGTCGTCGGTCGGCCTGTGACTCACTCTTGTCCTGGGAGCCTTGCGGTAGTCTCGCCACCTAGTCGGGACTCAACGCTGACTTTCGGGGTGGATGACCCGGAGGTCTGAGCCGCTTCTTCGTAGAGATTGCCTTTCGGCGCTCTCATCGTCCCATCCGTTATGCGGGGCAAGCTCGCAATGTTGATGGGTGTCACCGTGAGGGTTGACTTTTCGCCAGACGCGTTCATCGATTGGGTTTCCCCGCATAGACTACTTGCGCGGTGTTTAGCGTCGGTCTGTCCAAGCGTTAGCAAGGGACGCGTCGGGAGGCTCTCTGCCTCGTGCCCAGCGGGGTCGACCGCCTTTGCTTGTGCCCTGGCAGGCGATGTGTCGTGACATCCTTTGAGGGGAGTGTCGGTGTCGTTGTCGTTGCACTCTTCGACGCTGAGTGCTGCGTATCGGTTTTGTGATTCTGAAACTGGTTTGCTAGTCGTGCTAGAGACGTTAAAAGCAAGTAAATTGGGGGCAGGTATAGCCGAATGCGTAATACGGGAAAAGTCTGTGTCCGAATGCGTTGTAATACTGATAGGATTGAATGGAGTACCTACGAAAGAAGAATGAGACCGTCCAGCGGAACACGAATGCGCACCAGTATGTAAGTCCTTGGCGACTTTAGGGGAATCGTACCCTAAGTCGCCGTCTCTTTTACCTCCTCAACCTTCGAGCTGGTCGCCGGCTCAGTAGTTTGTACTGACCGGATGTCCCGGAACTCCTTCTTCCTTGGGCAGTCCTTGCTCATGTGCCCCTTCTCCTTGCACCTGAAGCACCTCCCCTCGTCTCGCAGCTTTTGAGCGTCGATGCTCATCGGCAGTCCTTGGCCGGGGTGGGTCGTCCATCTTCCGGAGGAGTCTCGTCTGCTTGGTTTGGGGGCGCTACTGTTGCCGGCCGGTTTGGCTGGCGTCGAACTTGTCGCGCCCCCTGTCTTGGGTTGACTGGGGGCGGTAGTGCCGTTCTTCTGCAGAGTGCGTCCTCCGATGGCCTGGTCGAAGACCCACTTCTTCTGTCTTTCCTCGTACATGACGCAGATGCGTCGCTTCCAGTCATTGTACGTGACTGGGACATGCTGACCCGAGTTGGCGACGGCGTTGGTATAGGAGTCGGGGACTCCTAGCCGGACGGCTTTGACCATGAGTCCTCGGGTGTCGGTCTTGCCTCGTCTGTTGGCCTTCTTGGCTTCCATCTCGAGCTCCTGGAAGTAGGAGATTGCGGGTCCTTTCCCCATTCGGAGATCGAACATTCGCTTCTCGTGTAGCTCCTCGGAGGCGGGGTCGTGGAAGTTCTGGGCGAGCAAGGTTGTGAACTCGCCCCAGGAGGGGAACCGGAATCGGGGGTTGACGGGGTCTTCCTCGTTATTGCACCAGAAGTCCTGTCGGGCGTGCACCCACCAGTCTTTGGCAGGGCCTTCGAGGTGGGTGATGGCGAAGACGATGCGAGAAGAGGGGACCTGGAAGTAGGCGGCGAATACTTCGAAGTAGGTGAAGCAGTCACCCACGAAGCGTTCGACGTTGTTGTACTTCCCGTCGAACGGGAGGGGCGGTTTGACCATGATTGGTTTTACGCCTAGCCAGGGGGCATCGTCGGGGGCGGCGCCTACCGGTGCGGGGTAGGGATCGGGCGCCTGCCATCTCGGGGGGGGGTCTGGGGACCGACCATCGATCTGTTCGATCGTAAAGGGGACGGCGGTAGTTTGGGACAGGGGGTCTTCCTCTGTCGGGTTCCTTGCCTTTGTTGGCGTCGGGGGGTTGGGCAAAGTCCCAGGTGACGTCGTGCGTCATCATCTTGGCCTGGGCGACTTCCATCTGGGCCTTGAGTAGGTCGTACTCTCGGCGGTTGCTTTCAGACTGTCGGCGCGCAGCCTCTAGTCGTTCTTCGTTGCTGGGTTGGGACGGCCCAGCGGTGGAGTCGGTTGCGATGGGTTCGGGAGGGTCTTGCCCTGCGAAGGGGCGGTTGGAGTACTGCGGGGGTCGGTATTGCTGTACTCGTCGGGGGTGAATCGGTTGGTATGTTTGGTACTCGCCTGCATAGGTTGGCGAGTCGGGGAGGGGGAAGGGTTGGTGGTAGAAGTGGGGGGCAGAGGTGTAACCTCGATAGTCCCCATAGTCGAGGGCGGTGTCCATCTCTTCTTCCTCGTCGGCCCAGCCGAAGGTTTCGTCGTCCTGATTGAAGTTATCGAAATCAGGCGGTGCCGTCGAGATCTGGGCGGTCTCCCTCAGCAAGTGCGAGGGCCAGTAAGATGTCGGTGAGAATACGTTGTTCCTCATCTGTTCGGGGGCGGGCGTTTCGTATTCGGTCTCCGGCCGAAGTGTAGTATTCCGTTCGAAAACGGTTGTGGTGGATCCGGGCAGCGATAGTGGCATCTCTGCCGAGTCGGGGGATTGGGGGTCCTCTGGTGATGGCGAGGTATCTCCCCATCCGGATTCTGTTCTCGGGTCCCTCGAACCTGCTGCGGGATTCGAGGTCGACCCTTCAGAGCTCCCAGGCCTGAGATCGATAGGGCCCAAGGAAGGCTCTGTCGATGGCCTCGAGCTCGGGCCACTCGTAGTCGTGTCCGTGGGGATTGAGGGGGTCGTCATCCTCTCGCTCTGCGACTGGTTCGTTTCCTCCGTAGTCGGAGGAGTCTGAGTCGCTGTCGGACTCTGGGAGGGGGCAAAGGTGGGCGGGGGTTGCGATTCGAACCCCTCCAGTGTGGAGGGTGCCTGAAAGGCGTTGACGGCGGAGGGGGGACGGAGTGCGCGGGGTCTCATTGTCGGATTCGGGGAGGAGAGCCCGTATTGGGGCCTCGGGGCTGTCAGGAATCATGATGAGGGGAAGGGGGGGCGTTGGAGAGCGGAAGACAGTCCGTAGGAACCTGCCGTATTCCTCTGCCTCGTCCGCGGGGTTATAGGCTGGAGGGGGGGTTCTTGGAACATTGGACAGGCCGGGGGTTGCGTTGCGAGGGGAAAGGGGTAGGTCGTCGTCGGATGAGGGGGCACGGTAGGTGCTCCTCCTCTGGGGGGCGGGGGCATGGATCGTGCCCACTGGTTCCATGAGTGGTCCGGGTTGGACGTAGGGAACGACATAGTGAGCGGGGAGGGTTGGCGGCGGTGTTTCGATTCTGAGGAGTCGGCGGATTCGATCGATGTTTGCGAGTATGACGATTGAGAAGAGGAGTGAGAGAAGGCAGGCTCCTCCGATGGCTGATACGATTACAATGGTGAGTTCGTCGGGGGTCATGGGTCTTTCGTCTCGCGGCTGGCGGTAGAGAGAAAGAGAGGAAGATTCGAACTAATTGTTAGGCCTTGCCTAACACGTGATCTTATAAAGACGTGGCGTAAGCTGACTGCCTTCGTATTAGGGCAATCGTGCAGCTACGGCTAGTCTCTTAGATGCGATGTGCTGAGTAGGCGAAGGTATGGATAAACTTTAGTTCGAATCTAGGGAATACATAGTGAGAACTAGACTACTTATATACTAGAATCTGAACGCTATAATTAGATGTGGATACGTGTTGAGCGTTCGGTTACTATGCGTGAAACAATGAAAACAACGAGCTAGGCGAGCGACCGTCGCGAGCCGTAGCACAATACCTGAAGTCGTTCGATATGGGCGTGGAGACTGGGCCGTCGGGCCGGTTGATCCGCTGATGTCCGTGATAAGATGCGATAAGATCGAGATAAGATCGAGATAAGATAAGAAAAATGGAAAAATTGTAACACTACTAAGGTAGTAGACCCAAGCAATAGGTTTACCACTGCATATTTTGCTCATCCTCACAATAGGTTATGGGCCCCGAGCCTAAATAATCTATTCATCTACATACCTACACAAGCAGTACTCGCCTAATACAACAATCAAACCCCCAGTTTACATTACATCATGTCATCATCAAATGATTCGACACCATCATCGCTATTCCGAATCGAGCTTCTTCGAGAAGACAATTGGGTTCCGTGGAAGCATCGTGTGACAGCTATCCTATGAGAACGAGGTCTCTTGAGGTATGCCGAGGGAACAGAAGCAAAACCGATTGCAGCAGACCCTAAGACACCAACAGCCGAGGAAACTGCAAAGCTACAAAAATGGGAAGAGATGGACGGGAAGGCGCAGACACAGATCGAGCTGATGCTAAGCGACATGCAGATGATTCACATTGTGGGCGCTATCACCGCAGCCGAGATGTGGAAGCAATTGAAGTTAGTAAAGGAGGCTAGAGGGAAGCTAGGAATTTTATCTTACCGCCGTCGTTTGTATCGTACTGTTGCCGATGAGTCTACAGACATTGTGGAACACATAACCGAGATGCGACGCACTCAAGAGGAGCTAGGGATGCTCGGAAGCCAAGTATCAGATGAAGACTTCCTCATGTTATTAATAACATCCTTACCCGAATCTTGGGACCAATTTACAACAGCGTATCTTGGCGCAACCAGAAATAACCCCACTGTTACCTCACATGAGTTCATTGCCATCGTGATGGAAGAGAACCACAGAAGATTAGAGAAGAGCAGTGGAGGAGAATCGGCCATGTATGGACACGGAAAGAGTCAGCATGGAAGAGTAAATTGGAAGCAAAATAAAGAGAAGGATAATTCAGAAGAAGAATGCTGGAATTGCCACAAACGAGGCCACATTTCAGCAGAATGTTGGTCCAAAGGAGGCGGCATGGAGGGAAAGGGTCCGATGATGTGCTTGGTAACAGCGAGTGGCAAAAGACTAGTGGGCGGAAATGAGCTCCAACCAACACTAAACCTCTCTACACTCTACACTATCACCAATGTATTGAATTCGGGTGTTTCGAGTATGATAGAAGCACTCTGCAGACTCAATAATCAAGGTAGGTTGTTCAAAAAGACGTTTTATTTGTTACTAGTGAGTTTTACAAGCGTACTACTCGCACTAGTGGGGTGGGTAAGACACAATTGAATGAATGTGACTTGGTTTTGAGCTACTGCGCTTGCTGGGACTCCGACTGTTTGGACTATTGACTCTCTTGGCCCTGTAATACTTCCTACAAGTGATCAACACTTGACTAGTTCGCACTCTAGCTTACTAGTGGCACTCTTGGCCTAAGAATAATACTTTAACTTTGAGAAACTGCAAGAACTAACTTTGGAGCACTCTTGGCCTTTGCAGGACACAATGGTAGACTCAAAGGGACTTCAATTCACTCAATACTATAGGTAACTTAGCAACTAGTAGCCGCTTCGTTCGAGGTTAAGCACAAAAGCCTTTAATTGGGGGCACTAGATACTACTAGTCACTCGCAATCGCAGGGATGGCGTCGCCTCCTGTTGCGAGTGGCTATTCTACTACTTATATACTGTAAAGAAAGGTACAAAGCGACACAAACAACTACACTAGTGGGGTATTTTCGGTACGGATTTCTTGGCTAGGCCCAAAATACCATGCATAAACATGCAATAGTCGGTCTAGAAATTGCTATTGGACAACTAGTGAGCCACGGAGCTCAGCTAGCGGTTTAATCTTGCGTGCTTGACCCAGCAACGCGCCACTAGTGCCGGAGATGAACAACTAGCCACATCCTCGTGCTCGCAACCATAGTCGGCCATGATCGAAAGCGCAGCCAGGCTATACTAGTACCGATCGTAATAGATCTGATCGCACTAGTCGGATCTGGGCGTAACGTTAATCCGTTGCTAGTTCATTTCTAAGTCCTGCTTCGAGATTGCTGTGTGACTAGTTAACCTGACTTAGGCGTTTCTGCCCTGATCGGTCTACTAGTGACTGAACTTCACGAGATCTGTGTATTCTGCTCCTTGTTTGGTGCGCTAGTCGCGTTACTTGTCTACTAGTGGCCTTATATTAAGTAGTCCGGCTAGTATTCAAGTCACTAGTACAGCCGGCTGGTAGATTTGACCCACTAGTGGTATCGCATCTAAGTCCTGGCTTCACTAGTCGCATACTGCTGTAACTATCAGCTCGAAGCCTCAGCTATAGTCCTTTTATTATCACTAGTACAGGATAGATATGCAATTGTATTGTTACAAAATCGCAAAATCTAGGTGTGAACACGTAGACAGCATATCACCGAAGTCGAGAGGAAAGGGCCACAGAAAGGGAAAGGATCACGCTAACCAAGCCAAGCAGTCAGATATTGGCAGCGACATACCCGAGACAGCTTACCCGGTGACAGACACAAGCTGTCCACAATTTGATTCGCATTTTTCGCGCTATGACTGGCTTGCAGATTCAGGAACAACATCCCATATCTGCAATAACCGTGATTCCTTTATGGATTTCAAACCGTTAACAGAGTCATCAATTAATGGTATTGGAAACCAAACTATCAAAGCCCTGGGACGAGGCACAGTCATTATAGACTGCAAAGTTGGAAGCAAAACCATCACTCACCATCTCAAGGACACCCTATTTGCTCCGAAGGCCATAAATAACCTCATATCCATCAGCAGACTTGATGACGCAGGAATGGAAGCTAGATTTCGTAGAGGAAAAGTAGAATTTCTCCGAAATAGCAACCAAGTTCTTGCAGTTGGACATAAGTCCCGGCGGTTATATCAAATGGCAGCACATGCCAGAATAACTGCTGAACAGTCAAACGTTGCTGAGGACAGCCAGAACACGTGGGATTCATGGCATCAAAGATTTGGGCACTTAGGTATTACAGGACTTCAGCGTTTGGCAAAAGATGGACTTGTAGAGGGACTTACCATTGATAAAGACTCTCCACCATTCACTCAATGCGAAGCCTGTATACAAGCAAAGCAGACACACAGCCCATATCCACAGGAAGCAAAGCATCAAAGAGAAATTCCAGGCGAACTTACTCACAGTGATGTCTGGGGACCGGCCCATGTTGCTTCCTTGCAGGGATCGAAGTATAATATTGCCTTTACAGATGATGCGACCCGACATTGCGTACCTAAATTTATGAAGGTGAAAAGCCAAGCCTTTGATAAGATCAAAGAGTACATCACCTTTATAGAGCGACAGTTTGGAGTCAAGCCGAAGGTCATCCGAGTTGACAATGCAAAGGAGCTAATCAGTAAAGAAGTCAAGGACTGGTTAAAGGAGAAGGGAATCGAGTTGCAGACCACTGCACCCTATGCACACTCTTCAAATGGTGTAGCAGAGCGATTTAACCGCACCTTGATCGAACTCACACGAGCTATGTTAATAGCGCGTGGCTTGCCATCATTTCTGTGGGAAACCGCGATTGAATATGCAGCCTATATACGAAACATGGTGCCGACGCGAGCCCTGGAAGGGAAAACACCTGAGGAAGCATGGACAAAAACAAAACCAAATGTCTCGCACCTAAAAGAGTTTGGCTGTGATGTGTGGATCTTGACGGAAGGGCAGAACCTGTCAAAACTCGAGCCAAAGTCAAAGAAATTCATCTTTGTTGGGTATCTTGATGGTCCGAAAGCCATAAAATATTATGATCCGAGACTTAGACAAATCCGAGTCTCAAGGAATTTCATATTTGCAGAACCGTCAAAAGCTGTGGACATCGAGAAGACTGACAATATGAGGCTCGAGGGGGAGACAGGAAATAGCGACCCTCAATTGCCTGCTGGTAATGAGGAGTCAGCAAATAAAGATAAACCGGAAACCGGAAAGCCCTCACCTGCAGTAACATCAGTGCCGATTCCTTCAAGAATTCCCAAAACGATATCCTCATCCTCTCAATCACCCAAAACAGATGGACAGTCGTGGGAGACGATGGGATATCCCTGCAGATCTGAGCGTGCCATCAAGGATCATAATTACCGAAAGATGGGAAATCCCGATTCTCGCCTTCCACCAGTGCCGAGGCAAGCGAGTACATCATCAGTGACTGACATGGAGCAACTGAATGA
This sequence comes from Armillaria ostoyae, assembly GCA_902506015.1. NCBI lineage: Eukaryota > Fungi > Basidiomycota > Agaricomycetes > Agaricales > Physalacriaceae > Armillaria > Armillaria ostoyae. Next base: position 871,342 of record LR732080.1, on the reverse strand, counting down.
AGAAGATTTCGCAAACCTTGCCTCAATCCGGAGTTATCTCGCAGGTGACAGGATGCCTGTCAGCCCAAATGATTTCCCCCGAAGTCTTAAAGAAGCTGAAGCATCAGCAGAATGGCTGGACTGGAAAAGAGCCATGGATGAAGAAATACATACCATCCAGGAAATGGGGACATATACCTTAGAGGACCTGCTGAAAGAAAGAGAAGCTATTGGAAGCAAATGGGTCTTCAGCAAGAAATATGATGAAAACGGAAATGTCTCCTGTTACAAGGCACGGCTCGTTGCGCAAGGCTATTCCCAAATCCCAGGAGTAGATTTCTACGAAACCTTCGCACCAGTAGTCCGATTAGAATCCGTTCGTGCAGCCCTAGGTATTGCCGCCATCAAAAACCTCGAAATCTCTCAAATGGATGTAAAAGGAGCTTACCTAAATGGGGAACTCGAAGAAGAGATATTCATGCGGCAACCACAAGACTACGATGACAGATCAGGCAGAGTTTGCCGACTACATAAAATTCTTTATGGCTTGAAGCAGTCAGGACACGAGTGGAACCGAGAGTTCAATAGAAATATGATGGACATCAGATTCTCGAGGCTTGAAGTTGATCACTGTGTTTACAAGCGCATAAGAGATGGAAGAATGACAGTCATTACAGTATGGGTAGATGACTTACTCATATTCACGGAAACCATTGAAGATATGGCAGAAGTTAAGGGGGAGTTGCAGAAGTTATTTGATGTAAATGACCTAGGAGAGCCGAAAAAGATCATTGGAATCGAGATAGAGAGAGATCAGGAAAACGGAACCATTGCACTCTCTCAAACACGGTACATTGATGGACTCCTGTCGCAATTCAATATGCAGAACGCACACCCCGTAACAACACCTCTTGATCCAAACGTGATCTTGAGGAAGTGATCTGATAAATTGCCTGTTGACCCTGCGATTGTGTCCGGGTATCAGGCAGTGATAGGATCATTGCTATATGCAGCACAAGGGACGCTGATACGCCGTCTACACGTTCACACCTAGATTTTGCGAATTTGTAACAATACAATTGCATATCTATCCTGTACTAGTGATAATAAAAGGACTATAGCTGAGGCTTCGAGCTGATAGTTACAGCAGTATGCGACTAGTGAAGCCAGGACTTAGATGCGATACCACTAGTGGGTCAAATCTACCAGCCGGCCATACTAGTAACTTGAATACTAGCCGGACTAATGAATATAAGGCCACTAGTAAACGAGTAACACAACTAGCGCACCAAACAAGGAGCAGAATACACAGATCTCGTGAAGTCCGGTCACTAGCAGGCCGATCAGGGCATAAACGCCTAAGTCAGGTTAACTAGTTGCGCAGCAATCTCGAAGCAGGACTTAGAAATGAATTAGCAATGGATTAACCTCGCATCTAGATCTGACTAGTGCGATCAGATCTGTTACGATCAGACACGAGGCTAGCCAGACTGCGTGTTCGATCACGGCCAACTGCGCTATGGATACGAAAGCGTGGTTAGTAGTTTATCCTCGGCACTAGTGGCGCGTTGCTGGGTCAAGAACATGACATTAAACCGCTAGCATAGCTCCGTGGCTTACTAGTCATCCAGCAGCAGTTTCTAGACTGACTATTGCGTGCTTTTTCGCAGTATTTCGGGACTAGCCAAGAAATCAGTACCGAAAATACCCCACTAGTGTAGCTGTTTGTGTCACTTTGTACCTTTCTTTACAGTATATAAGTAGTAGAATAGCCACTCGCAACGGGAGGCAATGCCATCCCTGCGATTGCGAGTGACTAGTAGTATCTAGTGCCCCCAATTAAAGGCTTTTGTGCTTAACCTCGAATGAAGCGGCTACTAGTCGCTAAGTTACCTATAGTATTGAGTGAATTGAAGTCCCTTTGAGTCTACCATTGTGTCCTGCAAAGGCCAAGAGTGCTCCAAAGTTAGTTCTTGCAGTTTCTCAAAGTTAAAGTATTATTCTTAGGCCAAGAGTGCCACTAGTAAGCTAGAGTGCAAACTAGTCAAGTGTGATCACTTGTAAGGAGCAGTTTCTAGGCCAAGAGTGCCACTAGTAAGCCAAGAGTGCGAACTAGTCAAGTGTTGATCACTTGTAGGAAGTATTACAGGGCCAAGAGAGCCAATAGTCCAAACAGTCGGAGTCCCAGCAAGCGCAGTAGCTCAAAACCAAGTCACATTCATTCAATTGTGTCTTACCCACCCCACTAGTGCGAGTAGTATGCTTGTAAAACTCACTAGTAACGAATAAAACGTCTTTTGAACAACCTACCTTGATTATTGAGTCTGCAGAGTGCTTCTATCGTACTTGAAACACCCGAATTCAATACATTGGTGATAGTGTAGAGTGTAGAGAGGTTTAGTGTTGGTTGGAGCTCATTTCCGCCCACTAGTCTTTTGCCACTCGCCATTACCGAGCACATCAACGTGACCCGATTTAGCGCACCCAGTCCAGGAGCTAGGACAATACGCATCGAACCCAGGACCAGAGCATTGGACAGCACTGAAGCGCATCCTCAGGTACCTTGCTGGAACTCGAAATCTGAAACTTGTGTTCCACAGAAATGAGGAGACCGAAGTAATCAGTGTCGGATACTCTGATGCAAGCTACGCATCAAATCGAGATGATTTGAAATCAGTCTCAGGGTACGCATACCTTATTGGAGGCGTGTCATTTGCATGGAGCTCGAAAAAACAGAGTACTGTTGCACTGTCTTCAACAGAAGCAGAGTATACAGCTCTTGCACATGCAACAAGGCAAGCCATATGGAATAGAAACCTACTGGCTGAGCTAGGATGTTCACAAGAAGATGCTACTTTGATTTTCGAAGACAATCAATCAGCCATCGCTATCGCGCGTGACCCGCAGTACCACGCAAGATCAAAACATTTTGATGTGCAAAATCATTTTGTCTGGGAAAAAATTGAAGACGACATAATAGAGCTCTTCTATTGCCCCACAGATGAAATGGTTGCAGATGTCATGACGAAGGCACTGCCCCGCCAGAAGCACGACAAGTTTGTACAGGAACTTGGGCTGTTACCGTCTTGAGGGGGAGTGTTGTGATCCGACAAGCTGGCAGTACCATATCGGGTATGCCGCGTCTCGGCAATCCGGTAACATCTGGAATGTTTGAGCATCATTGCTCTTCTTCCCCTTCGTACTTTTACTTACTGGAACTTTTGAGTAGAGATAAACATAGGTACTATAGTAGAACATTCTAGATACATTGTGTAGTATATAAGGCCGATGTTTTGGCCTAGTACATTAATTAATTCCTTCATACTTACATACTACTAAGGTAGTAGACCCAAGCAATAGGTTTATCACTGCGTATTTTGCTCATCCTCACAATAACCTGATAAAAGTCTATAGAGGACGAAGTCATTGGAGTTGGTATGGTGACTAAAACCCAGTACCAGCCATATGTTCATGAGAAATGACATTCCTCACCGAGTCTAGTCTAGGACTACTTCACTGATGCAAATGCACCGTCTCGTCAACAGACGCTCACAAGGGATCGCTGCCAGAATATAGATTTCTTCAGACACGCCCAGTCGCAGGAAATCTCCGATGGTATGTAGACCTCGGACAAACAACATGGACAGTACCACATACCAAACTTTGACATCCTTGCGTGCTCATTGACATGTCATCCCTTCTTGGTGAACTCGTTTGTTCTGTCAGTACCTTCCCAAGTATTGCTGGGTGTATTTGCCGTCGACAACCTGGATACATATTAAGCCCAGCACAGTCAAGTTCCCATCAGCTACCTTACCTTGATGCGTCTGCAGTATGCAAACAAGTCCTAGGGCGGAGAATACACCCAACTCTTCGCCTATATATGTTGATATCTCAGGCCATCAAAAAGTTCAACGTGGGGAACCGCTGCTAGGGATTGATGCCTATCGATACTCCATGAGGATACATTCTCTCCTTTGACAGTTTGCACCTGTCTGCCTGTGTTCAGCTGTGCTCCTCGACCAACTGTTGACATCCGACCCGCCCTCAATATGTTTAGTTCCACATCTCTATGGAGGTTTAGACAACCAGTCATTCACAGAACGCCCGGTCATACCGAATATGTATTTGTTTATCGGACTTATCCGGATCCAGGTGTCGTGATCTGCCTGTCTTCCAGTGTTCCGCCGTGTGGTGATGGGGCTGCATCCCGAAAACTTTCACACAAAATACCGACTGCTGTTACTAAGGACTATGTGACAGGTGGAAATCGAGAAGCAGTACTCGTGGTAGCGGCTCCCGTCTATTGAATGACAATCACCATTCACATCGCAGCGCTGTGGTGGATAACACGAATTCCATAAGCGAATCAGCTCTTATCCCGTCATCTTGCATCAAGGCAGAGGCTGATATGCTCAGCAAGCTTCAGGTAAGCCTTGTTTTCGCACGGCGAACTATGCCAATTTTCATTGGGGTTTTCTTTTGACTAGTGCCAGACGTTCGGTGCACTAGATCTCTACGCCTGCCTACTGACATGCCCAATACGAAAATTTGCCGTCAAATACCCGGCTCTACGACCGTCTGATGCAAACTGTCCATAATCTCCCTGAATATTCGAAGCAAGGCTGGATGTATCATGCATTCACTGTATTCCATATACGACGTGCATGCCATTGACAAACTCAACCGCATTAATTATGATTGCGTAATTCTGAGCGATCGCGTCGTCGTATAAAATGTCTGAGCTAAGCATCCAAACCCAACACAAACTACACTTCATACCAACATGTCGACCATTCCTCACGGTGGTGTACTCAAGGTGAGAGAGGAAATCTGGCATATTCCCTTCAAAGTATTGCTGACTTTCCTGTTCTTTCTAGGATCTCGTTGCAAGAGACAAAGAAATTTCTCACCAACTCAGAGCGGAAGCAGAGACTTTGCCTGACATTGTCCTCACTGAGGTGCTTTCCCCCCTGTATTCTTCTATCTCATGTATTGATTTTCTCCCAAGCGACAACTCTGCGATTTGGAGCTGATCGCTAATGGAGGCTTTAGCCCATTGGAAGGTTTTATGATGGAGAAGGATTATACAAGGTTTGCAAAATGGTTTATTTTGATTTTTACTGATTTATCCCTAAAGATTGTGTTTATAGTGTTGTCGATACTCTTTGGTTGGCCGACAGAGTTTTGTTCCCCATTCCTATTACTCTGGATGTCTCTGGCAAAGAAATAAGCTGTCTCTCGATTGTCTCTGGCTTGCGAGTTGCCCTTCACGACCCACAGGATGAAGCGGCTCTCGCTATTATAACTGGTGTGTCTGAATTTTCTACTCCATGGTCCTCTTCTTACCTCGCGATAGTTGAGGATATATACAAGCCAGACCATGCCAAAGAAGCAGTCAAAGTCCTCGGTGCCGACGATCCTGCTCATCCAGCTGTCAGCTACCTTCGCAGATGCGTACAGGAGGGCCAAGAGAATTCTGCATCGGAAGATATTGGGTTCGACCCCCAAATTGGCCATGATGTTGTACGTTTGAGGTGTTTTTGCATAGTTTACCAGCGCATACCAGGTGATGGTGTCCAGTCGTTTATTCATGAAGTACCCTTCGGCGAGCCAAACCCATGGAAGATAGATATTTCTCTCCTCGCGATATAACTTGGAGCCCATATTTAATTTGATAAGTAGAACAATGTACATTCGTCGGTGACTGAAGTGGTATAATACATAAGACGCCTGCCAAGATGTACCATAAATAATAAACTTATATCATGTGCACAGAAAGAGAAAACATAAGAATAGCTGGGACACTTAAGTATAAGTTACGTTCACAGTTGGTCGGAGGTGAGATCCCCGTAAATCGGACAGAGTTGGTCCCAGGCAGCTGTCAAATTTGTTTCTCAGTATCTCTCATGGTCGGAGATATAGAAAAAATGCTTCGTACTCGGTGGGTTTTGTGTCTGGATTGTGTCGACATCCTTGGCGAAAACGACAGCAAGTCCGCTAGAAAAGGGATATTAGCATGTGAAATAATCGGAAATGAATGAGGACTCACATTTCCAGATGCCAGTTGATATGACTGACGCAGTAGGATTAGCATTCATAGTATATTTCAGCACGAGGTAAGATATTTACCAGTGCAAGAACCAGGGTCCGGCGTTGTCCATTGTGAAACGGAAAGTAATGTTGTCAGTGCCAGAACCAATCGATACGACGTCACAATGGACCTGGGGAGTATAGTCAGTTATCACACACCGTAGAAGGAAGTGAGGAGGACTTACTGGGTTCGCGTAGTTGTATTCGGTGCTCCCTGCGCTTCGTACGATGTCAAAGGTGTGCTAGAAAAGGGTTTGATTACAAAGGTCTGCGGATAAGTGGAGAAGTATCTTACACCGTGAAGATGGAATGGGTGCTGGTAGAAATGTCAGCCTGGGAGTGCGTCACGAAAAAGAACGATACATACAGGTCCACCGAGTGCCAAGGCTGGAACGCTTATCTCAATGACCTTATTCGGTGGGAGAGTATAAACGCTCCCAGAAGGAAGCAGGTTCTGCGCTGAGTTGTCCCCGCTCAAGATCTGCAAAAGTACTGGTGCGGTGGGTGGGGTAAAGGACGCGCCATTGACTGTGAATCTGAAGTTGTTGAAATCAAATGCGAGGGCTAGGTTAAGCATAATGTCCGCCCTGCCAGCTTGTGGCAACCCAGGGGCACCGGGGTTTTCGAGAGGGTGGAGGTTCATCTCAAGGAGTGGTATAACACTCATCGTCTGGTTACTCGTCAGATCCCCTGAAGCTGCCACAAAGTAATGCACCACACCCAAGTTGATCCCTCCCTGGAAGCCCTGCGTTCTGAAGTTGGGGCTCGCATGCATCCAGTAGTTCCCGATCCTTTGATTTGCGTTGAGGATGAGGGAATATCGCTGCCCGGCGAAGATCTGGACAGAGTCGACAACGAGGGGCTGGGTGTTGATGCCATCGGCTTCAATGATGGTGAGGTTGTGGGAGTCGATGGAGAATACCCAGTTGGGGTCGCAGGAGGCGGCTACGAGGCGGAGGCGGTAGCGTAGTCTGCGGACGATGTTGAGTTGGAATAGGTCGGAGGTCGGCTGGATTAATGGTCAGAAAGGAGGGTGTGAGAATGTGATGGGAACATTTGGAAGTACTTACACCACCTGTGTAACGTCCTTTACCTATTTTTGAAATTAGGAAATTAGGTTTAGAATGATGAATTTGTTCTGACGTACCGTTGATCAGGGTAGCATCGAAGACGGGTGCTTGTCCCGCCAGTGCGAGGGCCGGTGTGTGGTACCTAGTGTGTTTCATCCTGAGAACTGTAGATTCGACAGTCTGCAGAAGAGGTATTCACCAGTCTGAAAGTGTGATCACCGTTGCCTCTAGAATGCGTGTCAAAAGGCGAAAGATCGGAAGGGAAAATTTCTCATACCGGTGTCAATATCGTAACGCAATCGGTGAGGATCGAGGGGATCGTAAATGACCAGAGGTCCCCATAGACCATCACAATACTGCGTAGCTGTGAATGTTGTGTCACCATTCTGAAGAAAAGACGATGTAAAGGAGAAGGACGTACAAAGATGAGAGTGATACCAAAATGTTCCCGCCTGATCAGGAACTGTGAAGTCGTATAGGAACGAATGGTTCTAGACAGGATCAGCGTCTGAAGAGTGGAAATGGAGAGTTTTCACTCACAGCAGCGATGGGGCACTGGTTAACGAAACTAGGCCTGTGATCGTGAGAGAAAGTGAGTTGCGACACTTTAGATGTCTATTATATACTCACCCATCAGCCCAGGAGGATCCTTTCTGAAACAGACCATGCCAGTGCTATTATTACAGTCGTCAGAGAAACTAGACAACGCATCAAAACGAAGAGACCACTTACAATACTGGTGCTTCTCAACATGGTATTGTCCGTCAATCTATCAATGATGTTGATCCTAAACCTGTCGCCCTGGAAGAAAAAAAATGAATGAGAGCAGAATGAGCTTGTTCAGCAAGGATGTATACCTTGTTTCCTTTGACGAGCGGGCCTGGAAAGGTTCCACCAGCAAGAGTAGCGCTGAAACGGGGTTATCAAGAGTAAACGGGCAGAGTGAGAGCGGCGCGTACGCTCTAGTGAAACCGTCAGGCGCAATATTTGCATTGACGATTTGCATGTTAGCTACGGGACCGATGGCAGCGTACATCCCAGATAGCAAGCCAGAAACGAGGAGAAGAGTGGTGGAGATCATCGTTCTCGCTGATAGAGAAAAGGATCATCCATTCCTGTCTTTATATCTCTGGGTGGTCAAACATCATGGCAATTGAATCTGATATGAGCATCTGGCAGCTCTATATCAACATAAGTGTATATCCTGGCGATTACGAGAGACGTGCGTACCTTGGGTATGTATAGAGCCAGGGGTAAGAAGAAGGGGCTCCAATCATGCTGCTTGTCAATGCTAGCGGCCTCGGGAGCCTGGAGGAATTTTGACGTTCATTTGGAGATCAAGGAGGATGCGGATTTGTTACCATCACATATTTCAGCGAATGCATCTCACTGTTGAACACTGGGTCAAATCTCTGAAATTGCACTGGCCGACATGGTAAGTTGAGAGCTACAGGAAAGAAACAGGAATATATTTCTCTTACCTTGATAGTATAGCGGTGTCCCTCTACCGGTGGCTGCGCGGGAGTCCTCCCATCATCATTGGATCCCTGAGAGATAGTCATTCATTTCATACTAAGTCACTAGTCTTACCACCGGTCCAGAAACTTGACCTACAGGTGTCTAAAGTTCCTTCGTGTCGGTTTACTATCCGTGTTTTTTGGCGGACTGCCCGATCCTCGCTATAAGCGCATCATGACGGCTTATACCCGCCGCTGGTCCAAAGACTTGCTCGTTTGCTATAGATGAAACCTGGAGAAGTACGGTATCTGATGCCAGCCCTGCGCACGATGCGGAGCATGATTAATCGCAATTATCAAGTCAAGGTATTCTCAAGCATGGGGTATTCCGAATTGAATCGCTGTTTTTTGTTGTTGAGACGTCCCGGTACTGAGATGCTGAAGGTCAAAGCAAGGGCAGGATATGTTTGGCGACTGAAAAGTGGCGTGCGACATTGATGCGAACATCAGCACCATGGCTTAGGTTTGAATTGGACCTAAATTGGACATTGAATTTTCCCGACCTCGTAGCCGACGGCACCATGCTGGACAATCCATTCTCGTTGTCTGTCACATGAAAATATCCCAAAGGTCTGGATTCTTCCATTAATTTTAACTCTGCTCATCATCTTCCGTCTCTTACGGCTGCTCTGTTCCGTTTATGATTGTTCGTTGGTTTATTCCAATGGTTTGTCGAATCTGCTTGTCTGTCTAGCTATGAATCTTATTCCAGGCTACTATCTCTCCCTTCTGTTGGTCCAATGACCATACCACATGCTTCTGGCCAACTGATAGCCTGTCCAACTTTCGTCAAACTCTCGCCCTGGATCGTAGATGATAATAAGTACCAGGTTTCCCGGGGCCATGCATACATATTCCCGGATAATATGGCCAAGAAAGCTCCAATGCTCTAGTACAAACGATGTGTTTTGCCAAGAATACGGGCTCTCCAAAGACGGGCGTCTTTCTCATCACGGGAATTGATTGCAATATAGGTAAACCCTGTCCCCAGATCAAATTCTCCTATCACAGCCACCACTATCTGTATTCTTCCTACCTTCAACAAGTACGCATCATTCGAGCAGTGTTACAATTCTTGTATTCCACTGCTGTACTGTCTGTACAGAGACTCTACCACCACAAGAGGAGTCAATTATGGCTGGTCCCGATGTCATGGTGCGTAGTAATTTATACACAGTAAGTATTACTTACAGTCTAGCTAATAAACCCATGTCGCAGATGTTTTTAAACGCAAACGCACAACACACCAAACAAACGCATCTCTGTCACGCTTTCGCAGGCGTGACTACACATGCATATAAAATGCAAATGCACGCACGCAAGTGCAAACACAGAATTCTACGTGCCCCGTACAGGAGTTCTATGTTGGCAGAAATATCCAAGCCATCCAGGCTCCCGCCCACTTCGACTATGTGGCACTCAGATGTATGTTTTTTTTCTTCGTGGAAGACAGAGAGCCAATCATTCATCGTCATAATCACAGTCACCCCCACCGAATTGCGAGCTCACTTTCAAAAACTGTCCTGGAGGAAAGTTGTCGCGTTCCAGACGCGTAACCCGATGCATCGCGCTCACCGTGAACTGACCGTTCGTGCTGCCCGACAAAGACAAGCAGTACGCAGTTCATATTTTCTCGTGAGAGACCAATCTCAAATAACGTGTTTAGAATGTTTTGATTCACCCCGTTGTCGGGCTTACCAAGCCCGGTGATGTTGACCATTACACTCGGGTTCGCATGTACGAAGCCATCATCGCCAAATATCCCAATGGAATGGGGCATCTTGCTTTGCTTCCCTTGGTTTGTGCATGCATTTGAGTTTAATTAACAAAACACTGAGATAATTTTTATTCAGGCGATGCGCATGGCAGGCCCTCACGAAGCCGTATGGCACGCCATCATCCGCAAAAACTTCGGCACAACTCACTTTGTTGTTGGCCGTGACCATGCTGGTCCCGGGAAGAACTCCAAAGGAAAGGACTTCTATGGTCCCTACGATGTGCAGGATCTTGTCACCAAGTACCGAGATGAACTTCAGATCGAGATGGTACCTTTCCAACAGATGACTTACTTGCCTTCGACAGACGAGTACCAGCCTGTCGACGAAGTTCCAAAAGGAGTTCAAACCCTTGATATTTCTGGCACTGAGCTTCGCAGGCGCCTCAAGACCGGCACGCCCATTCCTGGCTGGTTTACTTACAATTAAGTCTTCATTCATTACTCCTTTTTTCCCTCTCTCAACCGTCTGTCTTCTAGTGTTGTTGTCAAAACTCTGCATGAAAGTTACCCACCTCGCAATCAACAAGGATTCATTCTCTTCCTTACTGGATTGCCCAATTCTGGAAAAGAGACAATTGCAAAGGCCTTGCAGGTCTCGCTTAATGAACAAGGAGGTCGCAGTGTTTCCGTGCTCCTTGGTGGGTCCCATTCCATTCTTCTTCTTCGCATCAGAACTCATTCAATACACTATTAGAGGATGGAAACACCCAAGAAAGTGCCGATGGAGTCACGTTTGTAGCTGCTGAACTTGCACGCGCTGGTGCAGCGCTTATCACCGCACCTTTTGATACCAATGAAGATGCGCGACAGGCTACGAAAGATACCATCCTCCAGTCTGCCGGTGCTGGCGGTAATGTCTTTCTAATGCATGTCGCTACACCTCTCGAGCATTGCGAAAAGATGGATAGAAAGGGCATATACGCTAAAGCACGCCGTGGTGAAACCGCTGGATTCCCTGGTGTCGACATAGAGTACGAAAGGCCTTCGTGCGCCGACCTTACAGTGGATATGATGTCGCAAAGCATACCGGAAATCGTTCATAGTACGCATCTCCATTTTCCCTTTGTTAGCTCATCTCTGACCCCAATTTCAGGTATCATCTTGTTATTAGAGACCAACTCTCTGGTGTAAACATCTTGTAGAATAGCTAATGTCATTGTAATAACTAGAGGATCTAACGTACTTATGGGTCACGCCCAAATCATAACTGGCAATCCCCAACTTGGGAAAACGTCTTTCGAGTCGCTTGAACAACCCTTGATTTCATGATTTCTTACTCTGTTCCTCAAGCAAGATTTATCGCCTGCGTGTGACAAATGGTCATCTTATCGTGGCGACATGGTAATTAATACCCTGTAAGTGTACCACCTCGAAGAGTCAGATGAATTCGACGAAAATAGTGGATCAAGTTGTTCCATGTTGAAGTGACTCTGTGCGCGCAGGCTAGAAATGCAACAGCGTCGAAGACACTGATCACACCCACACCCAACACTACACACACAAACCCTCAAAGTTCTTGGGGGGATATTATGCGATAGAAGCAGATTGAAGCAATACAACTAAACTCTCAGAATATACGATACACACGTATAGCAATAGCGCTCGTAGGGTATCTAGATCTCTCTAAGTCCAAAGGCTTTTATAACAAGAGGAGCGACAGATGTCGCTGGGCCTCAAGGCAAGGTGTACTACAATACACAACACGTCACCACACACCAACAAAACCCTCAATAAGTCTTGCACGACACACCCAGGTGACTACAAGCAACCTAAACACACCCTAAACACGACTCAAAGCTTGCGCTCTAAGCAGAAACCCTTCACAAAATGTCCACTCAAGCCACAGGATTCAAACCTACGCGCTCAAGCTTCCAAACCAATCGTAGACCCACAGGGTTTGAACCTATGCGATCCAGAGACACAATAACCAAATAAACCCCGTCCACAAGCCAAAGGGTTTGAACCTCTGCCACTTGCGGAAATGAGAACCCTCAAGCGCGTACTAATCAGACCACAGGGTTTGAACCTGTGCAGCCTGTAGTACCGCACGTCACAAAGAAGGCCTCAAGCACGAACACTAAACAGACCAAAGGGTTTGAACCTCTGCCACCTGTAGTATCCCGTGCTATCAAGAAACACTGTCCACAAGCCAAAGGGTTTGAACCTCTGCCGCCTGTAGCACCTCGCGTCACAAGAAAACCTCAAAACTCAAGAGCGCGTCTGCAATGACACAAATCTCTTATTCTCAGGTTAGAGCGCAAGTCAACCAATTACTTAAACAGTACACAAGTGCCGCTTTCGCTTTCTATGCCTCATGCGATACTCAAGTCACTCAATATGTTATCAATAAAAGGTCTATTCTCTCGCTCGAAGTTACAAACTACTCCTGAAGCTAGAGCGTCAAGCTGAGGGCTTGCGCGCGACTACAACGGGGGTCCGAAACCTGTACACTACAATTTACACTGCGCTATTTATCTAGTCTACATCCTACAAATTAGTACAACCATATATAGTATATTTTGGGTTGCAGAACTCTGTTTTCTGGGTCCCACGTGTCTCGTTGCTATCATGCCATAGCTTGGCACTTACTCAGAGCTCCGACTCGGGGCCAGACTCTGGTTTCTCCATGGTGCGGCATCAGTTAGCAGCGCTCCGCATGTGTATTGATGTCGCTTGGTATATCCTCGGGGTTTTAGCATACCGCGCAGCTTGTGTGTCTCGGAATAATATCTTCTAGTGATTTCTATGGTATCTAGGGCAACCAGCTCCTTGTCTAGGTCGTGCACGCTTTGGCCGAAGCTAGAGACATCGGTTTTACTCCGATTCTGACATTCTGAGGTCTAGAGCACTAAGCCAACCACATGGCAGTGCCTTGTACATCATAGATCAAGGTTATGCGAAGTATTAATTATCTCCTGAGCTTCTCTGGTTCTATTCTTAGCGCACGTCTTCTGTGCATTGTCAGTGTACTCAGTGTCAAGTGCTGGGACTTTATACTTAGTGTGACCCTTACAGTATCACTCTTCAGTTAAGCCATGCGCTCCACCAAACATCACTCAAGGTAATTCATTGCCTGCACTTAGGACATTGCGCTCTAAGGTATCTCTCATTGCCTTGGTATCTAGGTTTCATAAAATGTATGTATTGATACATTTCGTGAAATTACACGTGTGAACGCTTTTCGAGCGTGTCAGCGTCGACGACAATCCACTTCGCCTTTGCCTGCTCGAAATGGATGACCGAATGGTCACCTTCTCCGAGGCCAGTGCATCTCATGAAATGATATGTCGTTGAGCGATGTTCGAGTCCCTTGAACAACTCTGGACTTCTTGGTTTCTTACTCTGTTCCTCAAGGAAGATTTATCGCCTGTGTGTGATATTCATCTTATCGTGGCGACATGGTACTTAATGCCCTGTAAGTGTACTACCCCATTGTTCCGCGTCGACGACAATCCACCTCGCCTTTGCCCGCTCGACATGGATGACCGAAAGGTCACTTTCTCCGAGGCCTGCATCTCGTGAAATGATACGTCCTTGAGCGATGAACACCTGAACTCGAACACCTCAAATATGACTAAAAAGCAACTAAAAAGTGGCCCTTGTCGCAAGAGGAATTCACCCTTGTACACTGCCCGGGCAAATCATCACCTGTTTCCAGGATCATCGGGAATGAGCAGGACATCGGAAGCTGACGGGAAGCGAGGTCATCACTTGCGGTTGAAGTGTCACACCTCACCAAAGCCAATACGACATGGCCCCATCCCAGTTGGCCCTGAGATACGGCGACTCCCATAGAATAGTTCCCATGAGCAATGTCGGGCCACTATTTATAATCTAATATCTTGGGTCTGCACCTTGACAGTTTTGATTTTTTCACAGCTCACTGGGATAATCTAAGACCGTCTCAGATAGGCTCGGTTGTCGGAGGGCTTATTGAAGTTAGGGTGTATTCTCTAGGAACAGGTATTAGGACCATACCAGAACATGTCAAATACGAGGAGATCATCGTATTTCTTGTCGCAATTGTCCTGGAGGGTAGTAAACCAGTACAGAGATGTAATCATGTATCATGCAAGTATCGTGTCACAGGACTCACAGCAAACATATGCTTACGGCTAGGCGACGCGTACCGTACTATGCCCACTACCCTTTTCAGTTATTGGAAAAGATTTCAATGAATTGAAGACCAGCCGAAGACACATCCATGTGATCAGGATATGGGTCCATGTAGGTCCAATCTTCCTACTTCTTTTGAATAAGATTGATTTGTCTCGCAATGTGAGGTACTAGGCAATGAAAATGTTTGTAAACAATCTCATTGAAAGATGAGAAGGAGGAAGCCAAGGTCCGTAAGCTTGGAGCAGCTGAGAATGCCGACCGAAGAGTGGAATCGGCTGCCATCATTCACGAAGTTTCTCATGGTGCATGACTTTCACACACATGTGGTTTCCATGGCTAATTCTGATGGGTGAACCTGGGTAATTCACCTTTTTTTACGACGCCCAACCAACACTATGGGTCGTGTTCCTCAGAAACCCCGTGCTCTCTGTGCTATAATATTCTCTCGGTACCCCGCTCTCTTCGATGATCCTGTCTGGAAAGACCAGTACAATTTCATGGGCTTCGACGCCACCCACATCCGCTATGTCAATAACGCTGTCCTTCCCAAGGTCCGTGAATTTCTCAAGCACCTCAAATATCTCTCCCTCGACAGCACCATCAACACTGCCAATGCTGAGGGCGACTCGTTTGCTGATGGCCATAATGCTTACTTCAAGTGGTGGGGTAGGTTTGGGCTCCTCGCAAAGCTCAAGCTTGTTCACGAGACCGCCATCTGTCGCTCCGGTGTCAACATCAAAGCAATGTTCCACGTCAACAGAGCCACGAGAGGCAATTTGAAGTTTGTGATGTCTGCAATGTTCAGGGATAAAGAAGCGGAGTTGGCAGAGGCGCTGTTTGGGACCGCCCACAAGGACAATGAGTCTGGGGCCATGCACTTGGAGTTCCAAGAGCTCCTTCAGTGTCTGACATTGGAATTCATCGAGCGTCATAGGAAGTCATACAAAAGCGCGTATTTGTCAAAGGAGAGCGCAAAAAAGCATCTGGACTTGGTCTGGAAAGGTAAGCCCTGTGATTGTCTCGTTAGGGCCGCATTGACTTACAGTTTAACAGCCTTAGAAAAAGGCCATGGGACCATCTCTCTGAAGGATGTGAAGAAAATCTCGCTGGCGCTCGTCAAGTATGAAAGGTGCATTGGTTGGGAGGCAACGGACAAGGACCGGCTGGAAGTTGCCATGTTTGAGAAGAGGAAAGGAGAGTTCGAGCAGGCGCTGACCATATCGAAGGTTAACAAGAAGGAGTTATAGAGGCAGAAGAAAAGCACTCGGTGCAAGTGGTGGTATCTCAATCTGTGGACATTGCCATGTAATACTACCTACCTCCTATCTACCTACCTCCACCGGGCCATAGCAAACATACACTTACTGCTGGATAATATGTACCATGGTCTGTGATATTTGAGCCTCTTTTTAGTTACACATTAAAATTTGAAAAGTACCGCCAGTGTAAGCTAATTATCGATCATCAATGATATAAATAGTATTGGGCTTTCAGTAGATGGAGGCGTGCAAGTCTCAAGTGCACGTCGAGGCCGAACAATGCCTGTCATCTGAAGGCTAGTAAGACAGCGGACAGGAGCGACTGTATGTCCCTTGCAGAAAATCGGCTGTTAGTGGAACAGAGAAAAACGGTTGTAGAAAAATCACGACTCAAACCCGTAAAATACCTGTCATGAGTCTTGCATGAGTCATCCACATGCAATTGCGTCTCGGATAGCGTCAGTGGCTGGAACGCGCGTGAGTCCTGTAATTTTTTTCGCTTGTCATGTGAACGTTGGAACGAAAATCTCTCCGCCGGCGTAGTCGCGGTCAGATGATCCCGACGCGCGTTTTTCTTTGGACGAATCGGACGGCCCGCATCGGCCCGGTGGAAAATAAAAATAAAAAATGCAAAGGGTTCTGTGTCGCTTGTGAACACAGCTATGAAGGGATCGATCTGGGTCAATTCGAGAGCCGGGAATACGTATCAGTATCAGCTGGAGAATATCAGTGCTGCTTTCTTTGTACCGTATGGTCCCCGCAAAGCTGTTCGCCGGTGAGTTAAAAAGATAGGATAAGTCATCCTGAAGTCCGGCATTGGAAGCACCTCGCTCGGAGAGTGGACTCCCGAGAACTTGAAGAAGACAGCTACTAGGCGAGTTTCTCCTGCTCTTCTTAAGTTCCTATGTCACTTGAGGCTGGTTAGCAAGATCAAGTAGCTCAGACAAGGCTGGGAAGACTATGATATTTGCCGACCACATTCCTCTTCGGACAAAATGGTTGTCAAATAACTGCGAGAAGGCCAGGCGAGTCGTCTGAGTGGATGTTGTGCCTGTATTCTGAGGCTTCTCGACGAGGCGCGGGATGAGTGTATAGAACGATCAAAGAGTGGGACCGGTAACTATAAGGCCAGAGATGCGACCGTAGTGCCTAAGCCGAAATATGCTTTAGGCGTCGGAAGGCCCCTGCGGGACCGGAGCCAGGACCTTTGACTCAATCTATCTTGCTGCGGTGATTGCGGTGATGCCGGGAGTTTACAGTGAACGCGTGCGACCAATGGCACAAGAATAAGATGTTCAACATAAATGTGTGTAAAGGAAGATCTGTTTATATTGTTAACTGGAGGATGAAAGGGACGGGGGAGAACACAATGGAATTTAATAGGAATAGTTGGATGATCGAGGTAGAGAAGCTGACTGAAGGAGATAAGTCAAACGCTCCGGTAATACAGAGAGAGAGGAGCTTACAGGCTACCGACTCCATCCACATCTGCGACGGAACTCAACGAGATGCCTGTCTCGAATAGCTCCGAAGACGGGTGTCTTGAACGACTTAGCTGTCGTTTCTTTCTTCCCTGGGCGGTGGCCAGCATCTTCCGGGAAGGTCAGACTCGAGTGAGTAAGCGACACTATTTCTTACCAGCCTTCCTCGTCAGTCTAGAGACCCAGCCTTTCTTTGTCTCTATCTTGGGAATTTCAGTCTTTCGCTCTCCTTCCATGACTCGCTTTTGGTAGATATTCTCGGTGACACGATGAAGGGCGACTTGCAGTTCTAAGTCGGAGACAATCATCGAAGGCGGGCGGGCTTGTTTGGATTTCGTGAGTGCTGGGTACAGTGTGATGACGGTAGAGAAAAGAGGGATTGCTTCCCAACTCGCAGTCTGAAAAGTCGGTGAGACGCAATTGGGAATCTGGTTCCCTCCGACAAAGTCCGAAATCCTGTTGGGAATTGACGGTTCCGCGCCATTTTAGATCCGATACTACATGCATATATCGACTGTAGCCGCATCAAGATGAGGATCGGAGAGCCAGCGCTGCCCGTTCAGGATGCCCATGTAGGTCCGATGTCGATAGCGTGTCAGAGGAGTAAATACCAGGTCTCTGTAAATGATATGAGCTGGACAACCCTAGTGTTTAACAGCAACACTGATACTTTCCTCGTCACATGGAGTGCCACGATTGACAGTCCGTAGTGGCACGGGTCTGTAGACCACCGCGACGGCCGTCCTTGGAGCTGAGAATTCACCATTACATCTGTCGCAATGATTCCATTGTCTGCCGCTCTCAAAAAATATAGAGGTTTGTCGGTAGTAGTGGGCGCCATCGTTTCTTCCGGGTCAGAGTACCCTGTGACAAACCTCGATTGGAAAACCATGACAAACGGGTCCCAGGGTGCAACTTACTGGTAAACCTCGTTCGTCCTAAATCTCTCCATTATTGAGCAAACCAGAACTTGAACCTGTCCAAAATCGGCGTGATGACGGTAAGAAACAGAAGGTCATTTCAAATTCGGGTTGAGTTCCGACCGTCACCGCGTTCTCTCACGCCACAGACGCGACCAGCTCTCCTTGCCAGTGGACCCAACCCCGACACACTAAGCTGTAGTAGGTAAGTACAACGATTAACTTGCGTGTCGTAAGATTGCGCCTAAACGTGGTATTTATCATAGGAAAATGGCAGCAACGTGCAGAGACTAGAGCCCGAGGACAGGTCCCAGGTTGGTCCCAGGATGAGAAGTTTATTCGCCTTGAGGATTTTGGACAGTCATGCTAGAAATATACATCAAATATAGTCCGTGTACTGTTCTTCAGTACTGTTCTTGAGATCTTGAAAACGACGTGATCCGCCAACAAACTGCCAGAACATTAGAAGTATATTACAGGACATGCGACTAAGACTGGCAGTGCCACATACCTGTTGACTTCTGTACGATCTTTGACTTTGAAGTGACACCTCACTTTTAATGGAGCCACAATTTCAAGCGCTTCGATGGTATTCTGGTGATGGCTAGACATCATCGTCACTTGTTAACAAAGAAAGTTGCTCTCTATCAATACAAAACTTACCCAATGGTCGAACCAGGATACGGAGTCCCTTCAAAAAACCCGCGCACTAATCTCAAGAGGAAGAGTGAGCGAACAGAATTCCCTCAGATGCGCCCATACCTCGAGCACGTATTCGTACGCCAACTCTGTCTCCGACCTCTATGCGAGCGTTAGTATCACTATCATTCGTGTTCGGGTCCTCCTGCAGCAAGAATACTGGCCATTGCTTGCCAATCCCCGTTATTAGCATGTAAATTTGAGTGGTAGTACCCGGAGCACTCCCTCTTGATGAGACATTCTCCTGGCGCAGGTTCGCTTGGTTGCTTAACAGGAGGAAGGTCATGGGTTATAGAAATATATCAGGATGGTCAACCGGTAAATATAGTGAATATTCACCTAAGATTCTTGTCATAAGGATCAACCGACCTTGAAAATCATTAACTCTCAAACGTTCAGGCGCTTAGAAGCTACGCCGCATATCCATTGTTGGTTCTTTTTATTGGATTATTGAGTATCGCGCATCACCTTCGGGATCTACGGCTGTTAAGTGTCAACAAGGACGTCAAGGAAGAGCATTATTCTCCTCGGACTCCGGAGTCGGACCCCTACCTTTTACAAAAGTACTTCATCTGATACCGCTTATCTCAACACGGTTCGTCCTCGATCTTTATGAAAAAAAATCAGCGACTGAACGAAAGTCAGGAGGTACAGTGCATTTCATCACCTTCCGACAGTCGATCATAGTGCAAACAAACAAATAGTCATCAGCCGTACATATATGCATCCATATATTAAAGTACCTCTTTATGTTGGGATGGAGAGATGTATTCGGCATTAGTCTTTGCACTCCCGCAGGACGCGGGTCTGAAGATGGCAATTACTAACCAGAATTGAGTACTTTTTTTTTTCTAGGCCCGAAAAAGTGAACACTGTGGGAAAAAATGCAAAATTCTGCCAATCGCATTCTAAAATCCCGAGAAATCAGGGTGTCGATAAGGTCATGAGACGCACTGTAGTAGGAGGACACGATATTGGAAGTTGACGGACCGGGCGCACCGCACCGTTCGTACCACGATGGTGAATGAGCATTTCAAATTCAACTTCTCTCCGCACTAAATCAACGTTAGGGAACCTTCTACTGAGGTTCCATGAGTAACGTCTTGGTAAACATTCATTATCGATGCCTTGGCAATGACTCATTCTCTTCTCTTTCAGATGAATAAACGCGATGGCTAGCGATTTACAGGGCTTGGCCCGAAAGCCAGGCCAAACCGGAAAATGTCATCGCCAATGACATTTTCCGGTTCATGGATCCCGGCTTCACCCTCTTGATATTCATAGGCCCACACAACGTCCGCTAATATTCGGTCCTATAAAAGCCCGAATACTCTTCCTCGTCTCTTTCTTTGACGCCATGACATCGCAGATATTCACCTACAATTTTGATGCACCTACCTTCAAGGGCACGACCAAGGTCCATACTGGTCTCTTTATCAATGGAAAATTTGTCGACTCCATTGAAGGCAGCTCTATCGAGTGAGCACTCAGCTCTTTCATCTATTCTGAAGCATACTGATCAATGTGTTTTGTTTCGTTAGCGTAACCAACCCAGGTAAGACGAAGAACTTCAATAATGAAGCATAGTAAAAACGGTGTTTTCAGCCACCGGTGAAACGATTACAGCCGTCGCTGGGGGCACGAAGAAAGACGTCGATATCGCAGTCAAAGCAGCCAAAGAGGTAAGGAACCCGCCACGCGGACTGCGTAATCTGATGTTATCATTATTTGAATAGGCCTACAAAACCTCATGGGGTCTCAAATGCCCTGGACCTCAGCGGGGAAGGCTCCTTTCCAAGCTCGCAGACCTCGTAGAGCAGCATGCTGATGAACTGGCTGCCCTGGAAACTCTCAA
Source organism: Armillaria ostoyae (assembly GCA_902506015.1). NCBI lineage: Eukaryota > Fungi > Basidiomycota > Agaricomycetes > Agaricales > Physalacriaceae > Armillaria > Armillaria ostoyae. The sequence goes on along the minus strand of LR732080.1, from coordinate 850,573 downwards.
TGTCGGTAGGTGTCACATCTTCGTTAAATCGGAACGTAAAAGCTCACTGAACCGTCTGCAGGGAAACCATTTACGGCTGCTAAAAACGTCGATGTTACTAGCACAGTCGAAGTTTTGAGGTACTTTGCCGGATGGGCGGATAAGATTCACGGGAAAGTGATTGAAGTGAGATATTCGGTTCCGACTATCTCAATTTCTGGCCAAGTGTTAATCTTACCTATCAGACTAACGAGGACAAACTCAGTTATACTCGTCATGAACCTTACGGTGTTGTTGTGCGTGAATGCTTCTAGTCCGTTGACGCATGTGCTCACATCATTCACAGGGCCAAATCATTCCTTGGAACTTCCCAATGGTGATCTGGTTTCTCATTACCAATTTGAAGTTACGCTAATCAGCGCACAGTTGATGGTAGGGTGGAAACTTGGCCCTGCACTTGCTACAGGAAACACGGTCGTTCTGAAGGTGACCGTCTCTCCTATACTCGAAGACTAATACTGACTATCTTGGAGCCATCTGAAATAACACCATTGACTGCTCAGCGCTTCTGCGACTTCATTATCGAGGCCGGATTCCCACCCGGCGTTGTCAACGTTATCAATGGCTACGGTGAGACGCATCATTCTGTGAAGATATGTCATCAGAAAACGATACTGAGAGTCGGGCAGGTCATACCGTTGGGCAGGCGATCAGCGAGCATCCTGATATCTCAAAAGTCGCCTTCACCGGCAGTACCCTGGTGGGAAGAAAGGTCCAAGAAGCATCCGCCAAATCGAATTTGAAAGCGGTCACCCTTGAGCTCGGAGGGAAAAGCCCGTGTATCATCTTCGACGATGCGAACATCGAACAAGCTGTGAAATGGACGGCCTCCAGTATCTTGTACGTCCATTGCTTGGCTGCGGTGTTTTGCGGCTAACCGGGTGCTATTGTCCAAAGCTTTAACGCGGGTCAGATATGTGCCGCTTCGTCGCGGATCCTCCTCCAAGAAGGCATATATGATACATTCGTCGAAAAGTTCACTGCGGTTGCCAAGGGTCTGCAACAAGTGACCGGTGATCCCTTCGCTGCCGAGACTCAGCATGGACCTCAGGTCTCACAGACACAACTTGACGTACGCCTTTAATCTTGTATTAGTGTGCGGAAGGTTCATTCACGGTACAGCGCGTCATGAGCTATCTCCATTCAGCGAGGAAGGATGGAGCCCAGTTCCATGTCGGTGGGGAGAAGCACGAGAACGCTAAGAAAGGATTCTTCATCCAGCCGACGATCTTCACTGGTAAAAACAATATGAAGGCCGTCCAAGAGGAGATTTTCGGGCCTGTGGCTGCGCTCATCAAGTTCAAAACTGAGGAAGGTGGGCAAATAACCTGAAGTCAGGTTTTGAGTAAACATTAATAACGAGTGTAGAGGCGATTGAATTGGCCAACGACACATCCTATGGTCTGGCGGCGGCAGTCTTTTCAGAGAGTTCAAGTACAGCTATCCGGGTGATTCACGCGCTGGAGGCTGGTGCTGCCTTTGTCAACTGCTATGGTGTACCGGGACCCAGTCTACCATTTGGAGGCTACAAGCAGTCTGGTATTGGCAGAGAGGGTGGCGAGTACGCACTAGACACGTTAGTGGTGGTAGTTGCTTTACAGTGAGGAGCTAATTTTTGTCCTAGGTACACGCAAGTCAAATCCGTGCATATCAACGTTGGGATGAAGCTATAATGAATTGTACGGGTAGGATGTCATGTAATGAAAGAGTCCTTCATAAATTAGATGGTTAGTTCATTGAGTCAAGTATTTCTCTTAGTGAGGGCGCGAATAATAATGTTTGGCTTGAACTCGTGCGCCGACTCGCTTTCTTAAAAAGACCAAGAGGATGATGGTAGATTGACGCGTCGTCATTCATCACTGTTATATTATACATTAATCAGAGAACACACAGACGTCAAGCCTTCGTCAGATATGCTTTGGCCACCTCCGAGACCTTGGTATCAAATTTACCCAGAATCTCCAGCATCTCCTCCTATACGCAAAACAAATTAACGGTCTACCCCCAAAAATTCCCAGCAAAGAACCACTCACCCAAACTTTATCCTGGACGATCTTCCCATCCTTGCTGATCACAAAGTCGCTCTCCTCTACGACCTCGGACATTTGGATATACTTACCGCGAAGCTTCTCCTCGTTGTCTAGAGAGCCCACGGCGCCGTATACCAGCTGCCGGCTCCCCTCCTCTGTAGTGAACGCCATCTCCTCTTGCATCTTTCGGAGAGCCCTTGCGTCATCAGAGTCGGAAGGGATACCAGAGTTGGCCAAGAAGCCCGATAAACAGAGTCCGGGGTTCACAGAGTTGACGGTGATCGCTGGCGCAGATGGGACATGGTCTTGCAGAGCTCGGACAAAGAGGACGTTGAACACTGCGGCAGTAGTATGAGGTCAGTTCAGGTGAAGAACAATCAGCGTGTTACGCACGTTTCGAATCATGATACCGGTGCTTCATCACCCTGTGCGCAAGTCAGTGACACAAGCAAGAAATAAGGGATCGGGACGTACTCTTCTGTGCAATACTCCTTGTCTGAGAGCTTCGCGAGGATGCCAGATGAGGCGATGACATCCTTTTCTATCGTCGTCCAATAGTGCACGTCGCTCGCCACGACCACCAGTCTCGGGGTGACGGAATGCTTGCGAGCCGTCTCGAGCATCTTGGGGATCATACGGATAGCGAGTAACTCGGGACCGAGGTTATTCGTATGCAAACTGAGATGATAATGAGCCTTCTTCTCCTAGAAGAAGACACCACGTACGTTCTCTCCCAACCGTCCACTTGTTCGTATTTCCAAGTCATCATACCAGCACTTTCGACGAGGATATCCAGTCTATCCAGTTCATGCTCAGCCTTATCGGCAAACGCGATGACGCTGTTGAAATCGGCGAGGTCAATGATCCATAGCTCCGCCTTGGAGTATCCAGTGTCGTTCTGGATCTCTGCAGGGACCAGGATGAGCTAGGGTTGTAAATCTGGTAATTGAATGCACCTACGGGCCAGAGCCTGCTTTCCCTTCGCTTCATCTCTTGCAGTCAGCACCAAGCGCCCGGGGTTCATCCTAGCGAAATGCTTTGCAGCTTCAAACCCCAGACCAGCATTGGCACCAATCAAGACGAGTGTCTTCCCGCTCAAGTCGGCGGTGACGACGGCAGGCATTGGTCTAGTTTGGTCTGCGATGAGTTGTTCATGAGTTCTGGGAGCCATTGCGAGGGATAATAATGAAAGAGTCGCTCGGGCTTCACAGCTTTATAGGTGGTCAAGCGCGGATATATTGGAGGAGCAATATCAGATATGACTTGGTACCTTTGTGAGGCTATGGTGTATTCTCTCATGCCGATAGAATACGCAATCTATAGGGACCGTGACGGCAGAGCGACATGGGGGTGTTTAGTAAAACACTTCCGCGTCATGACGAGCGAAGCGACTGTAAGATGCGCCACGCTGAAGACAAGAATGTTGGTCGCATAGAATCTAGTATAGGTAATATTACTTACAGCTCATTGAATAGCGTTACATCCAGCAGCGAGATACATGCACTGCTGACCAACGAAAGCACGGTCAGTAGAAACAAAGATTCCGGATAGTCGGTTAAACTCTGGGCATCGCGTAAAGATCGAGTGCTCAGGACCTTCAGAGGTCATATAATTTCACGGATAAACTGGGAACGATAGCAAAGAACCGAATGGTAAGTGGCGGTATCATTATGCACGGCTCACCCGCCAATTCCCAGCGCGTGATGGTGTCGATGTCGGGGTAAATAACGTGACGAATCTTGGCGCCTTGAGAATGTTTCCTAGTGATGCCAGGCAAGGAAGGACAGCAGAGGCGGTATGGCTCAAACTTGATATGCACGGAGAACCAGTCAAGGGCATTCACACGAATAACTGACCTGGAGTACGGTCATTAAATGCTTGTTCAGCCATATAATCTATAAAAAGAAAAAGAACCGACGTACCAAACTCACGCTTGTCAGGATGGATCGAAACCGTAGGTTGGGGTCGCGTCTCTGACCGAACGACCGCAAAATCGAAGGAAATTCTGCATAACCGACTATTGACAATGTCTCTGGAATTGAAGCAGAGTTGGCGAAGGTGCGACACACCAGTGAACAGGTTTCCCATCGCGCGATTCCATCCATTTCATGCTAATCGCTCTGGAACTTCTTGACATCGACTAAATCCAACGGCAAGCATCACGCGACTAATCTATAAAGTGAATTAGATGGCCCTTTCCAGCGAAAAGACAAGGTTAGCCACCTAGTTCTGAGCTCGACTGGCAAAGCACTGCATGCGTCCTTTTCTGAGGGTGAGATTGATGAAAGGAATCAGTTAGGAAAATGCTGCTACAGAGATGGGCAGCGGTGTCCGCAGTGAACCATAGTGAGACGAACGGGCGAGGAGGAAGAGAAGCGCATACTATACGCAACTGAGACGTTGCTCCGGCTTCGTCGTCACTGCCACGCTGGTCCATACAGAAAAGACGTTCAAGCAGAGAATATTCCGTCCTCGATGTCGTCAATGCCTTGAATACAGTGTTCATCGCCGCTGATGCTGAAGCGGAGTTTGTTCTGCTTCTACCACCACCACGATGAGAGAATTATTCCCTCAGACCTGCTTTCTCCGGAAGAGATGTGCGTGCGCGATCCAAGAATACGCAAGATCCCGTGTGTGGCTTTACGACCAAAATGGAGTGGAAAGACTTACAGAATAACGGGCTATGAAGATGTCTGCTTCGTCACTGCAAATAGCTGATAGCATGATATGAGGGGTTTATTGAATGAATGACATTCCATTTACGTACAGCGACTACGACGGATGACTGCGGTGACAAATCAATCTCGACAAGACCAATGGTTGCTCTGATCTACTACCGTCCCACTTGTGCGATCAGCGGGGTACAGCTATCGAGGTATACCTCCTGTTCTACAGGCAAGGTCAATTCCTGATCTCGTTCCCCTTGACGCGAGTCCCACATGTCCAGGTCCAACTCGCAGTAGCTGTCCTCAGCAAGAAAAGCATAGTAATCAGCATCGTCATCGTCCTCGTCTTCGGAAATCTCGAGCTGGGGCTCATCTAAGATGCATGTCGGAGTTTGCGGGTCACAAGGCGTCCAGTCGAGTGGTCCATCGCTTATCCCGTGCCTGAACTTCGCGTAGTCAGGAAGCTGATCGAATTCGAGAGAGCGGCTGTAATCGAGTAGGTCACCGGGAAAGCCTTCAGATAAATCTTTGCCTGAACAACTTGATTTCATGTGTCGGACAATCTCTTGAGAGCGCAACTGGAACTCCTCGCGTGGACGAAGGTGCCAAGGCAAGTTTCCGCGGAGGAGGAAGAGGGCAGTGTAAGCTAAAGACTCGAGATCATCGCGCGGAGCAAGATCTACGGTGTAAGAATGAATAGTGGTACTACTAGAAGGGGTAATGTTTACTGACCTATTCCGTTGTGAGAATTCAGACTTGCCCAGGAAACAGACCCGATGATGGCCCGCCGATCCTTTAACGGGTCGTACTTGCCAGGCTGACCATGAGAAAAAGGCTTGGAGATTCCAAAGTCGATAATTTTGATTGTCGAATTATCAAATGCACAGAGAAGGTTCGAAGGCTTGATGTCGCGATGCACGATCCCGAACGAGTGGATATGCTCAAGTCCCGCCAGCTGTGCCTCTGGGTCAGTTATTTCTGATGCCCGAATTTGCCTTTTACGCACCACTTGATCCACAATTCGGATGGCGGTCGTCAACATCACACCAGCCCCAGGACCATTCAAGTGCTCTGCAACACTCGACCCCAAAATCTCCATAGCGATGTACTCGAAATGCTCCAGCTGTCCGTATGCATACACCAAGGGAATAGCTGCTTGCCCTTTCAAAAGCTGGAGGACACGAGTCTCGTGCTGGAGCATGGATCGCTTCACTCTCTTCGAGACACGCGACATCTTGAGAGCCACTGTTTTCCCGGATTCTAGTTCGGTCGCCTCGAACACCCAGCTCTAATGCTCAGGTTGAGTAAGGGAAAAGGGGGAGATTTGACTGTTGAACTCACATAAGCGCCGTGGCCCAACACTGCTTCACCTCGGGGCGCACGCCGGTACGTCAACATAGCAGAGCTCATGATGGATGGAAGGAAGGATTGTACACAGGCATCCGTATTGTGATGGTGGTGGTAGCGGTAGAAGGAGAACTTCAAACTCCGCTTCAATATCAGCATCTTCAAGTCATTGACAACTGAGTTTGTTCTCCTTCTACCGCTACCACCACCATCACAAAACAGCTGCCTCCGAGTCTCGTCTCGCCTCAATGCACCTACGTCGGCGAGCATTACATTCGCGTTCGAGTCTGCTGTATCGGCGATAGGCTGAGGTATGTTTCTTTACCCAACTCATTGGCCATATCATTTAGAATCACCCTGCAGGGTAGCAGCGTTCAACGCATTTTTCCACCGGTGAAGACGAGGACGCGTCAGTACTGTCGATGACCTTTTTTGCTCTGTTTGCTCTGGATTCGTGATTAACGGTGGAACAGTCCCGGAGAGATAACGTATGAAAGAGGAGCAGCAGAGTTGCCCAACGTCTCGCTTATCCTGGTAAGTTCACCCCACGACTTTCCGCGTCCTGTAGTCATAATATCTGCTAGAGGACGACGGGACAGACTCGACGAAGGCCAAGAGCATAGCACCAGTCTGTCGTTGCTCCCATTATGCCTTGCACGTAGGTCACCAGTCAGCCGAGAATTTTTGTGGGTGTATCTGGCGTACCAAATTCCGTACAATATAATGTGAGTACCTGCATCCTCTGTGGCATGCTCCCTTTCTGACCTCTTTCACAGCTATTTTGTTTCTGTTTGCCTATACAGCCACTTTACCTGGATATATGCGCGTGAATCTTGAATCAGGCCTCCTACACATGTGCGACTTTATATCCTGCCGTGCAAAGTACCTTTCAAAAGACTGCAGGACAACGATCTCCCCAGCGTTGACGCTGCTCAGCTCACGTTACCGCTTGTCAGGCAGACTCACCGCGCCAAGCAAGGCGACAAATTCAGGTGAGGACGTCCTTCCCGGTCGCCTGTATGCGCGCCGAATAGACGCCCTTAATTACCAGTATGCTGTCTGCCCTCTATGCATTCCAGAAGTCATACTCAGACATTCTTTCTGACTACAGCACGTCGTAGACGCCGCACCAACGAGAACCTTTCCCATTCTTAGCCTTATTTGTTTCCGCATTCGATATGGTGGCGATTTTTTCAACGAACAGTATCATCAAGTCCTGAACAATTGCCGGCAAGCAAGAGAAGAACTCTTACCCGCCATTGTAATGAATATCACGGAGATAGAGCCACCATTCATTACTGAACTACATGGATCGTACGGACTCGAGCTTCTCTTCCGGTTCATAAAGCATACCCCCGGATATTGGTCCACTCGGATCGACCTTCTCGATGACATCCGAGATATCGTTTACTCTCTCCGCAGCTCGTTGTACCCTTGATTGTGTCAAGCAATATGCACGTCGTGACCACGCGCGTTTGCTTGACAAGAATTGGGTGGCCCGTCACCGAGGCCGATCAAATTTGCGTTGGTGCGTGGGTGGGACCAGGTGGTCAGTGTCTTTCGTTCTGCCTATACACCTCCAGCTGCCGGGGTACCGGCCTTATTCTCTTCAACCGTTTTCTGGGCGTCGTTTCCTCCATAGGCCTTGTCACACCGGCTGAGAGTCAAATAACACCGTTACCGGCGTGGCGGCCTAAGACAAAGGGACAGCGTTCGAGGAGCCCGAGCCAAATTCAGCAGGTGACTGGTCCTCCGACACAAATCAGATCTCCATCCGTTAATCCGTCTCTTCAGACCAACTGCCGCATCTCTCCGTTATGCCACGATCCGGTCCAGTATACTTTCGAACAATGTGAGCGTTCGTCACGATGTCAATATAATATCCGATCTAAACTCCCCCTAAGACGTCCGACATCGCAGAAACAGGTATCGGAGCTGTGGGACTCGCTCGCAATTACTCTATTCTTCATTCACCCCCAACAAGTATCTTTTTGTAGGTCAGATATCGTATATTCTAGTCATCGCTCAAGATTTCACTGTCAGACCCGATGATGATCTGATTCACATACACCGCCGTTGTTCTAAATTTGAAAATGCCCAGCGGTGAATGCCTTTTTGGGATCTCGTACCGGACTTTCTTCCGCGGAAGCATAGCGGTAGAAGCATACCGTGAGATCCTCAAACCTAACACCTTACTCTTTGCCGGATTGCGTAATCTGGTTGATCTGCCAAGCAATTTTCGGTCCGCATTTACCAGAAATCATCGTGGAAAACCGTTTCCCTGGTTTGACCCCGAAGCGCAAGCCAATGCCGAGCTGTTCCTTAGTAACAGGCCCGATGGTCTATTTCTATTGACAAGGCATCGTGACAGACAGTGTGAATGAGCGCGCTAGGAAGAAATAGGCTTTACTCGCGGATTTAGGACCAATGTCTGGTTCCTGCTCAGTCTGCCTATAGTAACTGGTATTATATCGAAATTTTCCAGGTTCCGCCACTCGTTTATCACCTTCAACAGACTCTGTCAGTAGAACTCAGGAAACGGTACCGGACAGCTACAGAGCCGTCTCGCATGTTGAGGCGTTGATCAGACACTAGCAATTAACTCCGTCGATTTACATACCCAACTTCCTCTTCCCATTATCTCGGTGAGGCGACTAGAAGCTAATTCATCTTCCCCTCCATCCGCTGTACGATACCTCTAATTCGGCGCAATACCCGCTACTGGGTGCTTACGGTACCTCCCACGCAGACTCTGACCGCCGACACGGGCCATGATGATGTATGAAAACATCTCACGACGACAGCCCTATACTCCCGATACCGACCATGATCCTGACCCTTGCTTGGCGGTATCGTTCAGGTGTTCAATGTTCTGCCAAAATTACCACTCGTGTGTGAGCAAAGTGTTGTATGCGACGTGCTATTGGATGAGCCGTCTCAGTTTTCTTTCACATCTGTATGAGAGATGCGTATAAATGGTGGACAGAGTGAGTCTTCACTGCAGTCATCGACACAACATGGCTTTTGCACCTCTTCTTGCACTTATCTTCTCTCTTGCCGTCGTACGCCAGTCTGATGGTATTGCCCAGCCTTCTCTTATTTGCAACATCACTGATCCGCCTTGACTAGCCGCCCTCACGAAGCGAGTGGCATGCCCTGATGGTATTCACACCGTCACCAATGAGGCCTGCTGTGTCCTCTTCCCCGTCATTGACGACCTCCAGAAGAATCTCTTCGAAGGAGGAGAGTGTGGAGAAGAGGTTGGCATTTTTCTAGGTCTTCAACGAGTATTCACTGCTGATGAGGAGCACCAATCTTAGGTACACGAGTCACTTCGTTTGACCTTCCACGACGCAATCGCGTGGTCTGATTTTACTGACGTGTGAGTTTCACGTCCCCTTATGAGTGCAAGCTGATGTCCTGCATAGTGGCGGAGGAGCCGACGGATCCATTGTCACCTTCTCCGAAATTGAAACGAACTTCCATGCAAACGACGGTATCGGTACGGTTATGATGACCATAGGTCTTTGACTAGTATCAATGAATATCATCTAGATGAAATAGTGGAAACAATCAAGCCTTTCATCGCTCGCCACAACATCACCGCGGGAGACTTGTACGCCGGCATTTCATATATTTCGAATTTTGATACTCATAATTCTCCCAGCATCCAGTTGTCTGGCGCCGTTGGGTTGACCAATTGTCCAGGTGCTCCACAACTGAACTTCTTGTTCGGACGTCCCGCAGCCATTGAGCCTGCACAAGATAAACTTGTCCCAGAGCCTTTTGATACGGTCACAGACATAATTGCCAGGTTTACCGACGCCGGGGTGACGACACCTCAACTCATCGCTCTTCTATCTTCGTACGGCATTTCTTCCTTCTCTCTTCGCAACATTTCAGTCTGATATCCCGCCGTAGACATACCGTTGCTGCCGCTGACAAAGTGGACGTTACGGTAGGACTTATTTATGTCCATTTTGTCTTCCTTCACTCAACAACGATTTTCGCAGATTCCAGGGTATGTATTTTGTGGCGTCCTTGGCTTCATTTTACTTATTTCCTTTAGCACTCCTTTCGACTCAACTCCGAACATCTTCGACACCCAAATCTTCATAGAAGTCCAACTGCGAGGCACCCAGTTCCCCGGGTATTTGTCCCTTACTTTTCCTCTGGGGGGCTAGTTGACAGACATTCTGACAGGACCGGCGGTAACCACGGTGAAGTTATGTCGCCTCTGGCTGGAGAGATGCGACTTCAATCAGACCATACGGTAAGCCACGGCAGTATGTTACATATTATCGATGGCTCACTGCGATCTAGTTGGCTCGGGGTTTGTCTACGTTTTTATCGATGTTTGAATCCAACTATAGCTTTCCACAGATTCGAGAACGGACTGCATCTGGCAGTCTTTCGCCAGTGCGTGGTCTTGCATTTCTTTATGAGAATAATCTCGATGACAGTTTTCACAGATAACCCAGCATTGATGCGGTCCGAATTCAAATCTGCTATGCTAAAACTTTCTACTCTCGGACAAGACTTGACTCAGATGGTGGATTGTTCGGAAGTAATCCCACAACCTCTGGCAGCTTCTGCGCATGGCCCACACTTGCCTGCCGGACAGGTCATGCGTGACATTGAACAAGCGGTAAGTCACCTCGTGATCTTTACGAGTATATCTTCATTTTCTGTTAGTGTGCCACTGCTGCGTTCCCTACTCTTACCGCTGATCGTGGCCCTGCCACCAGTGTTGCCCCAGTGCAAGAGACTCTTAAATCTTAAGACGTGTGTTTGTTTGCTGATCTCCTCGACCTGCATAGCCCACCCGCCTAAATCAACTTCGCATACGAGCAGAAAACCTTGTTTCTTGCCAACTTGATGTACAACAATCGCGACTGTAGCTGATCCAGGAACTATGTACCTACTAAGCCTCAATATCTTGTTTTGGTCCCTTTATGTCGGTACGTTCTTGGAAATTCAACTTTCTTGATGTTCATCTCGTTGACTGAAAACCTTCTCATATACTTAAATCTCCTCAAAATTTGAGGGGCTCATTTGCACTCCGAACGGCACGCCTTCAGACCAATGGCAAAGCGGAATAACGACATGTGAGAGAAGTTTTCCGCCTTTCCAATCCTGTACATGCGGTACTGAATCTACGCAGACGATGTCTAAAATTAACTCGATAAAGCTAACCATTATACGTACTTCCAGTACAAGCCTGAGGAGAGTCGCGAGAGTCGAGCATGCCATAACGGACCGTTGGGGAAATACGAGAGCTCTATCGGACACCGCATCCAAAGCTCCACCTCGACAAGCATCTTTGAAGAGCGAGATATAGTCTTCGACACGAAAAATGTCTCCGGCGAACCTTGTCAATTGCTTCAGTGGCACGCGTCCCGATACACGTCACTTAAGAGTTTTGCACTCAGAAACGTATCGACAAGGCCCGAGAGATGATGTCCGATCTCGCACTTCACTCTCACTCCGCAGGATATTCGGATATAGACGCGTCCACCTCGGTTGACTCGTCAGCTGTTTCCTAAAATATTGTATGATATTGTCTACATCTGAAATGCACTGCTCAACCACACCGAAGGCGACGGAACTAGCACCTCGAGCAATTAAGCGAGGCACAGTCTCGCGACCCGTGATATTACATCGTTATCCTGACAGACGCCCATGTTGTTCGAAAGTATCCCAGACCCGATCACGGCGTAAACCAAGGATGCGACAATTGGTTTCCTAGCTCAAGGGAAAGATTAGCGGATATTAATTTGGATTGTGTTGGAGGACCCTGGATTGGTCACCTGCGGAATTGGGCGCACGCTCTGATAGGTCCCCAAACGCCGTATCTTGGTTTTACTGCTTGGCTCTCAGTCGGTGTGCCTATGGAGAAATGACGCTTGGAAAACGGCCAAATGGAATAAGACCAGGAAAACATACACAGGACGGTACCCCGGCAGCTGGTGATGTTTCAGTAAAATGGAGGACATATCCAACACTGACCACATAATCCCATCCAAGCTCCAACACAAATCTGAGCGGCCTCGGTTGCGTGCCACCCAATCCTTGTCAAGGAGACGGGCGTGGACAAGACGCGCATAGTGCTCAACATGGTCAACGCAGGCCATGACTACTTGCACCGAACTGCGCATCGAGTAAACGATATCATGGATGTCGTCAAGAAGGTCGATCCGAGTGGACCAACAGCCCGGGATATGCTTTATGAACCGCAAGAAGTACTCAAGTCCATATGATCCGCGGTTCCATGTCCGTAAGATTCATTTCAATGGCAGGTAACAGTCTTTCTCTTGTTTGCCGGCAAATATCCAAGACTTGATGATAATCCTCGTTGAAAAGACCGGCAGCATCTTCGATTAGTTCAGGATCCACGCAAAGCAGCCCTTGGCTAAGTTGTGAGCCGAAAAGTCGTACGACCTCCTGAGTGGCGTTATCCAATAAAGAGATAAGCAAACGAATAGGGGTGAGAATGGGAAAGGTTGTCGATGGTGCGGTGTCCACGACGTGCTGAACTAGGGCAGAAAGAGTGTCCGAATATGATTTCTGGGATGCGTAGAGGGCAGACAGTACACTGGTAATTGAGTGCAGCTTTGACATGCTCGCTGTAGTCGGTGAAGGGCAAAATACATAGCCACAAGCGTCCAGCGATACAAGATATTGTCTCGGAATCATTTGGAAGATATCTCCACAGCAGCATAGAAAGTCACCCTGCGTAGGATGTCTGGTTCAGGGTATTCACGCGCATATATCCAGGTGAAATGGGTGCATAGGTGAATAGAAACAAAATAGACTGCAAAGGATGCATCAGACAGGGAGCACGCCACAGAGGATATACGTACTCACAGTGATATTGTACTACGCCAGATACACAGGCAAAAGGTCCTAAATGACGCCCACTTGTGCGCGCTGCAACGACTACGAGACAATGACAGACGGGGGAACGATTTTTCTCAGAGCATTGTTCCGTATTTCTGGACCTTCCTATTGGTTCGTCGAGTCGGGCCCGTTGTTGTCTAGCAGGGATCATTACTCAAGGACAAGGCAAGCATTGAAATGGGCGCACCTGTACGAGCGAGATGTTGCGCAGCGGAGCCAACTTTGCTCCTCCTTCCTTCTGCATCCATTAACAATCTCTCCGGGACCGTTCCACCACCGTCTACAAGTCCAGCGCAGGCAAGGCCATCGACATCATTGGCACGTCCTCATGTTCACTGTTTGAGGTTGGAAAACGCGTTGAGCGCTACCCTGCGAGGTGATTCTAGTTATCGCTGTGGCCAATGATTCGAGGTAAGAAACATACCTGAGCCCATGACTGATATACAACGTGAATATCTTGCTCACTGACTCGAGGCAAGACTAGATTGAGGCAGATGGTGGTGGCAGCGGTAGAAGCAGAACAAACTCCGCTTCAACATCAGCGGGGATGAACGGCGTCCTTCAAACCATCGACGACATCGAGGTACAAATATTCTTTATTATGTTTGCGTGGACTAGCGTAGCAGTGACGACGAAGCTGATGCGGCGTCCTAGTTAGGTATATGTGCTCCTCTTCCTACCACCATCATCGATCCTTGCTCATTCTTCACACTGGCGCCCTTTCCAGTCTTCTTACCGTCTACGGTCTGTCTCAAGGCTCAAAAACGGATGCTCGTCGATAATCAAAGGCGTGACTATGGGCTGTATGCAATATTTCCCCGTACCGGCTGCTGTGCGACTAACATTCTGGCGTCCAGCGATTCGGAAGATTAGCACCTTGATATCGCCCTGCCATTATGGTCACTATAAATATCTGCATTTGCGTGTACTCTCGGCATCCAAGAATACATCTACCCCACTCGCCACATATAACATCGTTATCCCCCGCAATGGCCCCCAGGACTCACGAGCAATGGGTCGCAGACCAGACCAGACCGATGCCCGCCGTCGTCACCGCCGACCTAAGCGGGAAGACACTCGTCCTCATCGGTGCCAATGCTGGACTAGGATTCGAAGCGGCAAAACATTTCGCTAGGATGAACCCTGCTCGGCTCGTGCTGACTGCGAGAGATGAAGCAAAGGGGAGACAGGCTCTAGCCCGTACGTTTTACTGGTTACCGGATCCACGAGCCTGGCTAATCGTTGCCATTACAGAGATCCAAGCCGATACTGGCTACTCCAAAGCAGAGCTATGGATCATTGACCTCGCCGATTTCAACAGCGTCATCGCGTTCGCTGACAAGGCTGAGCGTGAACTGGACCGATTAGATATACTTGTAGAAAGTGCTGGTATGATAACTTGGAAATATGAACAGGTGGAAGGCTGGGAGAAAACGTACGTGGCGTGTACTTTTTTGGAAATAAAGGCTCATCACCATCTCAGCATACATACAAACAACCTTGGCCCCGGATTACTGGCTATTCGGATGATCCCCAAGATGCTCGAGACGGCTCGCAAATATTTGGTCACCCCGCGACTGGTGGTCGTGGCGAGCGACATGCACTACTGGACGAAGATCGAAAAGGACGCCATCGCTTCCCCCAGCATCCTTGCGAAGCTATCAGACAAGGAGTATTGCTCGAAAGAGTATGCCCCAGTCTATTGCTATCTATCCCTGTCACTGACCTATGAACAGAGTGATGGATCATTGACACCATGATTCCAAACGTGCGTAACACATTGATTCCTTTCCACATGGACTGGCCTCATACCACTGTACAGTGCTCAACGTTCTCTTTGCCCGAGCTCTACAGCTTCATGTCACAGCGATCACCGTCAACTCTGTTACTCCCGGACTCTGTTTCTCCGGCCTCGGATCTGATCCCCCTGTCGGGCAGGCAGAGCGCTTGCGAACGAGACGAGAGGAATTTGCGTTCACTACGGAAGAGGGCAGCCGGCAGCTGGTCTATGGCGCCGTTGGGTCCCTGGATAATGAAGAGAAGCTTCGTGGCAAGTATATTTGTATGTCTGAGGTCGTGGAGGAAAGCGACTTTGTGATCAGTGAAGATGGGACGATCGTCCAGGATAAAGTTTGGGTGAGTGGTTCTTTGCTAGGGGGTGGATTGTTGATTTGATTTGCGTTTAGGAGGAGATGCTGGAGATTTTCGGTCAAATTGATCCCAAGGTCTCGGAGGTGGTCAAAATGTACCTGACGAAGGCTTGATGTTCGAATGTACAGTATGTCGGTGATGAATGACTACGTGTCGATTTGATATCATCGTCTTAGTCTTTTTTTATTGCTCTGTGCAGATTTGGTTGCATAGGTTGAAGCCATAGGATTCTGTATTCTCTTACTGGTAACCAACCAAGTTAGAGGAATCGTACATATGATAAGAGGGAAACGAAGTGGATTCCCTTTTGGGAGGAAAAGAACGCGGGTCCGAGAAGCGATAGCAACTTCTTTTATCATCACCACTGACGTTGTTCGATTCTCTCTTCCGGCGATTTCCGGTGTTGGAACTTGCTATGCTACATCGACTATGGGAAAGGCATATATTCAAAATGTTATGATTACGCGGAATTATTCCTATCGTCCCTGGCAAGTCCTTAACATAGATATCTCGCGTTGAAGGTTGAATATATATGTATGTATCTTTCTAGGTGTCAATTTTGACTATGAGGTACCGTTCTCTTCATCTGCGGATTCGGAAATGGTGTGGGTCCATATGTATTCTTCACCAGTGCCTCCCTCAAACGACAGACCGAGAGTCATCTTAAATTATCTTGATACGCTGGGACCTGCTATTCAGCCACGCGATAACAATGGGCTCACGCAATTCAGCCGAAAACCAGCCAACACGGCGAAATACAGGGTAGCCTGGGTCGTTTGCATTTGAGGTGTGGTTGATCGCTGGAACGAGGACAAGACCGTATCCACATTCAGAGTCTTTGCACATGAGGGCGAGGTACACATTGCCAATCCCTTCTGAGACCGGTTCAATGGCATCCCTTTCTACGCATCCTATTCCACGTGGGTCATAGTCCCACAGCTCCGTCCACGGGGGAAGGTCCGTTGGTCCACATGCTACATTGAAGAAGATGCCCGGTCCCTCCGCGCCCACCTCCCACACAGCTGGCTGTAGAATCGCTTCGAGTATCAGATAACCACCCACAACCTCGCCGAAGGGGCTATCCAGTCGAGCTGGGGTCACATCACAGTGGATGATCATGCACAAGACGTCTGTACACACTTGACTGTCACAAATGCCATCTATTGAAGCCCAGCTCCATGAGGGAGCACGGTAGACATCCGGTCTGCGGCGGGAGTCGTTAATGTGAGGAATATGCCATAGTAAGCTACCAGGAAGTTGGTGCTCCCACAGGCCGGCGAGGTACCTGCTGTGTGGCCAGAAGTACTGGAAATGTTCGGCGATGCCTGAGATTGCAATGAGGCGATCTCTCGGCTTGGTGAGGTTGCGTTGGGTGTAAAGGGTTACGATGTTGTACCAGGCCTCTCCCGTCTTGAGGTTGTCATCGGGAATGGGCCAGGAGAATTTTGCGAGCGACCCTTGCGAGCTTGCGTTCATTTGCGTTTGATATGTCATCACTTGCGTTCCTATCAATGCGTTTATGATCTCATCAATGCGTGTTCTTAACTATGAATGCGAGCGACATTTACCTACCAGACTACATCAAAATTTCCTTGATCCTTAGGAGGTTTAAACACTGTCCCGGATAGATAATAACACCAAGTAAATAGTTTCAGACTTGATAGACAGTAAATTACTTACCCACAATGTCCCCATGGATGGTCTGGTGGTCTGTTGACAGTATATTACCATCACAATATCAGTGAAAGTCCGAACGCAAGTCAAAGCATATGAACGCATGCATCAATCAAGCTAACGCAAGCGTTTCAATCACGAACGCATGCGTTAATTTGATCTATGCATGCGTTCAAGATCAAATGCAAGCGTTCTAACATTGCTCGCAAGCGTTTAACCAAGAACGCAAATGGTAAAATCTTTCACGCATGCGTTACAAGGTGAACGCAAATGAACGCAAATGTGACAGGTCTGTCACGTTTGCGTTTGACACCAATTTGACACTCGTTTAAATCAAGTTTAACTCCAGCGTCGCTACTTTATCTACCTATCACAGTCTCGTCTTAGTTATCTGTGCACTTATTTAGCCATGGTATTACTCAAGGTTGGCTCATGGACTTGTATTTCCTCCATAAAACCATACTGACATCCTTTTACAGAAGCTACATTGGCAGTTTACGAGTCCGAATCATTTGCAACGACTATACTCAGCCGGTGGAATAGAAGGTACCGTGGTACCTACTACATCTCATGGTTCTTCAAGTCGAGTTTTCGAAGGACGTCCATGAAGAGGACAGACAGTTAGCGCCATGCCGGGCTTGAAAGTTGAAACAACTGTCAGCAGGGCGGCACGTAACTGACTTGATACCAAGACACGCACGAGGCCCTTCGACGACGGAATTAGATACTTGGGTACAGCTCAGATCCTACACGTCATATGGATAACGAACGTATGGGAACATGGTGTGTTGACATAGGAGAAGAGTCGAGACGAGTGTCATTTTGTCCTTCAGCAAGTTGTCAATAACATTAACCAAACAGAGCGACGTCGTCCCTTGTGTTGTTCTCGCATTTTTGAGCCTTACAAACACTGGTGCTAGGGAAGGTAATCCAGGGCGCCAATGCCTTGGTAACGGATTCTTACCTTAATCTTTCGTTCAGTCTCTTACAATGTATTTACGAGACCGAAGCCAGTCTCAGTTTACTCATCCTCACGATGCTTACCCTGTTGTCTACCTAGGCTTTGGGCTCGTACTAAACTGTGGAGAGAATCATAAGTAAACGAAACCTACCTCCGAGGCGAGGACAGCAGCTCGTCTGCACTACTCAGAGACAAAACACCTTTTATCATGTCCGTAATGTAACATCTTGTGGTCATCAAGCAGGCAGAGTGTAAATTTAGTTAGCGAGGCGTGGAGAAGATTGTAAGAGGAAATATAAAGCGCAGATTATGTACCTCGTAAGCTGAACCCGTATAAGTACATCCTCAGGAATTACTAGAGTCCGACTACACGAAACAAGGTAAATATTCAAAGAAAGGAGAGTACAGGTGGAACGACTCACCTCCGTACGATAGTATAATCTGCAAGGAATCTTGCTTAGCAAATTAAGAGCCAACAAAGGTAGACAGCACTTACCTCTCGTTATCAGCACCAAATAGACGTTTCCGTGGGTAGGATATTAAAGCCTGGAATAGAAATAAGAAGAGAAGACAACGGGACGAGATTGAGCCCACAATGAGGAGAACGTCTCATAGACGCGGTGATGAGAAGTAGCCTGGAGTCATCGTGTCAGTTATGTGACTGACAAGGAAGAGAAAATGTTAGCGAGGGAGCTTTAATGAATAGAAGGAACCAGAGGTGATTGTAAGAGATGCATAGAATGACATACAATAATGACTAACTAACTCGGAGACCGTAGCTAACAGTCTATCTGACGCAATACTATGTTAGATGGGGTATATGCTATACAAGTGAAGGAATGATTAGTCGAGAGTACAAAAGAAGAGACTGTTTTGAAAGGTCTACTGTCTGCCGGTTCTGGCCTTTGGTAGTAGGCTCAGACCCTTGTGCGCCACGGCTAGAGATGAATGGGCTGGCTATTACCATTCAGAGGTGGCGGGGCAGATGGGAAGAAATTTGTAGAAATCGAAGCAATATATATAAGTGGGACATAGATAAACGACGCAGACGTGGCAGTAATAGAGCGAGAGTTCTGAATTGGGTTCCTATTTCTGGTCGTGGCTGTACATATTGCCCTCAAATTCATCAATAAATCGACAAGTTTCGGTATCTAGAATGTACAGTTGACATTTCTACAGCACTTTCAAAGGTCAGGACAAGGTCAGGATGGGAGTTGAACTTTGGACTCAATTGGGGCTGGATCATGTCACGCTCGCAAATGATGTCACACTCACAAACGCAAAACGCATTTGATCAAACGCATGCATATGAACGCAAATGCAAATGCAAATGGAAGCTCGCAAGAGAACGCAAGCTCGCAAGGGTCGCTCGCAAAATTCTACGTGCCCATCGGGAATAGCTGAGGCAGGGGCGGAGGTGTAGTTGGGAATGCGGGGAATCTCTTCAGTAGCACGCAGTGAGATGAAGTTGGGGGCCCCGTTCACGTTATCATGTATGGTATGGCACTCGTACAGCAGGGTGTGTCTCGCATAGATCAATCTTCGCGGTGACAGCACCCGTTCCTCCAGGCACCATGCACGATTGTCAACAGGCTCCGAGAAGGGGAGCCGGCGATGTCCCATTACTAGGCGCATAGTCCCAATGTTGCCGTCAGGACAGCGGAATGGGAGCAAGTACTCGTTGTTAAAGGAGTTTGCGACGGTTGGGCAGCGATTGTGTAAGAATCCATCGCTGACCTTGCTAGCGCAGGCTGCAATGATAGTAACGTAGGAGTCATGGAATATGTGTCGTATCCGTGCGATTTCTTGCGCCTTGTCATCTTTCGAATCCTGGATGATGCAGAAGGAGTCCACCCAGAGATAGTGAAAACTGAGTTTACGAGTCACTGTGATGGCGTCCATGATAGTTTTCGGGATACGTTTCAGCGGTATGCCTTGAATGTAAGATTTCAAGTTCTTGGTTGTTGTACGGTACGGCTGTTTCTTACCCCATACATAGCTCAACGCTACGTAATAATCCTCAGCGCCGTTACTGATAAAAAGACGGGGCCGACCCGGATCTGAGCAATCTATCACTCGAGTTGGCAAGCGACCACGCTGCACTGAGGTGCAATGTTCATGGAGAGAACACCCGGAGATACGTTTCTTGATCATATCATACGCCAAAGTTGAATTAACGTCCGAAAGGATGTCGCGTCCGGGGATGTATCTTGCAGCCGGATCATCTGATGGGTTATCAGCCTCATTCACGACATATGGCTATTATCACGCATACCTTCAGTAGCATAGATCGCGCTGTCGTAACCATGGTTTTCTACCCAGATAGAAAGTGTAATGGCCCCTCGACTTTGGTGGAATCTCACTGTTACTTGATGCTTTAGAGTTTGGCGCAGGCGGTATTCGTCTTCAATCGACTCGCAGATGAGTCTGCACCACTCGCACCGGTGCCGGGAGTTGAGTAATTGTCGACGTTGCTTCTGCGTCCATGTAAGTACCTCAGGATTGTACGAGAACCCAGCTGATCCATCACGAGGTGGCGCGAATTGAGCCGTCCAGGCTTTCTGGAATGAATCGGGAGAAAACAAAGTCCTCCAACAGGTCTCGCATACCAGCTTCCTTATTTCAGGCGGGACATGTTCAAGATCCATAACTGGAGAACTGATAACAGCATTGGCCAGGCCAGGGGATTCGGCATGGCTGGCAACTTGGGAGCCGGACGATGTAGGTGGGAGGAGGGACGTTGGAAGGATACGCCAGAGTCGTGACAACATTGATATGTACCTACAAGGGGGAGCGCTGAACACTGCCTTTTCGGAGTTTCATTTTCCCGGTGTTGCAGTACACGTGACCTCAAGTCGGACATTGCCGTTGTTGACATCACTCCTGCACTTTCCCAACCTTTCCCGCTGTTGCCGTCCCACGTCAAGCCTTGACCCGCTTCCTGGAATGGCT
Organism: Armillaria ostoyae; assembly: GCA_902506015.1. Lineage (NCBI taxonomy): Eukaryota > Fungi > Basidiomycota > Agaricomycetes > Agaricales > Physalacriaceae > Armillaria > Armillaria ostoyae. The sequence goes on along the minus strand of LR732080.1, from coordinate 829,853 downwards.
ACACCTCGCACTCCAACCTCAGCGGCCAGCGCTGTCCCATTTCAAGAACCGAATTGTGGTCAATCAGACGTTGCATTGTTAGTATTGTGTATTCATCTACTGATAACTAGCCAGGTGGAAGGTGCCCACCGTCCGGGTCGCCTGCCGCGGATATTTCTCTTCGAAGCATCAGCGAAGACTCGTAGGGCTTCGACTGTCTGTACAAGTTTATTTTCTCTCTTCAATGATTCAAAACAACACATGATGACCGGCTTGACGATATCTACTCTATCGTTTCTCATCTGTCAAGTGATCATGTCGGTCACCGTTTCTTTCTCAGAGGCACCTCGGACCTCGGTCTAGGCAGAGCCAAACGTCACAGACATAGCCGCCTAAAATCCCGAGCTCTATCCTGCATTGTAACACCCTGGTGCGTCATGGTGCGTGAGGCTATTACCCCTTGTCCTTTTCAATGATTCCCCAAAAATGTATCTAATGAGTTTGACCCTGTCACGGGGTCGACGATATTCTTGTATGCCTCTGGAATGCAGCAATTTCTGCTTACGGTCTTTTTGCTCGGGCGGTCAAATCGCCGCTGTCTGGTACTGCATCTAATTTCTGTACGCTTCCAGACCCAAAAGATGCGATTCCAGATGGGTGTTTTGCATATTTCAGGTACGTGAAACTTACGTACCAGAATATCCATTGTCATACGACGGCCTGGCTCTTACTCCTTGTCTCCTCCGACGATTCCAAAAAACGAGTGTAACCTGGGACGCTTGGGCTTGACAATAATCCCGTATATAACTATGAAATGCGACGATATTTGCTTACCGTCCTTTCAGGCGGTCAAACCACCGCTGTCTAGTACTACGTCTAATTTCCGTACGTTTCGGAATCCAAGAAACAAGCCTGTGCGTAATTAATCAACGACTCAAGTCCGGTATTATGCATATTTGAGCTACGTGAAACTTAAATATCGGAACTTGCGAGTCCATTCCGATGGTTCCGAGACTGACGACATCTTCATTTCTTATGGGACTTGCCATCTCCTTTTGCTTTCTTCAAACTTGTGCTCCCATGGTCAGTTTCAGGCAATTCTATTTTGGGAGGGATGATCACTTCGATCCTGAAGAACAGCGCTCTTTCAATTCTGGATTACTGAGTACAACCTAATTGCGCTTGCTAGCCTTGATGACGGCAGAGAATTTCGTCTTGCATTCTTCAGTGACTTTCATAGTATAAGCCAGGAAAGACGACATCTTCGGTGTGTATCAACCGTGCAGAGCGGCGGATGACTGCCGCCAACGGTCTTATTTTCCCTTGGGATCGTCCTCACGCGACGTTTCCCATACAATCGGTCCTAGAGCTATCATTGTCTCTCTGGTGGCCCACCCCGACTCGGTACAGCCTCATTCCCCATGGGCACTAAGATCTTGTCAGCTGGGCACTATAAAACTATCGTCTCTTCGCTTTCATACTTCATCACCTTCAACTTCTACTTGCAGGCTTCTGATCCTCTAATCTCATATTCACCAACACCATCTCCAATGCCTTCTTCAATGAACCTGCTCTTCTTCTCTGCTCTCTTTCTCACCGCCGCTACCGCTTCACCCTTGTCCGCACGGGGCACATGTAGCCCTAACTTTGAGGGTGCTTCGCTCACCGTGTCCAGCTATAGTGGCGCAGCCAATGGCGTACTCTCGTGGTCAGCCAACCCCGTCGCTGGCGCGCCCGTTGTTGCCAGCACTTCACCCTCCAAGTTCTTCTTCCAGCAGAACGGGGACACTGATGTCACCTACACCATCAAGTACGCAACGTTTACCTTTGCTCCGGAGTATTACCGATTGGAATCTCACAGGACCGCAGCTGACGACAATTTTGCTGTCGAACTCAATGATTATGTGCTGGTCATGAACGGCGTCGACTGGTCGGGTAGCAATGTGTACGCTTTCGTCTCGTTGTTTGCTTATTTCCAAAACCGACTGACTCGGTATACAGGAACCAGAAATGGATAGTCGAATGCACGACTTGTGCTACGAACATCTCCCAGCAGAAGGGCGTCGTCGCTTCAGGATGTGCTATCTTTCCTGACAACACCGACCACATCGGCTATAGTGTCAGGGAGGGTGGACCTGGCGGTCAGTTGACTCTGGCTGTTTACAACCAGCAGTTTGATTTCTCGGTTTGAAGAATGACCAAAGGATTTGATTCTATAAGTGATTATCTCCAAATACTTTGAGATTTCATGGAATGTTATGCATGCGTAATCAAACCGTATTTCGTCCGAGCCAACAATTTGCCTCTGCGGAAATAAATCCATCTAAAAGAGGCCGTCACAGCTCGGCGTTTTCAAGCTAAGATCGTATGTAGGATAATACACAAAACGGTACACGGAGCAAAGAAGACTGCAGTGACATTCGGTGTCTGACCGCTAGTCTTGTTTAGCGTGATATTTCTCTAGTATAATCCGATAGAAAGAGCACACCTGAGGGTAGTGTTAGACCTTGCTCAAAGAAGTAGAACAATGCGTACTAGGAGGAGAAGCTGTTGGGGGAATGTCCAGCTAATACGCCCGCACGTAGATACGGCTAAGGGAAAACCTAGTAAATTTAACTTGTTCTTAAGTTACGTCTTCCCATTCCTCTTTATTGTCGACCAAATGACCGTCCTTCTTAATTGTTGGAATATGGCAATCCGGCATCTTGCCGAGCTTGCTGAGTAAGGAAGAAGAAAAGAGAAAAGAGTAGAAAGTTCTAGTAAAATAGTACTTTAGTATAAAAGTAGGTACAGTAGTGTATATCCTCATGCGTTTGCAGAGCTCAGCCAAGCGCAATACTATTGGCTCCATACTGCCCATGCCTATACTGGAGACGAACTGATCCCCCGTTTTACTACATTAATTAAAAGCAGAACATCGTCGGGATGCCCCCGTTTCGCGCCTGCCATATCACAGCGTACTGTCATGTCTGTGTCATCGCGACACAGACTCACCTTGGACTCACCCCGCCCTTTCTTTCTAGGTCGATTGTCTGGAGTTTATCGTACCGATTTTTAGACAATCAATTTCACAGCTATATCATCGCATACACCGGTAGTCTAAACTCTAGGTCTAAAGGCTCTACGTTCAATTCTACGCTTATCAGAAGATTCAAGATGTACGGGAATGCTGAGGTGGCTGAATGATATAGTCAACAACTAAAGAGATTGATGTACGTGTACGAGAAGCGGCTCGCTCTCCGAAAGTTGTTTGGGCATGAGAGTGACCATCCTATGTTGTTGAATGGCTCTGCAATTGGACCCAAAGTACCTCTCACTTTCGAAACTCCAACATTCATTACCACGGAACCAGTTTGCGATGCCGTGCAGGTAGAGAGATGCAATAGCATCGGTCTCTGGTCCCCATGATGGTATCTCCGTCCACAACATTAGAAACTTGTTCCTTGTCGACCGATGGAGGTCTTCCACCCATAAAAGTGCGGCATGAAGGTCGCATTTTAGCTCGTTCATGACACAAACAATGATGTTATGGGGATACTCTTCCAATGCCTGCTCCTTATTATATGAAGCAAGGTCCTGAGAAATGTGAGCGTTACAGTCGAAAGACTACTAGACAAACCTTACATTATCCAGGATTATCATATCCCGAGACAAACTGTGCAGAGCAACAATAGTTGGATGGTAGAACACCTCGTCAGGCAAGTCATAGCCTAGCTCTAACATTGCATATGACGGGTCAACTCCGATGGTGAGACGACGGACATCGAAGTAATCGTCGATGTTCCGAATATAACGATGATGCCGATCCTTTGCTTGTTGGACGACAGCGTCCGTATAGTGTCGAAAGCTTTCAACGAAGCGCCTCTGGGAGGTACTACTCGCCGACTTAATGCCAAGTGCCCAAAACCTGAAGAAGTTAGAACGAGCCGGACTTGAAAGGAAAGAACCTTACTCCTGTGCAACCAGTCCAAGGACTACCTCGTCGCTGGGTCGTGGTTTAATCGGGTCTCTGGTTGCATCCATCATAATGTCTGCATATCGCTGGACAGTTTCAGGAGGAGCATTGTCGGTGTACTCGTCGAAAACGAAAAATAGGTTCATCATGTCGCAGGCGGTGCGAAAATGTTCTAGTACAATGGAGTCACTACAGTGACATGCAGAGGCAGCAAAACCATTTCAGTACCTTTGATTGCTGTTGGGTATGCCAGCGAAGCTAATAAACCTGGGAAAATGTTAGTACTGTCCCCAACTAGAGGGAACGCGTCATACTGAAATCGCAGATATCGAATGCACTGAAAAGCACCGATCAATAAAAGCTGCAAAACAGTACAACCGAGAGCCTACCTTTGAGCCCTCGGTCCAAAGGCTTTGAAGGAGCGAAACCACGCTCCCGATGCGGCCTTGACTTCCTCATAATGAGGATTGATCCTACGATACCATGGCCAATAGGCCAAAGTGACCGGAAGGTGAATGACGGCGAGTGTCTCAGACTCAGAGCTCATACTGGGGGGATGCTGTCTCTACACCACGGTGTGATCTATGCTTTTATACATGTACCATTGCCGCATACCATTTCTCGGGCGGGTGATATCTGCCAGAAGGATTAAGTCGCCCGATCCAAGTTGAGACCGACCGCCAGTGCTCCCACGTATTGAAATCTTGGCCTGCAGAGATACAGAGATCTGTGTCGAGCGTTTGATATTTCAGGAGGAATGTGCCTTACTTGTCAATGTATCGGGATGCATTGATTGATACCGCATGGCAGTTGCTTTGCACCACGGCAAGGACTGTATAGACATTCCCGGTTCAATGAGTAGCGATCAATGATGCTTACACCCGATGGTCATCGGGCGGGAAAGGAACTGAATTGAGTCTGCTAAACGTGAGGGTGAGAATGCCCTTGGCGGCGGCGAAAACTATGGTGTTCAGTGTTTCAGCCATGTCGCATTTTGGTTCTAAGGAAATGCTCTGGACTACACCTTAATTTATCTGGAGAACAAATGGACTAGTCTTTAAAATTTGAATGCGTGGAACGCGGCAGTAGTTTATGTTCTCAAAGCCACTGACCTTCAAGGCGGTTCCGAGCTGAGATTACATTGAGTCACAGATAAGCGAAATGTTCCCGGACAAGAAGTGTACAAGCTCACTCCATTGCATTGGGGTACAAAGATAGTCGCTCCCTGTGCGCCGGTCCCAGCCAGGATGGACCACCTACTAAAGTCCTAGCAAGTTCTCGACGTCTTCGTTCAGTATTCGGCCAATGTAAATGACTCCTTCAGACCATTGATAGGCCGGGTTGGCCTCTAGAAAGGGAAGTTTCCACCATATCCACCCTCAGAGTCGACGGGTCATGGAGTCAAGACACAGTCCCCATGGAGCTAGAAATTGTGGGCCTCCACGCAGCGCAGTGGCCCACTAGGTGTGCCTCGACCGTATTATGATGGGGGCGCCGTGCAGGGAGGACTAAGAAACCTCTAGCGTGATATTTCTCTGGTATAGAAAAGAGCACACCTGAGGGTGGCGTTAGACCTTGCTCAAAGAAGTAAAACAACACGTACTGGGGGGAGAAGCTGTTGGAGGAATGTCCAGCTAATATACGCGCGCGCCGCTACGGCTAAGTGCAAACCTAGTAAATTTAACTTGTTCTTCAGTAACGTCTTCCGTTCCTCCTTATTCTCAACGGAACGTAGTAGCTTAACATCAAGCCTATCCCCCGTCCATGCGCCCCTCGTGATATCTACGTTCAATGCGCACGACCCAGATTCCGACCAGCAGATATTCGCAAGCAGCACGTGGGAAATATCACCTCGATAGCGGGACAATTCTTCCACCACCACGTCCCTTCGCACATAGACGTGCTTTGTCCAATTTCTCAGGACCGTCCGACGCGAGTCATACTGATCCCAAGAGGAGATCTTGGTGTAAGTCTCGACTGCCAGCATGTATAACGTCTTGCGCTTGGAGACTTCATTAGGAAGGTCCTTGATCTTGGTGAGTTCTTCGGGTGTGAGGACATCTGGGGGACACGTTCGCATGTAGTCCCCGACGCACATGATACGGCAACCTTTCCATGAGCCTGCCAGAAGGGAGACTATGTAGACATACAATCTAGGGGCTCCGTAGAATTCGCCCAGTTTACCCCAGCATCCAAGGTGTTCGCGTGTGACGATACTGATTATATACCAGAATTGACCCATTATTTGAGTTGACTCGGAAACACATGTCACAGGAGAACAGATTCTGAATCGCCTGCTGGACGGACCGTTATGCAGTCCTTAGGGTTTCGGTGACGGTGCATTTTCATTACCTCCGAGGTTGTTCCGTCTACCGGCATTTTCCTTACCGGCATATCTCGGCATTACTCTTTTGTTAATTTAATTTAATTTGCTTTTATTTATTTATTCGGGCATTCATGCCTTTCGGATGACCTCGCTCTCTACTTTCATTTGATGCTTCCTTCCTGGTCGCATCGCTATTGCATTGGCTACGTTGATTCTAGTAACGTGTCTCTAGTCTCTAGTATCCTACTTTGCGTTTCAGTGCTTGCCGGACTTTCTTGTTCACTTACACGTTCCCTCTCCTCTGAGACTCTTGTTTTTGCTTTGGATTGTCCTCAGTTACCTTCCCTTGTTTACTTCTCTTTCCTGTTTCCTGTGATCTTAGGTCGCATTGCTGCTGAATTGACTATCTCGGTATATCTAGGTTGTACCAAATTGTGTCGTTGTCGCTCAGTATCCGACCTTGCGTTTTAATGATCTAATTGGCATCGTCTCTCACTCGTTCATTCGCTCCCTCTCCTCCGCCTTCTCTTTCATATTCTTGTTATGTATCGTCCTCTCTCTCTCCTGTACATTTTCATTTGTATATGCTACGGTATCCCTCAAGTACGCGACGGTCAGCCCATTTTAACATTTTCAAGTCTTAGGTCGACTTATCGTGCGCCTGCCAGAGATAATCAATCCGCAAAAATGGGGTTTTCCTCGTAGTAGCCATTTGCTTGTCAGGACCTTGATCATGTGGGCAAAGTCGCGGTCACGTTACAGCACCACCAGTACTGTCCAGTTGCGTCTGGTCAGTATCGTGCCCACAGACATAATTTACCGAAAATCCACGGCGATCCTTACACCAACAACCTGTTTACAGATACTGACAACATATGGAAGTGTTTGTTTCAAAGCACAGAATTTGGCATACATCACAGTGAAACTACTATTTTCGGCAGTCTTCCTTTGCTAAGATCCCACATTAGTTGCTGGGAACGCAGACCCTCTGTAATTCGGCATGTCAGTAGGAGATCACTAGGTTCGTTCAAATCCCAAAACTCACTTGGCCAACAGATAAACCATTGCAGTTGATGCCCGGGTTGGCGTTCTGGAGCTGGGTGACGTCGATCCCACCTTGCGCAGCGATGGCAAAGCAGGTATCACCAGAAACAACGATGTGGGTGTAGCCCGGGAGGCCGCTATCACAGGTGGCGTTGACGCCTAGGATCAATGAGTAAGGGAGGGCCGGAGATGATCGTGTCAATAAAACAAGTACCGATGACAGTTGCGGCGATGATAGCGATGAAAGTGAAAGTACGAGCGAACATGTTTTGGATGCTGAATGTGAGCTGACGAGCTGGGCTTTTATAGTGTTGGTTTTCTTTTCCTCGGGCGGGAATCGGACGGATAATATCGGTTAGCATGTTCACCCTGTGGTCCAGTCGGTGCTTCTCCATACCCGCAAGACCTGAACGAGGGAAAACAAATGAGTACTCTATTTTCTGTGCTCCACGATCTTCCAAGTTTTCACACCATGCCCTTTCAAGGAAGTTGATGCACTGATTTCCAAGTGCCGGGGATTGTCAAGTGCCTCTCTGAAGAGCCGATGAAGTGGATATAGACGCCAAATAGACGGCTTAATGGAGTTCACCACGACACATTTCAAGTCAGTGACTTTCACTGGCTCCTAAAACGCATACAAAGGAACTCTGTGTTAGGCGACTCCGATCTCTTCGTCTTGAGAGTCGGGAAATATCTTTTTACGAGTCCCGGGTGCAAGAAGAGGATCGGAAGTCACAGAATTTTAATATACGTTTTTAGATCCCAAACATACGGGCAACCCCAGCCGTGTGAGGGAACTTGTCCATCTTGTTGATCGCACGTGCATACCAGCAGAGGCTTGGCTAGTCAATTGAACATGAAGCCTCACAGCATGAATAGTGAATCCACATTTGGGTGTTTTGAAGTTTCCGCTATGCCGGCGAGGGTATACCGTATGATGGGTCGGTCATGATGATCTGCTTCCTGCTAGCGGTGAAAACCTTCCAGCTGACTGCGTCAATAGCGGATCTGCGAAGAACTTGTTTAGTTGACTTCCCTGTCAGGTGATCCTTTTTCAATCAACGTTTACCGCGTGGCACTGGGGATACCTCATCCCGCTTTATTGAACGGATACTTGTCAGTTCCCCGAGTTTAGTCAAGGTACATGTGAATCGTGCATGAAAGCTTCGAATGGTCTTGAATCAACTTCTCAAAGACCCTTTGGGTTATTCATTGTACGTACTTTCATAGTCTGTGGGAGTGGAGAAGCACCGACTGGCGCACTGGGTGTTAAAGCCAAACAATATTACCCGTCCGGCTCCCGCCCGAGGAAGAGCAATTGAAAGTACAAGAGACAAAGGAAACAATCTATGTTTCAGCATCCAAAGAACCATGTTCGCTCGTACTCTTATCCTCATCGCTGCTGCTATTATGGGTACTTCCATTGTCGTATCCGAGTCCACCGTTGCATTTTTCTAACTCATTAATACTAGGCGTCCACGCCGCATGCGACAATTCTTCATGGATACTGCAATAATAGACAGTTGGATCTCTATGAAGTCTCCCGGTCTGAAAATGCGTCGTTCCGTGGCATCGAATCTATAATGATCATTTAGCGTCTCCAATAAGTCACATTTAAACTGTCCTCACTGCGTTCGCCCTCGTTGTCTACACTGCTAGTAAAGAATCTCACTTTGTTGTCTTCGGTGTGAATGAGGTTCCTTCTGGTGCATGCCGCTGCGAGTATACCCTTGGGGTCAACACCTTTTTCGAACATGGCTTCTTCCTGTGGGTAGGCCTTCTTCGTTTCGAGGTAACGATTGCTTATATCATTCCCGACACAGCCGTCCGCGTTGTCGGCAGTCCATTTCTCGAATGCGCCTTCCGGAAAGTGTCTCTCGAACATGAGCTGTGCTTCCAGAATGATGTATGCCGCATCTTTGAAAGCTTCGCATCCCAGGCCGGTCAGTCGGACATGCTGCTGCAGGAATATGTAGTTGTGTCTTCTGCGCTGTCATGTGAGTCCTTTCGAAAGTACTGACTGTGTATTGTTCACTTTACAATTAACTGCAAGATGCCAAACGATACTGTCGTATCGCTTTCCAGAAGTCAAGTGGATATAGCCCCAAATTTTGCCATGACAGACTATAGGTTCCCCCCTTCCCACAGGACTCGGACCTGCCACGCCCCGCGATAGCCCACCGCTTAATCAGACCGTACTCAAAAAAGGATAATGATGCGCACCCCGAGATTGTTCACTTGTACGCGATACCACGAAAGTTTTCCCGACCTGCTGACCTGTTTTGCGGTAACTTGACGGTACGTATGTAGCTGGGAGGTGATGATGACAAACCCGGACCCCGGGACCGGCCTTCCAGGACTAATTTTGAAATTCAAATTGACTCTTCTGCTTCGTGCCACCATCATCATGCCTATATTTCATCCAGCTTACCGCTACTCCTGGATCGTACCTTGTCGAAAACACGCATCTCTTGCGACGAGAAGATTGTCACGTTTTAGGATCCAGCTGTTCAAGGATTCACCGCGAGCGACAGTGGAGATGCTAGACCGGTAGACGGCAGTTGAATGATGCAAGGAATTTGGAGAGCAAATTCCGAGGTATAGGTAAGTTGTATGCACACTATTTCCCTCTCCGTCATTAATCGAGGCCCAATCAGCCTTGCCATGCATCGACGTTACTACAAGGGGGGAAAGGTGCACAACTGCTAGGGCCCAGATTATCCGTCATCTTTGCCGTTGTTGATTCCTGCATTTATATAGTCGCCACGACCTGGATACAACTCTCAGCAGAATCGGGCCACATCAGCAAGTCGCGCCTACTGGAAAGGAGTCGACGTGTTGTCCAAAAATGGCAGTGAGACTTTTCCCAATCGAACAATGCAGTCCCATTCCTTGAATCCTTCCTTCACCTACTACCATCACACAACGCCAACACCGCCCACAAACTACCTCCTACTCGCCTTTCGAAAAATGATTTCTTCTCTGGAGATAAACCTCGCCATGCGTCGCACCTTCACGAATCTCTACTAGAAACGAGAAACAAAAGCCGAGGCATCAGCATACGAAGGAGAAACTGTGAAGAGCCAAGTCTCTAGCCTGACGAGTAAGCAGCAGTGCCGTTTCCACGCCTTCATATTCTCATCTCGTCAACAGTGGCGGCAACGAAAAGTCGCCCGAACCAAGAGAAAAAGGAATCCATCGCTGGTATGCAAGCCGATCTTCTGGACAGCATTTCAAACCAACCGTCTTTTGTTATCTAGGCCGAGCGCCTTCTCCAGAAACTGGTCATAGATACGATTGGAACCAGGCAGTTCTGGCAACGCGTGAGTCTCTTTTCCCTCCCTAGGGTATCTCGCTGATTTCCTCCAGTTCGCTACTCTACCTCAACCGTCCGGATGGGATTGTAATCATATGATCTGTACGCTCTCGTGTTTGCTCTCCTTTCTCTTGTCTGACGCATAGACAGATCTTATACACATACATGTCTATCGGGTTTTGCTGTTTAATGCTATGAATATCTTGGGAAACTGTCTATTCTGTGACGTTGGTGTTCTCAAACAAACAACGGTATTCTCTTGGTCCCAGGTGCCAACCCGTCCTATCGCTGCTTTCCATCCTACTTCAAGAAGAATTCCATCTTGCTGAAGGAAGCGAAGAAGTTTGCCTCGGTGTCTTTCTCACTTGCTCGGGGAAATTCGAAAGGTGTGGCCCTTCTTCATTCCTCTCTATACAGCCGTTGACACCAACATACACCAGGAAGAGACGGAGAAGATCAGCCTTCGCCATATCATGAGCAACGACGAGCGCCCATTCACGTGACAAAGATGGTGCATTTGTTGATCCAGAGAACACAGCGGTGAGGTAGCCGCTTGAACAAGCGAGTTTCATTTGCCATTCTTAAATGATCCCCGCATCGGCTCGGACACCGTAAGTTTTACCGGGAGCTGAGGTGGCTGCGGTATGGGTTATATCTAAATAGAGTGGACATACATCAGTGCTGACCTTGCATTAGATCCACCCACCGGGTATATCGGCGCTTACTAACTGGAAGAAGCTTCCTGATTCATTCATTCATTGGCGTTGCTTCTTTGTGAAGTCGCCATATATTTCTACGGAAAGCCAATAGCAAGGCTCGGCGCGATTTCAGGTTATATTATTCTGCTTGTTCCGCTGCTGCTCCTCACTTTCTTTGTGCGCGCAGTATATGTATCCACTCTCTGGAACTCATCGCGGGATGTGCTGACCATGTGATGGCATCAAATGCGATGTATGTTCATTTTAATGAGTGGGCCACGACACGACTAACAGTCTGGTATTCAGACAGCTTCGCCACAATTGGTATACTAGTTCCCTGTTATTTTATCCGGTATTACTATTTTGCTTGTCCTGCTATCATTGCTGACTTTTCTTTCCTTTGCTAGAGACGAGCCCAGGGTGGTACCAAATGGACTGTTTTGTATCTCAGCTACTATGCGATTGACATTCTATTATTCAGCTTGCTTCGTATCGACTTTGCCGACGCACGGCTGTCCCCCCGAAAAACCGCGCGAGCTGCGGTCAGAATCTATTTCCGACTAATATGCGATGATAACGGATTGTGCCCAAGTCCTATGCTCAAAAGCTGCAAAGCACAGACGACTCTCTGTTATCTCTCGCAATGTATCCACTTCCTGCTGGCGATAACGACTCGATGGCTGTATGTAACATTATCCTTGACCGGCTATTCGTGTGCTCAGTCGAGCTGCCCTCGTGGTTTTACTGAGCACCTCAATATTGCCCTGCCGTCATGGTCACTATAAATATCTTCGTCTGCGTATACTCTCGGCATCCGAGAACACATTTACCCCGCTCGACCACATAAAGCTGCGAACCGCTGACGACTCCTTCGTCATCTCCCACAATGGCTCCTAGGACTCACGAGCAATGGGTCGCAGACCAGACCAGACCGATGCCCGCTGTCGTTACCGCCGACCTGAGCGGGAAGACACTTGTCCTCATTGGCGCCAATACCGGACTAGGATTCGAAGCGGCAAAACATTTCGCTAGGATGAATCCTGCGCGATTGGTGCTGACAGCAAGAGATGAAGCCAATGGGAAACAGGCTCTGGCCCGTACGTTTGTCTGATGACCAGACCTACGAGCCTGACTAATCGTCACCATTACAGAGATCCAAGCCGATACTGGCTACTCCAAGGCGGAGCTATGGATCATTGATCTCGCCAATTTTAGCAGCGTCATTGCGTTCGCTGATAGGGCGGAGCGGGAACTGGACCGATTGGATATCCTCGTAGAGAACGCTGGCGTTGCGACTTCAGACTATGAACAGGTGGAAGGCTGGGAGAAAACGTATGTGGCGCGTCACTTTTTGTTTTGGTAAACAAAGGCTCATGATCACCTCAGCATACATACGAACAACCTTGGACCCGGCTTACTTGCCATCCGTATGATCCCTAAGATGCTCGAGACGGCTCGTAAACATTCAGTCAACCCAAGACTTGTCGTTGTCGCGAGCGACGTGCACTATTGGACGAAGATTGAAAAGGACGTTATCGCTTCTCCCAGCATCCTCGCGAAGCTATCAGACAAAGGGTATTGCACGCAAGAGTACGTCGATCTTTTGCTACTCATTTCTGTCATTGAGCTGTTGACAGAGTAATGGATCACCGATACTATGATTCCAAATGTACGTAATATTCTGCTTTTTCTTCACGGAGACCGCCTCATACCGCCGTCTAGTACTCAACGTTCTCTTTGCCCGCGCTCTGCAACTCCACGTCCCATCCTCCCCAGTGATCACCGTCAACTCTGTCAACCCAGGACTCTGTTTCTCGGGCCTCGGATCTGGTGCTTCTCCTGAGAAGGCAGAACGCATGCGAAAGAAGCGAGAGGAGTTTGCTTTCACTACGGAAGAGGGAAGCCGGCAGCTAGTCTACGGCGCCGTTGGATCTCTGGATGACGAGGAGAAGCTTCGGGGCAAGTATATTCAAATGTCCGAGGTTGTGGAGGAAAGCGACTTTGTGATCAGCGAGGATGGGAAGATCGTCCAGGATAAAGTTTGGGTGAGTGGCTCTTTTACGAGCAAATTGAGGGGTATTGACCTGTCTTGCGTTTAGGAGGAGATGTTGGAGATTTTTGGTCAAATTGATCCCAAGGTCTCGGAGGTGGTCAAAGTGTATCTGACCACGGCTTGATATCTGTCGATGTGATAAATGTACAGTATGTCGGTGATCAATGACGACGCCATCACCGTTCCGTCCTTTTTGCGAGTCGGTGCAGATTCGGTTGCATATGAGTTGAAGCCATACTTTATCATGTGTCGTGCATGTACCAAGAGGAATTCTCCGCTCAACAAACTAAGGTCTCTTTCAGTACACCGTTCACTCTGATTTTAGCGGCTAACCATGATCATGCTGGCGCGAACGCGTAGGGACTCTCTACCCTCAGGACGTGAACGCGTCTGCCGACGAGATTCTCACTTCGAGTCAGTAACTCCTTAGCGTGTGACACTTACGGCTGTTTTTTTCGCTGTCCTACCTTCGGACCCGAAAGGCAGTCGATTAGAGCTTGCATAGACTTAGGGTTTCCTCCAGCCTTGATTTACATCACTATGTTGCTGCGCTGAGCGGAAGACCGGGTCGCCACGGCGGGCCGGACGACATCGGAGATAAAAATTTCCCCTGCCAGTGCGCCCATCTTTTGTCTTATTCCACCACCGTCCTGCCTTCCAGACATTGTGCTCAGCCATAACTGCCTGCCTATTTGCCAAGATACATTTCTTCTAAGTATTGGTGGAGACTCGTGGGGTTGCGACGGTCTGTCCATGGTGTGTATCCAATTCTATTTTCTCTCTTCAATGATTTCAAAACAAAATCTGATTTAATGAGCCTGACCCGGCTTGCTGGGCTTGACGATATCTTTTATACTTCTCTGAGACTTTTCTCATCACTGTCTAGTGACCATGTTGCTCACCGTTTCGTTTTCGCAGGCACCGCGTACCTCGCTCTAGGCGGAGCCAAATGTCATAGACATAGCCGCCTAAATTCCCAAGCTCCATCCATTGTCGTACGACAGTCATGGTGCGCGTGGCTCTTACCCCCGGAACCCTTCAACGATTCCCAAAAGCAGATTTTAATGAGTACGAGCAGGGTCGCTAGATTTGACGATACTCCTGTATACGACTCTGATGGAATGCGGTGATCATTGCTTTAGGCGGACAACTCACTGATGTCTAGTACTGCGTCTAATGTCCGTACGCCTTCGGAATCCAAGAGCCAAGGCTGTGCGTATTCAATGATTCGAGACCGATGTTATGTGCATATTTCGACTGCCTTGACATACCTGACCATGAGTTTATTCTTGGGTTCACCGAGGCTGGCGACATCCTATGCTCTTATGAAACCTGTTCATTTGCTTTTTCTTTCGGAGATTTGTGTGCTCGTGACCCTACTCGCCTCAGATTATACCATTTCGAGGGATTTCCCTTAACGCGGTGTTCTCTTTGCTCCTCTGTGGCATTTCAGTGACTCAAAGAATGCCGATTTTATTGAGTGCGACCTATGCCAGGCGTTACTGAGCTTCACCTTCTTATGTTTTGAATTGGTTTGGAAGAGTGCCGCTGGAAAGAACACGGATTAGTCGGGTGAGAGTGACTAGAACGGCGTCTTTGATGTGTATCAGCCGTGCTGAGCGGCGGATGACTGCCGTTGACGGTCTTACTTGCCCTCGGAGTCGCCATCTCATACAGTCGATCCTTGACTTCATCATTACCTCTCTCGTGGCCCTCGCCGATCTAGTCCAACCCCTGACCATGATTCACCACCTAGAGTGCCAAGATGGTCACAAAACCACCATAAAAGCTATCGTCTCTTTGCTTTCGTACCTCATCTTCTACTTGAAGCATTCTGATCTTCGTCTTGTTGGGAACTGATCATTCCACACCTCTTTTTCCCAATGTTCTCTTCACTAATCTTCCTCTCTGCTCTACTATTCTCTGCCACTACTGCTTCGCCCTTAGAGGCTCGGAGCATGTGTCACCCCGACTTTGAGGGTGCTATTCTCACCGTGTCCAACTATGGTACTATACCTGCTTGGTCATTCAAATGGTCATCCAACCCAGCCGTCGGCTCACCAGTAATTGCGAGTACTTCACCTTCGAGGTGGTACTTCCAGCAGAACGGCGATTCCGATCCCACCTACGTTGTCAAGTACGCGTCGTGTTTAGTCTTTCCCCTCGGAGTTTTGTCTGATGAGGATCTCACAGGAACGTGAATGACCTCCTCTTTGCCGTCGAACTTGACGGCGGGAAGCTGATCATGGACAATGTCGACTGGTCAGGTAGCAATGTGTATGTTCTTGCCTCGTCTTCTTTTTTTAATGACTGACTCACTCGATATGCAGAAACCAGAAATGGAAAGTTGAATGCGCGTCGTGTGCTACGGACATCGCCCAGCAGACCGGCGTTGTCGCTTCGGGATGCAACATCTCTCCGGCATCTCCCAGCGCTAACGGGTTATGTGTCGGACACACTGGGTATGGCAGTCAGTTATCCTTGGTTGCTTGCCCCAGCCAGGAGTATGGGAATTTTTATTTCTCGGTTTCAGATTGAGGGATAGCCGAAGCGGAGGGTAGGTGGTTTTTTCTCCCCCAATATTTAACTTACGTTGCCTTCGTATGAGTTAGTTGTATGCATACCTAGTAGTTGAACAGTATCCCTGTTCGAAGTCATAATTCGGTCGTATACGATGCTGTTGTAGGATATCGAGGGGATTTATACACGTCCAGCGCCTAAGGAGCCTCCAGCTGGTTAGTCCTCAAGTATTGAATAATTTGGACCGTAATAAGTCCACGGTGAAACTGTCGTCGATACCTAGAAATTCTCCTAGAAGATAAGACTGCAGAATGGCGCTTGGTTACTTATTCCGCTGAGAAAATGCGATATCTCTTTCCTAAAAGTTTCCTCGGTGAAAAGGACTCGCGCCTGCGCGCCATACACCCCGAAGAATGGATCAAGCGAAAAAGAATTGGGGCACAGCAGTTCCGAGGCGCGTGTCATGCCAGCTAATCAGTATTAACGTGACCATAGCCGCTGGTTCGATCGGTTAGTAGGAATGAACGAACTACACCGCTGGCATGGTGAGGCATCAACAAGGAAACAACAGGACCGGATAACCATTATCCAGCTACGCAGGGTAAGTCCTCACAACCGGGAAAAGACGCATCGCAGAATGACTCAATTACTCCTCGAACTGCTCCCGGCATGAGGCAGGCGAAAATCCACTTCACTCGTCAGCACTTTAGGACGCCAGAGTACTAGTGCAGAGACTGACGGAATGTTTCAGATCCAGAGTATCAATGATCACGTCGACCTCTTGATTAAGCTGCCCTACTGTCATCCCCCGGACTTGTACTCCGGTATCAAAATTGCGCGCATCAATGTAGTATATTCTGAGCGTTTCATAGAGGTACGGGAATGGCGGCATTCAGGATCTGCTTGTGATTTTAGTCAAGGTAACGAAGAGCAGACTATGACACACATTATGGTTCAAATAAAACGAACTGGCGGTCATAAGCAAAATGCCGCGATGCTACAACGGAAACCACTCACACTACCAGAAGTTTCGGGCCTTCTACAACAAGCAGAAGCTTTCGAAATCATTCAAGTCAAAGGGCGCGTGAAACAAACTAGCGCGCAGCCCTCTGCCCTTCGATTCGGAGTCACAGGTCTTCTTCCTCTTCCCAACTACACAAGAAAATGAGTGCTTGCCAGCTTATGAACGACGACCACTCACCGATTCTCCTCACAAGGTTAAAGAATTGGGCCTTCGTCATTTGCTTGACGCCAAATTTCTGTTCATGGTAGAGGTTCATAAAAGCACGATGGAACGCAAAGTGTAGTTCTAAAGTAGGGATCATAGCAGGTCGTGGCTTGTGAAAGACGTTTGCTGGCGAGCAATCCACATAGTTAACGCCGCACACGTGTTGGCTTGCGTTGACAGGGAGAATGCAGTCCACCCAATGTGGTTGAAGTGACGACAGAAGAAGCTCGTAGACGCTGAAACGGGGACAACTAGGAAGTCTACCTGGCGACTTCATCTTGGGAACTGCTTACGGGTTTGACGCGCTGTTGCTAAATCGATCGTTGCAGGACGGTGGTGGTGATATGAGAGATAGTAATGCAGGACCAAAGAAAGCAATCGAGGACTGGCGACGTGGTGCGCAAGATTTACGATCCCCGTAAGAAAAACAGATTCAATACTTCGACGGACAGCGTTCCATCTCCGCAGCAAGGTTAGACTCCCGCATGTCACACAGAATGGAAAGTTCCCCATGAGTCATTATAGCGTTGAGCAACATACATATGAGATCTGTCTAAACGTCAAATAAGAGAAAGCGGAGCAAACGCGAGAACATACAGATTATATGACTACAATCTTATCCGGACGGTTGAGCTAGAGAGCCGAACTAGAGGAAATTAGCAGGATACTTTAGGGAGGTAAAAGACTCACGCGGTTACAGGACTTCCTGGTTCTAACTAGTCTCTGGGGAAGGCGCTCGGCCTAGATAACAAAAGGTGGTTGTTGACAATGCCGTTGAAAGAAACTGGTGTGCATACAGCAATAGGTTCCTTGTTCTCTTGGTGAGAGTGATTTTTCGCCGCCGCTGCTGGAGAGATGAGAATCTGAATGCGTGAAACGGCGCCGGTTACTCATCAGGATGGAGACTCAGCTCTTCACTGTTTATTATCGATTCGTGAAGGAGCGATGGAGGACAACGTTCATCTCTAGACTGGAAATCATATTGAACAGCGAGTTTTCGGTGGCGGTATACTGGACCGCTGAAGCCACGACGACTACAGAATTGCAGGAATAAGCAACGGCGAAGATGGCAGACAATGTGACAGTGGCGTACCATTGGCTAGTTATCCGGGCGAGTAGCTTCAGTGAATGGCGAAGCTAATTGTACAGCGATTAGTCATGGAAAGAATAACATAGGATACATGACACACGTATTTGCTCTCCCCTGTATCTAGCACGGTTCCGCGTAAATTTGCTGTACATCGTCAATCGTTGTGAGTTCTTGACCGGCGGAAGAATCCTAGAACCTGGATATGTCCTCAAGTTCCTCGGTATCGCGTGCTGCAAAATGGGTTCTCGCAGGAATATTTCTGCTGGGGCTTTGCGCCTTCGAGAGAGTTGGAAAGGCGGCAAGTGAGGGAAACGGGTCAGGACTGAACGTTTACTGAACGTCGCTGACGGTGGCTGGAGGAGAAGCGCATACACCGCCCGACGCTGGCGTTGAAGCGGAGTTTGATCTACTTTCCATCACTTGCCGCCCTTCACATTCGAATTTCGTCAGCCTCAACGTGTCAACCAGATACTCACAAGAGGTGGAATTCAAAGAATGGGGTGTCGGCCTACGTCAATCCCTGACAGCCAGTGTTGTTCGGCTGGACTCAGTTTGAAATTTTGGAGAATGGTCCACCGACTTGCCACCGACCGACCGCCAACCGACTGCGACGCGACGACATAATAAACAAAATTTTCGAGCCTCGAGTACCCAGAGATCGCATCCGACTGCAGCATGATGCGAATACGAGTTTTCCAAGGCGAAGAAGATAAAAGTAGAAGATGGCGCGGTGATGGGTAGGTTCAAGAATCAATACCAGCCAACCTGGTACTGAAAATATCAGGTCATTTATGTATCTCAGGTCTCGTGCCTTGTCCACCAGGGCAGCATGCACAGGGCGGGAGAAGAGAAGCTGCGGTGGGAACAAGATCCTGCGACGTCAGTGTTCCCGTACGATGTCTCGACTCTCGATAGCTCCGGCCGAGTTTTCGTTTGGTAACATGGTCATAGTCCGGTCAAGAATCACGAACCGGTGGAAAGACATCTGAATAGGATAGTTTCCCTTTTCTGCGACTGTATCATTCGAATGGAACAACGCAAAATTCTACGAGATGCACTGGAGGATAGCAACTCAGGTTCGTAGTGATCTGTTCTGTCTCGATTCAGGTGCAGCTCCGATGAGCTTACGGATCCTGTTTGTCACAGGTTCTGGCGCATGCTGATCACGAGTCCTGTATCCATTGACACCTCTAGTACAATATCTCCGCGTGAACGTCAAAGCCTAAGTTTACTCAAAGAACTTCCATGAGCGCTGTCAAATAACTTGTATCCGGACCTAGTAACAAATGTGCATCCACTGTTGTTGGAAATCGTTACCAGAAGACGAAGTAGTAGCAAGAAGTCTTCATTCGTTGAAGAGGGACCTCAATGGTGGTTTGGCATAGGGAAATGATACTCCCGGAGGCTTTGCGTCCCTGGAACTTGGGTGCTATTCCAGAATCGACATTGTCTCTCCGTCTCAGCCAGAACTAGCAATCTGTCGAAGTGTATTTGGCACTGGAAGAATGTGCTTAATGACACAATTTGGCCACGGACATGAGAGCTACCGAATGAGTTGCCTATATAAATTACTCGGAGAGATTCAACTCCGAGGAAGACCAGGGTATTGGGAAGGGTGTATTGAATGTGGGCACGACGTCATCGAACTCGTCCCCGGGTTAATAACGACATTCTATAGTCCCACTGGCGATTTCGCCGGCTCACCGATCAGGGCTATGCCGCATCAGATTTTTTGATATTGGGAGGCTGGAGTATCATACTAGTATCATGATGCTAAAACCGGGTCGCCATTGACTCAGAGAAAGTACAACAAGCATCCCAAAGACCGCGCACATTGTATTGTGCCCTATCCGTCTGCGTCTGCCACGGTTTCCCCTGTCGATATGACCGCAACCTCTGGACGTGCTTCTACCATCTTACATACCTTGGGCTTAGATTCCGAGTCGAAGAGAGGCCCATTCAAACTTAAAGCCGCGACCCTCGACGGTTAGTCCTTGACTCTCGGAGTCTCTCCCTCCCCTCAATTTGAATTTGATCCAAATACCATAGATGAACGCCCACCTATTCCCCTTCCTAAGCCGAAAGGTCCTATTGAACAATATACATTGATCGAACAACTGATCATGAATAACGAGGATGTATGGACGAAGTTCTTGGAAAACCAATTCTGTGCAGATGGCTATAAATCCCCTGCAAACGAGTTCGACGACAAATTCCGAGCCATGTCCAAGGTATAATAACTCTTACTGGATGTTTTGACATCTGGCTGAATGTTGACTCGAAATGTAGCAAGACTACCTCTACTTGATAGAGTACGCCCGCTTCGTCAATTTTCGGTCCCTACAGGAGCCGGGAGCTCACACCGAGGATGGTTTGGAAGATGTGCTCAATAACCTGAGCAAGAACGTGAAGGAAGTGCAAGACTACTTCAACAGTTGCATCAACGACATGCATATTAACGGAGATGATTTACTGAAGGAGAAGGCTTCAACGATGATGTTGGGGTATTCAAGTTGGGAGCAATTGTCTGCCATGACCGACGATGCTTTCTCGAATTACATCAGGGCAGTTCCGTGTGTCTATGTGAGTGAATTTTCGTACCACAACCACCATTGAGCTGACAAGGTGGGCAGGGGTGGAACAAGATTGCGCAAAAATTAGAGCAGGAGGGACCTGGTTTGTACCTTCAAAGTTCGCCCCGGGAAGTTTGTTAGCTAAATCATGCCCTTTAGGTCAAACGGATACATTATTTTACCAATACTGGTTCGTGCAGAACATCGACCCCGGATCGGCAAACAAGCTTTCCCGTGAGTGTCGGTTTTATCGTCCTACTGGTATTTACAACGTTTCTGAGAATCAAACCCTCAGAATTTCTGGAAGACAATCGTTCGCAATATGAATCTCCTGGGAGCATGGAGAAATGGAACACTGCATTTCGTCAAGCTTGTCTATTCGAGACTGCTTTTTTTACAGCTGCGCAGAGAGAGGATTGGGATCAGATTGATACAATCACTCGCAACTAGGTCTTATAATTTCCTCCCATTCATAAATCTCTTCTACGTATAGTTCCTTTCCCCTTAACTACGCACCTGCCGCGGGTCACTCGATTCACAGACAGTCAAGGTAAGTCTAGCTTCGACACGCTAGACATCAGTGATGTATTCAAATTTATCGTATATAACACGTCCCATATGTTGTACTATATACAAGCTTGATCTTTATCTTTGCTTTATGCATCGCTTTCTTGTCGCTTGAGTGCCAAACCTCACTATGTTTAGATACTTTAATGCAGTGTGAGCTTCCATCTCGGGAAATCAGGTTTCTGCAAATATCACCATTGCCCGTGAGGATCTTTTTCTTTACTTGGTGCCGACAGCGCTAGCTTCAAACCGATCATGGAGGTCAACAACAACATTGTGGTCCTTTGTGGGGACAACCGTGCGGCGGTAACATCAAAATGAGGAAAGTGGTTATAAGATGTTCGCCTTTAACTTCGCATAGTAGCCGAGAAAGTCACCACCTCAGAGTCGCTGTGACTTTACCTACCCGTATTTCGCAGAGAATTAATATTCGATATGGAAGGAAAAAGAGCAGCAGGATCAGTACGCTTCAATGGTAGTCCCCCTTCGGCAATACTGATAAATCAAATCGTACCTACGAATGCCAGAATTGAGACTAAACTGACGTGGGCCATGGAAGGTGAGTCTGACGTTCCTAAAGATAGTTGTAGTATTAAACAGCAAAGTAACATGCATATATAAGATCTGTCTAGGCGTCAGACAAGAGAAAGAAGAGAAAATGCGAGATAAATCATTACAATCCCATCGGAGTAGCGAACTAGAGAAGATCAGCAAGACGCTCTACGGAGGAAACATAAGACTCACACCTTTTCAAGACTTCCTGGTTCCAACCATCAGTCTTCGGGGAAGGCGCTCGGACCAGATGACAAAAGGCGGTCGGTTGAAAATGCTGTTGAGAGAGACCGGCGCGCATGCCAGCGGTGGGTTCCTTGTTCTCTTGGTGAGGCGATTTATCGTCGCTGTCGCTGTTGGAGAGATGAGACTCCGAATGCATGAAAAAGGTAGTGTTGCTTACTGGTCTTTCCCGTTACGACATAGACTTGGCTCTGCGCCGTCTCGCCTTTGGGTGATGCCTTGGCTTGTGTCTCTCGCTTCTGATACCAACTCGTGAACGCGCGACGGAGGGCGAGGTTCATCTGTGAGGTGGATATCATCGCAGAAAGGCGGGTAGCTTGTGGGTAACGATGGCGGTGGTAGGTGAAGGAAAGGTAACTGCCGTGTTGGATTTGGACAAAGTCGCACTGCCCTTTTTGGACAGCGCGTTGACTCCTTTCTAGTGTCTGCGTTCTGAGACTAGAATTAGAAAATTGAATAACTTTCAAAACAATCAGCTGTAGTCGGACTTCGTCGACCGGTTAGCCCAAAAGTGAACTGTTGAGTAAACACGAGACTCCGGCGATTCAGGATGGTGGCGGATCACTCTTCAGCTGTCCCTCCGGTATCGGTCAGCGTTGATCAATGAGTTCGTGATGAGCGGTATTCTGAATATCTGTTCAAGATCTTTGTCACGTCGCGAGAGCTTGTGGAAAATGCAGTACCCAGAGAGTGGTAAGTCAGCGACGTGATGGCATGAAGCAGAAAAGGCAATCAATTTCAAAATCCATCTTCCTGCTCTCAAGCCCATGGTTGTTTACCATCCTCCTCCTCAGAACTGGTCGGGCAATTGCATAAAGATATTGAAGAGCTCCAGGAATAGCCGTGCATACTCAACTGTGTCTTTTATCAGCAAGGCCTGACGTTGCCCTCGGGCCTTTTAGGCTTATCTAGGATCTTGCTTGTATTATCTTGAGAAAAAGTTCTCCGTCATCCATGGGCCCGCCACTACCAAGTACTTGAACCGGGTGATAAAATAGTCTTAAACGACTGTATATGTTTATGGGTCCCTATAGGTCCAAAGGTATCCATGGAAGCAAATGCGATCATCTGTTCCTTCGATCGGCGATCGCACAAGAAAATGGATCCAATCTGCAAGCATCGATGGGATACCAAGATGCAGCCTGAGTATTGTTCTTATCCCTGATTCCACTCATCTACTGGTAAGCCTCGTTTTCTTTGTAGGCCTGAAGGACGACAAACAAACAAACAAGATCGACAAGCATTATTCACTTAAAAGCATATCGACTGGCACCTTCCAATCTGACTGATGCAGATGTACCGGATTGACGATGGCAAAAAGAAATTCAGAACATCTTCAGTGTCAGACTCTCCATGTTCGTGAAGGCCAGCGATTGCCTCTGTTCGAAAGTCCTTCTATACGCGATCAGACGTTCCGATTCACGGTGCCCTGAATTTGAAACTCCAAGATTTAATTCCGCGGTGGCTTCCTGGGTGTATAAATCCCCTCGATATCCTACAAAGTCCATCGTATATGACAGCCAAATTATCGCTTCGAGCAAAACACAATTAAACTAGGTATGCATACAACTACTATAAGTCCATGAAATCTTAACGAAGACCATGTGGATACTTGAAAGAAATATACAAAGAACAGATTCTCCAGCCCACTCTCCCCCTTCAATCATTCTTCAAACCGAGAAATAATAGCTCCCGAAACGCGCACTGGGACAAGGAGTCAAGTCATACTGACTGCCAAGTCCAGTCTGCCTGACACATAACCCATTGGCGCTGGAAGAGGCAGGAGAGATGTTGCAGCCCGAAGCGACAACACCGGTCTGACCCTCCGTAGGACACGACGCACATTCAATTTTCCATTTCTGGTTCCTGTAGTATATCGAGTGAGTCAACTATGGAAATATATAAAGAAGACGAGACAAGAACGTACACATTGCTACCTGACCAGTCGATGTTGTCCATGACCAGCACCCCACCATTGAGTTCGACGTCAAAGAGGAGGTTATCCACGTTCCTGTCAAGCTCTCATCAGAAATATACTCCAGTGTAAAAGGTAAAAAAGACGCGTACTTGATGGTGTAGGTTGGGGGATTGTAATCGCCGTTCTGCTGGACATACCACCTCGAAGGTGAAACACTAGCAACGACAGGCGAGCCGACGGCAGGGTTGGACGACCACGAGAATCTGCCATAAGGTTTGCCAGTATTTTCGGACACAGTGAGAATAGCATAGTTCTCAAAAACGGGGTGACAGGTGCTCTGAGGTACCGAAGGCGACGCGGTAGCGGTAGCGAATAGTAGAGCAGAGAGGATTATCGAAGAAAACATTGGGATGAAAAATAGGAGATGACAGTGATCAGTTTTCAACTTCAAGTAGAAGGTGAGGTACGAAAGCGAAGAGATGATAGATTTTATAGTAGCTGACAAGATCTTGGCACTCTGGGTGGTGAGTGATCAATAGCCGGAGGCTGGACTAGATCGACGAGGGTCACGAGAAAGGTAATGATGGACTCTAGGAACGATTGTATGAGAGATGTCAAGTGGCAGCGATCCCAAGGGTAAGTAATACCGTTGACGGCGGTCATCTGCCGCTCAGTACGACTAATACAATCGAAGACGCCGTTCTGGTCAACCTTCCCAGGTTCCTGCGAGTCAAATTTCACGGCAAAACATAAGACGAAAGCTTGAGTAACAAAGCTTCGTCGTCAAGGCTAGCAACCGCTGTTAGGTCATACGCATTAAAATGTAAATTTTGCTCTTGGAAAGCGCGGATAATGGTGTAGTCTATAACAAGCAACTAGCACACAAGTCTCGGAGAGGGACAAAGGTAAACGGAGATGAACAGGTTTCAGAAGAACATAGGACGTCGACAGTCGTGGTAAATCTAGGAATATCACCGGAATGAACTCATCATCTGGTGTGTACACGTAGCCGAAGTATGCACCACACCGGTCTCGAATCGTTCAATATGTTTGTCTCGTCATTCCTGAACTGTATAGGCATAGCACTAGACTTCATCGGTGACTCGATACCGTCTGAGAAAGGATCATAGGTATTGATCAATGCATTCCAGATAATCAAAGGAATTCTCAGTCGTATACGAAAACATCGCCAAGCCAAGCGAACCAGGTCGTACTCATTACAATCAGTTTTATGGGAAGCGTTGAAGAGGAGAAGGCGCGAGAGTTGGTCGGGGCAACACACGCACCACGACAATGGACGGAGCTTAGGCTTTTAGGCGGCTTTGTCCATGGAATTGGAACTAGGGTACGTAGCGTCTGCGAAACGAGTCGATGAGCAACACGGTCACCAGAGAGTAAGGATAAAAGTCTCAGAGAAATAGAAAAGATATCGTCAAGCCCAGCAAGCCGGGTCAGGCTCATTAAATCAGATTTTGTTTTGGAATCACTGGAAGGAAAAATGGATTTGAATACGCACTATGGACAGACCATCCGAACTCCGCAAGTCTTCATTAATGCTTCTGAAAAATAGCCATGGAAAACAGGCGGTTGTCACTAAACATAGTGTACGAAGGGTAGGACGTGGTAGACAGAGACAAGGGTAGAGCCGACCGAAAAATTCCTACCTCCGAAAGGGCGCTAGCCGTCGACAGGCAGTCCAACGTGGCGGCCCGGAACGTTGGTCCCTTCCGCTCAGCTAAAGAACGACAACAAGATCTGCCTGTGAAACCAGCCCTTCAGAATGGAGTAGGAAATTCTGAGTCCATACGGTGGATGACAAGTAATAGAAGCCGCTGAGGTTGAAGCGGAGTTTGATCTACTTCGCTTACCACCACGAATGACATCCAGCGAAATCATGGACGCAAACCCGAATCGAATCCCGGTCGACGATTGCATCCTTACCCGTCAACCCCACGAAGGGCAACGTTACGTCGTTCGACTAAGACCACAAAGGTAAATCAGGAGCAATCAAAAGAGATACGGTGTCGTGACCTCCTTCACGAGCGGGTTGAACGGCTTTTTGGCTAGTTTGGATTTCCGTGAAAATGACCTGGTTCGCTGGGTTGACGATGCTTTTTGTATACCACTCTGTGACTGTCAATCACGTCTATGATCTGGAATGCAATGGTCATCGCTTACCGTCCTTTTTTCAGGCGGTCGAAACACTGACAGAGTCTAGTACCACATCCAATTTCCGTACACTTCGGAATTCAGGAGCAAAACCTGTGCGCGTTGAAAGATTCGAGACCAATGCATTTTCTGCGTACCTCAACTATGCGTAGATACCGAATTCTAAGTCCATTCCGACGAATCCTAGGTTTACCGAGACTGACGGCAATCTAGGTTCTTATGGATCTCCTTTTGCTTCCGTCAGACTTTTCCCCCCCATACTCATGGTCTGCTTCAGCTAGAGTCGCTTGGCAGGCGACCACCTTGAGCCGATCAAAACGCGAGGGAAATGGTTGGAATGGCGATGAACTTTGACTTGGGCTTCTGGTCACAGCAAAATCCGTCAACGGCTTTCCCGTTCCAGGTTATCTTGACTCATTTTCTGCGATTATAAGTCTAGTCAAAATTTGATATGCTATCCGCCCGTTCTCGCTAGCGGAGAAAATAAACAAGAGCGAGCTCATGCTCTTCGTCTTGGCAAAGGTAAATAACCAGATGACTTCCTTGACGTTCTTCCAGACCTGAAACAGCTCCTTCTCAAGACTGTCAGATTGTGCCGTTTCGACTTCGAATGTCACTGATCACAATGTTCTCACTGATCCTAAAGAACCGCGCTCCCCGAGTGATTTCGGAAACTCTGATGCTAATGAGTACAACCTCAAAGTGCTTGCTACTAGTTGACTACCACTTTTCGTTGCTAACTTACGTCTTAGATTGTTCTGTGAATCGGTTTGGGTCAGTGCAGATGCAGATAGGTCAGGGGAGATTGACTAGAATGGTGTCTTCGATGTGTATCAACCGTTCTGAGCGGCAGATGACTCCCGCCAACGGTCTTACTTGCCCTCAGAGTCACTGTCACGCGCCATCGCATACAGTCGATCCTAGACTGCATTATTACCTCTCTCGTGCCCCTCGCCGATCTAGTCCAGCCTCACCACCAAGAGTGCCAAGATATTTTCAACTAGTCACGAAATCACTATAAAAGCTATCGTCTCTTCGCTTTCATACCTTGCAGCTTTTTGATCGTCGTCTTCTTGAAAACTGATCGTTTCTTTCGACGACATTCTGAATGTATTCTTCGACGATCTTCTTCTCTGCGCTCTTCTTCACAGCTGTGCCCTTGGCTGCCCAGGGATGGTGCACCCCAAACTTCGAGGGCGCCGCTCTCTCTGTGGTCTGGAATAATACGCTTTCGTGGTCAGCCAACCCTGCCGTCGGCGCACCCATCATTGCTAGTACTTTACCTTCCAAGTTCTTCTTCCAGCAGAATGGGGATGATCCCGATGTCACCTACACTATCAAGTATGCGTCTTCTCATTTATTGTCCTACAGTCTTTCTGATGAGAAATCTTGCAGGACCGCGGATAACGTCAACTTTGCGGCCGAATACGATGGTCAAAGATTCTTCATTGACAATGCTGACTGGTCAGGCAATAATGAGTATGTTCTTGTTGTGCCGTTTACATATTTTGTCATGACTGACTGACTCAATATACAGGAACCAGAAATGGAGAGTTTTATGCTCGACGTGTGCTACGGACATCTCCCAGCAGAAGGGCGTTGTCGCCTCGAACTGCCAAATTACATCCAAAACCGACAGTTTATGCGTCACGGAGGGAGCTGGACCCGGCCCTTTGACATTATACTATTGTGTCAGCCATGGAGGCCACGGGCAGTATCTGGAGTTTGATTTCTCGGTTTGAAGAATGACCGAAGGGGGGCGCAGGCTGGAATATTTGCTCTTCTGGAGTATGTCTTTTTGTGTAAATCTTTTTTTTAAAAATTATGTCTTGACCAACGACTTGCCAAAGACAATTTTCGATCAAGTTCGGCGTTGAGCGTTGAGTCCGGTCCGGTCCCTCCGTGACCACGTGGACTCTAGGGCAGGTTTCGGACGTTTGCCGAACTTTCCCGTTGTTCGTAGCTTTGTGCTGATACTATCGCATCCATTTGTCCAGCCGTGTCTACGTGATGTCACGCGAATTCACATATGACAAGAAATTACCGTGCAACAATTAGTCGTGCGAATCTACGATAACTTTAGTTCGGGGAGGTCAGCACGAATGCTATGGTGTAGTTTGACTTCAAGTCGGGGGTTCGTGAGGGGTCTGCTGTTGCGGTTTCAGAGAACTCGGTCTCTGCGCGTGTAATTCGATTCGTGGTGCTAACGAAATGTTCGTCGGCGGCTGCTGGTAACTAACGTGGTTTGAAAAAGAAATTAAACGGTTTATCACAATATCCTGGAGATCTTGTGATGCTGGGAATGCTTGCGGGTACGGTCACGCTTACGTTCTAAAACTGATTGGGTCGGGAAGGTGTTTCTGTATTCGTTTCTCCGTCTTTGATATATGCTAACTAGTCTATAAATAGGTCCATTAGTGCACACGCGTCGCCGGCATCTAGGTGTACGCATGTCATGCATGACGCGTCGTGCCGTGGCTTGGCAATCCCCCTGCCATGCATCCTTTCCTTCTTATCCTAATTGTCTGTTTATTACTCCTTTCATCTTGATTTCCTCTCGGTCCGGGAACCGGCCTGACAGTGATACGCCTGCTGGCACGACGAAGCCAGAAGACTTGATGCAGCGTCCTGGACTCCTAGTTAGGTATCCTCACGCCTACGGCCATTCTCTATCGGTAATCGGGTGCTCACATGCCCAGCAGCGAGACTATTTTCCTTTCTGGAGATTGTCCCCCTAGATAACCTTGTCTTATTGAAAAAGCTCGTCTATCTGACTTGAAGACAATTGTATGGCACTCGCCGTTGGATATCGTCCCTCTTGAAGGTGTATCAAGGCCTCCTTCAGAGATAGAAACGTGCTCTAGTACTGGAATCGTGCGCGAACTAATTTGCTCAATATGTTTGCACTGCCATTACTTGCCGTGGAAGTATAGGGAGCCCGTTCTGCCAGCTTCTCAAATTCTGGATGTACATCCTGTTTTGTCAGTACCCAATTCTCTCAATCAATATAATATCTGATGCGGACCCGTCTTCAGCGCTGCTCGTTTTCCATCAGAGACCCGACCCTTCAAGAATACGCGTCTGGACCAACGTGAGCTGCATCCGAACTTTTTCTTCGTTTAAGGCTTAACAGCCCTTTAGCGGACGTGATCCAACCAGTTCTATTTGGCCTTGGCCCCTCTACCTTTTCTTGGCTGCCTTTGCTCCTAGGCTGAGCTGCGTGCTCTCAAACGACCTATAGGTTGTGTATGTCGAATACGAGCCATCCTGCCTCCTCTGTGCTTACTACCGAATTAGGAAGTATCAATCAGCGTCTCAAGTCAGCGGAGAAACTTTTGCCAAACTTCGTCATATTATTCCACGCAGCCATTGAAACCATCATGTGCTGACTCTGCTGAGAAATAAGGTGTACACACCGAATTCATTCTTGCTTCCAACTGAAACTCCCATCTCGCTCGATTTTACGTGACAACCCGAATTTAACCGGCGTTCCGGTATCATTGTTTGCATGCCGAACATGGCATACTTATTCAGTAAGCAAACAGTGCTCAGCAGTGCACAATCCATGGATCCTATTGTCGGATAGAACGGTACTAAATGGTTTGTACGTGACATTGTCCTATAGTACTGGTTGCTGTACAACTAACATTCCTGTGTCCAGCATGAAGCATCTCACAGTCGCTGGCCTCGTCACGATTTGCCAGCCTTGTTTTACTAAGCATCTCACTGTCGCCCTGCCGTCACGATCACTCTAAATATATACGTCTGCGTGGACCATCGGCATGCGAGAACACACCAGCGTCGCAAAGATTCCGATCCGATCTTGCATTCGCGCTTGATGGCATATAAAGCTGTGAGGTACGGACGACTCTTCACTATCCTCCCGCAATGGCTCCCAGAACTCATGAACAATTCGTTGCAAACCAAACTGGACCCGTGCCGGACGTCGTCACTGCCGACCTGAGCGGGAAGACACTCGTCCTCATTGGCGCCAATACCGGACTAGGATTCGAAGCGGCAAAACATTTCGCTAGGATGAATCCTGCGCGATTGGTGCTGACGGCAAGAGATGAAGCGAAAGGGAAGAAAGCTCTGGCCCGTACGTTTTCCTGGTCTCTAGATCTATAAGTTTGACTGATCCTTGGTGTTACAGAGATCCAAGCCGATACTGGCTACTCCAAGGCGGAGCTATGGATCATTGATCTCGCTAACTTCAACAGCGTTGTTGCGTTTGCTGATAGGGCTGATCAGGAATTGGACCGATTAGATATCCTCATAGAGAATGCTGGCGTCGCGGCTTGGGAATACGAGCAAGTGGAGGGTTGGGAGAAGACGTAAGCGACAACGACTTCTCAGGACAAAAACTTATTGCGATCTTTAGCATACATACGAACAACCTTGGTCCCGGTTTGCTTGCTATTCGTATGATTCCCAAGATGCTCGAGACTGCGCGCAAGCATTCGGTCAACCCGAGGCTGGTGGTCGTTGCGAGTGACGTTCACTACTGGACGACAATCGAAAAGGACGTCATCGCTTCCCCCAGTATCCTTGCGAAGCTATCAGACAAGGAGTACTGCACCAAAGAGTATGTCCTGGCCTATTGCTACTTATCTGTCACTGACCTATGAACAGAGTGATGCATCATCGATACCATGATTCCAAACGTGCGTAATATATTACTTGATCTCTATACAGACCGACCTCACATTTTCGTATAGTGTTCAACATTCTCTTTGCCCGAGCTCTGCAACACCATGTCCCGTCTTCCCCAGCGATCACAGTCAACTCTCTTTGCCCCGGATTCTGTTTCTCGGACCTCGGATCTGGTGGCCCTCCCGAGGAGGCACAACGCATAAAAAAGATGCGAGACGAGCTGGCGTTTCCTACGGAAGTGGGGAGTAGGCAGCTGGTATACGCTGCCGTGGGCTCTCTGGATGATGAGGAGAAGCTTCGTGGCAAGTATATTCATTTTTCCAAGGTCGTGGAGGAGAGCGACTTTGTGATTAGTGAGGATGGGAAGATCGTACAGGATAAGGTTTGGGTGAGTGACTCTTGTTGAGCAGGTTGTGGGTAGACCGTTGATTTGTTTGCATTTTAGGAAGAGATGTTGGAGATTCTGGGTAAAATTGATCCCAAGGTCTCTGAGGTGGCCAACGCGTATCTCACGAAAGTTTGATGTACAATATCGACTATGAATTGAGACAAGTATAGTTGCTCAGGGAGAGACGTTGTCTATTCTAGAATGACTAAATCTAAAGTACGAGCCAATATTCTCCACCGTCATCCCATGCGTCTTGCGCGGACTCCAAGAAGAAGAATACGAAGCAAGAGTCCCTTAATACCTCAACTCCTCCAGAAAGAAGACTTAATTCCAACGGTGCTGGAACCGCATCGCGGGATTCGCTAGGCTAAGTGCGGTTGCGCTCGTAATGCTCAATGTAGGATGCTCTTAGGAGTCAGGATTTGACTGCACTCGCTCATCAACCTACTGAGAGTAAGCCTGACAGCCCTTAATGGAGCCGATCGGACTCTTTTCTTCCGAAGGCGCATGTACTAACAGCGTGTCCAAACCACTGCATGCTGGGAAGAACCACGCGACTCCTTGCAAGGTACATCGCCCTCCGCTTCTCTGTTTTTCTGCGCAGACAAGTCTTAGTCTTCGCAGACAGCCATAAGCACAAACGGTCCATTGTCTTTCTGTCAGTCCGGCCCTTGAATCAAGGGGGAATGCGCGACTGATCATTGCATTAGTACGGAAAAGCTGCTCGCAACGAAACCTTGAAGAATGACATTTACTTACCTACCTACCTACATTCGTGTTAGAATACCCACCTTTTAGCTGTTCGTTGAGGTCTCGCGGTTCGGGGAATGAGGGTCCAGGGACTCAGATGCCCATTAAGAGAACGAGGCAGTTACAGACCATGTATTCTAGGAACAAGAATATCGTGCGAATTTTTGCACAGAATTTAGTAGAGCACGTAGAACAGCAGGTTACATGACAGCAAATAGAACAACACGGGACAGAATACGGTACGATTTGAGTACGATAGCAAAGAAGATAACCTAGTCCAACAGGGGAATAGCGAGTCAAGTAGCAAGGAAAATGGTAAATGGAAACAAGGAATAAAGAGGTGCGGGTGACATATTAACTTAATTCTTCATCTTCGAGTCCGACTCCTGGAGACGACGTACAGCAGGCCATACCCTCGGAGAAACCCAGCGTGTCTCGGCCCTGTCGGTCTTGATAACGCGGGCAGTATATGGAGGCGTGGAGGGACGAGATGAAGCGCCACTGGAGGGAGGAGATGGGAGCCTAGTATCGAATGTGGAAGCTGATGTGATGCGCCGGCTGGTGGGCGGCGGGGGCGGAGGCGATGGGAATCGGCTCCAAGAAGCTCCCGAGCCCTCACCAGTGGTAGATGAGCTCGGAGCCGGCGAATGAAGCTGACGAGCACGCTCCATTCCACAGATATACCGTGCCTTCTTGTGCACTGTCGGCGAACGTCGCGTAGGAAGGTGGCAACGGCGCGCCTCGGTGTCGTCCCGGATAAAGCGTGAAGTGTATGGAGGCGTCGAGGAATGAGATGGAGCACCACTGGAGTGAGGAGATGGGAGCCTGTCGAATGCAGAGGCTGGGGTGATGAGTCGGATAGTAAGCGGGGGCGGGGGCGACGGGAATCGGCTCCAAGAAGACTCCGAGCCTTCACCAGTGGTAGACGAGCTCGGAGCCGGCGAAGGGAGCTGGCGGGCACGCTCGATTCCACAGGCATCCCGCACCTTCTTGTGCAGTGTTAATTGGTTTCGAGTAGTAAGGTGGCAACGACGCGCCGGAGCCGGAGACGGGGCCTCAGGTTGAAGCTGGGGTTGAGGTTGAGGGGCGCGATACCACTCCGTGCGGCGGTGAGATGGGCTGCGAGGGGGTTCTGGTTCGTCTTTTGGGAAAGCCGAAGGAGGGATGGTGATGAAATCTGGGAGTTCCACCCTTGAATTTTGTGGTGGAGGCGCTGAAGGTGGGAACGGGAATCTTCCAGTGGGTGGGGGAGGGAAAATGTCCGAGTTGTTGGAGGGCGTGGGTGGCAGATGACTGACAATGTCCTGGGGCTGCTTGACGGCTTTGCGGCGTGGCTTGGGTGGGACGCGACTGGTCCGTTTCTGAACTGGTGGATGTTCGAGTTGAACATGATCAGCTAAGGCCGCTGTATCGTGGAAGCGCCGGAATGCCGGCCTGCAGTCGAAGCACATAAGGTGCAAGACGTCGGTGCTGAGATATCAATGGTAAGTTATAGTCACGGTGGAATGGAAGTATTCAATAACTCACTGTTTAGCCTTGATATGAGCCTTCACGTTGCTGAGCTGCAACATGGCAGCTTCGCAGCCTGTCTCGGTGATCGGACAGGAATGCTTTCTATGTTGGAGCAACTGTTAGAGAAGAAGACGGGAGGAGATGTGAGTAGACTGACTCTTTTCTCAACGACTCGTCGGGGAGATGTCTTTTTGCATGTCGTTTTAAGTCGAATTTCCGAGTAAATTTTCCCTTGCATTGCTCGCAGTGGTGCTTTGGTGCGTTCTTGGTCTGACGCTGTAATGAAAGAGAGGCAAGTAAATAAGCATGATTAAGAGGGAGACCGGATGATCTGACCGCCATAGTAGAATTGGAAAGAGAGGAGAAAGGTACGAGGGTCTTGTTCAAGTTGAAGAGAAGACTTGCAACGGTATGCTCCGTTCTGAAATAGGGCAGCGCCGAATTAAGGTTTTCAACCATGATTTGCGGAGGACGCCGTTGGGTGGCCGGTAATCAAGATGGGAGAGAGATAGGAACAAGGGCCAGCATCGTTGTCAGGCGAGCCTTTGTTCAGAGTGAAGCTCGATGTGCTGATGAACCCTTATTTCCGCCCATGGTGTTAAGCTCCTCGCGTTCCTCTCGCAAATGATACTCGTCTTTTTCGCGCCAAAGGTCTTTAGATGCCTTTGGCGTAAGGTGAGCAAAATACCCCGCGAAAAGGTGGAGAACCCAGAATAGTAATCGCCCGTCGGAGATAATCTTTTTGGGACACAAAGTAGAATTTGGAGCGCGTGTACGGGTCCGAATCAGTGACAAATTAATCGACAATGACAGGATAATCTAGGGGCCAAGGTTCTCAGGTTGAAAAAAGCTCGAAGCTCGAGTGACGCGTCGACCATGGTCCGCTACCGCGGGATCAGTACTAAGCAGCAAAATTCAATATTACTTCGTGCGTCTGGGTCGGAGTAGACGGAATGAATATCTTATAATTATCCTCCGTATAGTTATCCCATCGCCGCTACTATAGGGAGAAAAGACGCTGAGATCTCGATTCGATTCATGTCTTTGTTGATGTGATAAGTATCACATCGGAGATTGGAAACGTGTGAACGCACCAAAAAAATTGTGAGATGGAAGCAAACGGCGCGCACAGGAAATACAACAGGTCGTAAAAATGTCTTTGCTAGCCCCATTCGTTCGAACGCCGCAGAGAATTCGAGGTCGAAGAGTGGCAGTAGCTCCAGGGCCAGTCCAGGGTGGAAGTTGATGCGAAGATTGTCGGCTCACGTAATCATCCCGCCTCAGTGCTCACCACGACGACGACAGACTCGGTAGCAGTTTCCTTCATTTGTCTGTGAACGGCTTTCATAGCGAGGCTTTCGGACGCATTCCAGCAGCATTTTGTCACTGTTCTTGATTTTTCAACGTCTCGTAACTTTCACATTTTGTTCGCTGATAGTATGCTTGGATTCCGCACAGTATTCCCTCACGAGTGATTAGGCTACTTCACTCGCACTGGACGGCCTCAATGCCAGTCTGGGCGGAGTAGTTTTGAGAGATCTGCCAACGGAAGGATATTCTTACAGCGTCGTGCGCCAGTACTACGTTGAAGGGTCTTGATTGTGGTGCGAAATTTCCCTGCTGAACATGCTTCCTAGTCTTGAATGGTCTTTACACAGAGACCTCGGGCTAAGATTGTCGCCGTTCTTATCAAGAGACTTGCGGTTCGGTATGTACATTTCCAAGATCCTCGTCCGTAGCAAGAACTGTAGGGCAGTGGACCCAGAAACGAGGGTTCCAGTAACCTTGTAGCGCCTTTCTATTAGCATAGACCCACAACGGGAAGCTTTTCACTCCAGAGAAAACTCAATGATGCTAGCCTCCCTCGCGTCCCAAATGCGCACGAACTTCAGCCCAGCCTCCTTGCCTAGTTCGACAAAATGATCTAAACTGCGCTCTTGACTGTTGAGGATGCACATCATGTCCAGATCTATGTTGTACTGGATTATACGGCCCGCGCCATAGTTGGGTAGCAGAGGCTCCGGCGCAGGTCTGAGGTCTACCGACAGGGAAGTGTCCTTGTCTCTGTTGGTGTACTGGATGATGTAGTCGACTGCGACAGCACTTAAGAGATGAACACATGGAAGAGAAAGAAAACTTACAGATTAACAAGCGACTATTAACCGACATAGCGTTCCCCACACTTTGTAGAATCGTTTTGCATTCATTGTCCGGCCAGTTATGTCTAGAAAAATGGATTTGTGGGTATTCAGACTTTCCGAGGACCCGACTTACAAGATATTCTTCAGCTTCGAATCGCTGTGTCAAAAAGGCGAAACAATCAGCACTGCACGATGTACTCACAAAGTATACATCACAGCCTTTGACTGGCGATTCCGCGAAGAAATCGATAGCTTTGAACTCCACACGTCCATCCTCGATGGTCGACTTTGGCCAAACTTCATTCTTCGCCATTTCGATCTGTGAAGGTAGATCCTGAAGCACGATGCGAAGATTAGGATGAGCATCGGCCAACTGCATGGAGATGACGCCGATTCCCCCTCCGACATCACACACAGTGGCACCATCACGCAAAGAGCCCCACGGGAATGCATTGACTACAGCCCACGTTTCAGTAGAGTCGCCTCACCCTTTCATAGCCCTCCCGAAGCGCATGCCTTTCTCCGTTTCCTATTTCCGGTTTTAGAAAATGCGACAACTAGAATATCTGCGGAGGAAAAAAGCGTACCACATCTTGATACCAAGAGTATATAGTGCCAGGGTATTTGCTCCAGTAGTTGAAGGGTGCTTGAAGAGGTGAATACGAATGTCCCCAGTGTGGGTCCTTTAAGGTTTCGGTGAGCACTGACAGTGCTTTGTTCGATTCGTCCGTGCTAATGCAAAGATTAGTTCACGTTCGAGTTTTGCTCCGTCATTTCATTCAGGGACGACACACACACAAAATCAGCCAAGGACGATGAACCATTTGTGCTCAAGAGCATCATGCTGAGGCGGTTGTTCGCAAAAATGTCGCGGTCGACTGTGATTTGTTAGCGTGGAAAACCAGAAAAGCGGAAATCTAACCTTCACGGAAGCAATGCTTGCTTGCAAGAAGCCGCATGATTCTGCCCAACTTGCGAGGTTCTGCGCCTGATAATGCACCGAGCTCGGAGATGTGAAGGCCTTCCGGCTTGTCGAGGAGGTGGTCAGCGATGTTGAAATTCACGACGACCCGGATACATGCTGGTTCGACAATCTTGGGAAGAGCGTGTCAGACAAGTTTCCTCGCGGATGGACACACTTACGCCAAATACTCTCTACGAAGGGGTTGATGAATGAATCCCGTTGAATCCCAAGAGGAACTCACATTGAGCATGGTACGATTAGGCCGAGCGACGAGAGCACAGAGCTGTGCGCATGCGCCCTCTATCGTCTGGATGGCTTCTCTCATCTCCAAAGACAATACCTGACTGTCTAAGGGATGAGCAGTGGTATCGTCCAACGAAGGCAGGTCAGGTTTCGCCGTCTCTGCGAACGCATCCTCCACGAACTTGGTGGCATTTGTGATGAGAGAGACGAGCTGGGAGAGCTGGGAAGGCATATTGGGGCGATGGGGAATTATAATCATGGAGGCGCCGTCTTATCAGTCTGATGTCTGATGTGCTTGTAGTACAACCCACTTGTTCATCCACATATTGCCCGATATTGCCTATTGCATGCCATTCGTTCGATGATAATTAGCCGTCAATAGACTATATGGTACGCCACCAACAAGCATGGGATCAGACTAGTCGTCCTTCTCATTCAATGAAGGCGGCGGTAGTAAAAGAGAACGGGTCGGAACTTCGTATATGTAGGTAAACTCCAATCAAATGATGGGAGTGTTCGTGTTGATCGGTAAACTGACTACCGCGATGGATTTGATGATGGTGTCTAGGAGCACAAGGCTGGAAATGAGCGACGACAAACATGAAGGAGCTAAAGGACTTGTCTGAGAAAATGAAACCGATTTTCACAAAGTGAAAAAGTCTTGCTACTGTTTTTGGACAACGGGTCGGCCGCATTCTACTCGGATTTCGTCGGCCATGATCTGAAGTGAATTGACCTCGATGGCTGTGGATCATGAAAGTGAGCCGTAATGTGACAGTGGCGTCGCCTACAAGAATTCAGGAATAAGCAAGGATAAAAGTCACAGAGATAACACGATAACACACTTGCAACTGCTCAAATCACTCCGTCGGCAACACCACGATCTTCCATTTACCGCTCGAATACCCTCACATTGCTACAATGTTGAGATTACCCTCGTATTCAAGCCAGGAGACGGAGGAAGCAACGGCAAGCGCGAAAAGACCTGTTCTTCAAGAACATCCAACGACACGGCCCTCCGCGCCTCTTCTTTCCTAAGGCCCGCCGTTGTTATATGCCTCCTAGGGAGCTGTAGTCGATAGTAAAATTCGATGGCGTTGAAGATTGTCGCGAACATGAAGGAAACGCGAGAGTCAGGGAGGAGATCATGATGGCAAGAGCCAAAAGGGAATTAGTGAATTTCAAAATGAGTCTTCTTTCTGTCATCGTCATCACGGCACCTCGCATGCCGGTTTCTTGTCACTTTCCTGCAGCTGGTCATACTGGTCTTGAGAATAAAAGTACCGGTAATTCTTCGACATATATGAAACACAAATACACGCCGTCGTCAAATGTTGATGCAGCATCGTCAACCTCACGGGATCTTTCCAGGCCATTCTTTTCCGACTCAACGAACCTCGAAGGGTTATGTCAACGTCGGGGACTTGGAAGATTGTCGAAGTACCACTAAACGATACTAAAAGAGCTTGAATGCCATCTTTCTTCTGGTGAACAAAGATTTGATACCATCAATGGAAGCCAAGTCGAGGACACAGAGGTTCGTTTCAATATGTGACAAACCAGATAAACACCCAACCCGAATACAGCTGTCATAAAATCTCCTTCCTTCCTTCCGATGCAAACATAATGCAAACTTATCGCCATCAAATTACCCGATCTTGCCTTGTCTCAGATCGCCCCAGCCAGTCAACCAAAAATCAAAACCGCTACATCCAGGTCATTTTCTTCTAACACAAGTATGTGTTCGGACCTCCAAGCGTGCCTCACAGTGTACTTCGTTTACCTTTGGAACACGGCGGGTTCCCTCCTTTGAGGGAGGCATCAGCTCCCGTGCACGGCCGTGATGCGCTGACGTTGACCGTCAGTTAGCTAGCTGTAGCCTCGAGCTGGTGGTTTACGATGAGACACCCTTCGTGGGCAAACTCGTCTACCCTTGACGCATGGGTGTGTGCGCTTGGTAACGAACAACGGATTTTTTGGTGTAAATTTCATCCAATTGACGTAGCTCATGCCAGTGTTTTCTCATTCTCCTGGTCCTACTATTATGCAGTTGAACCGTGCATGAATAGTTTCAAGGCGAACCTGAAACGTTCATACTATTGCGTCTACTTCTAGCGCCGCCATCGTCGTGGAATATTTCCTGGAGAGTTCAGCAGAAAACCAGTGAGATCGTTTCAACGGCCATTGACCATCACAGAGCTCCTGATGGTTTTCTCCCGAAAATATGTCTGCGTTGAGTCGCAGCACCTGTTTGAACTTCGGGGGAGAATCAACTGCTCCCAAGTCATCGTCTTCGCACGGCTATCCACTGTTTTGCTCTACCCTGGTACGAAGCCCTTTCATATTACCTCATACTTACTTTTCTACATACCTGTCGACCTATCTAAAGGCTAAATGATCTGTCCTGATGCAAGACGGCTTGAAGTTATTCACGTTCACTTCCGCAATCCCTGAGGTTTATGATTGCTTATCAGCCAAGTAATAAGGCCTAACGATCTACGTATCTCCTGCGGAGGATCTCAACGTGGACTTAGCAGCCGCTTCGTTCAGGCAAGTGGCCCCATAACCATGCAACAATCTTAAATCTATAAAAGTCCAGTTCATCCTGCGGTACAGAGAAGCCGAACCTCTTTCACAGCATGAGCACTCAATCCGACGTCGTGTTCCGCCTCCCTGACACTCTCACCTACTGGACTTGGCCTCGCAGAATCAGTCCTCATTATGAGGAAGTCAAAGCAGCGTCCGACGCTTGGTTTCTGTCCTTCAAGGCATTTGGGCCCAAAGCCCAAAGGTAGGCTCGCAGCTACCTCTATTTTGCGTTGTTGATCCCTGCTAAAAATTTGTAGAGCATTTGATCACTGCGACTTCAGTATTCTATTTCCCTTTAAAGTCACAGGTTATAGTGGTTATTGATGTTGACTCCAAGGCTTAGCGGCTTCGCTGGGATACCCGACGGCAACAAAAGGTATGGATTCTGATGATCAGTCCATTCACTCATCATTCCTGCCTTGTAGAACATCTTCGCAACGCATGCGACTTGATGAATTTATTTGTCATTTTCGAAGCCTATACCGACAACGCTCCGCCGGAAATTGTCCATCAATACATAGACATTGTTATGGACGCCATCAGAAACCCTTCCAAGCCACGAGCTAGTGATGAGGTGGTTCTTGGGGTCGTTGTACCGGAGTACACTTATTTTTCTACTCGTATATTTGTTGATTCGACTATTCGCTACAGGTTTTGGACTCTTGGTGTGAAGTCGGCTAACAATACCTCTCGACAGCACTTCGTCGAAAGTTTGGGAATTATGCGGATTCTATGGTCCAACAAGCGGAGGTTCGGCATCACCATCATATTCGGAATGTCGAAGAGTACTTCGATGTTCGTCATCTGACTGTCGCTGCTGATGTGCCAAAGCAGCTTTCGGCGAGCGAGCCACTTCTCGTACGCGTACATAAATCGCTTTAGTTGTTTACTAAGTATTTCTCAATTTATGTATTCCTTTACGACCTTTGATTTCATTCACGATTACTGGTATAGTATGGTCGGCGCCGAATTGAATGCTAGTCTCCCTGTATGAATATCAAGAATTAGTGACGCTCCCACCAAATCGCAAACGGTAACAAAATAATTCGATATTCATGTGCGTCCCATCGATGCTTGCAGAAATAAGGCAAAACATGCCGAGTAAATGAGCAAGTCTTCGCTCCACAGCATATCGTCCTCAGTTTTCCAATTTGGCTTCCAGTCAGGATGATGCTTTGGACGGATCTGACTTGGTACCCTTTGTGCTGAAGGAACTGGTCGTGCCAAAGCTAGAAAAGCTCAGTGTCTCCGATATGGTGACTGTGAGAGCAAATAATCATCGCGAGTCCTATCCAAGTCCTATCACCATCTTTTATGCTCATCCTCGGGCGCAACGTCTGTGAACATTTTTCTTGGAGGCTATTCAAGGTCTGATTCAAGTATCATTTCCAACGTCGCGTAAATTCGGCGTCGTTTAAATGAGCCGGTGATCACGAGACCGTATTTTGTCTCCAAGTTCGTCTCCATTGTTGAATTCAAATTCAAATTCACACACCTCTCTCTCTCATCCAACGTCCACAGTCATTCTCTGCCACACCAGAAAACCATGGGCTAATGGTGGTACATCATCAACATTGATGCACGCGAACATCTTAGATGCTGGGGTAAATTCGGCGAATTCTTTTCGACCCCCGACGACTATGGCGATATCATCTCCCTGTTGGAGGAGTCATGGGCAGGCTGCCGTATCATGTGTATCGGAGACAATGCAGAAGACACCCCCCCCAGGTGTCCTCACCCCTGAGGAACTTGGCGAGATCAAAACCCTCCCAGGTGCACCTTACCGATGCCGAAAAGACGTTTCTCACGTTGGCGGTCAACACTTACAAAGAGATACGTGCTGGCGACGGATATGATTTGAGCGGGATGGTCTTGAGGAATTCGACGAAAAAGTTTTACGTGCGTCGGGATGTGGTGGTGAAGGAATTGGCGAGCTATCGTGGTGATCTTTGCAACGTACTGCTTGCGAACATTTGCTATAGCGCCGACTTGTCTTGTGCGATGAGACCGGACGTTTTGAGTGGTGCGTAAGCGGGGGATAGCCTTGATGTAGTACGACTGAGTGAAGTTGAGAATGACGAGGAATGGGAGGATGTTACTGAAGATCGAGTTAAACTTACTAGATTTGCCCTTAGCTGTAGCTGATGTCCTTTCCGCCGTCTTCTATCTGTTATTTAGTTCCTCGATATATCTTTTGATAATTGGTACCGAACCCTCTTTAGCTTTATCTAATGCGCTCTTGAGGTCTCAGAGCTCAGAGAAGGAACCATATCCGGGAGCAGCATGCTTTGTTGAGAGCACGAGGTTTGTCAACTTTTAGATGACCAATCGCACATCTAGCTTGCAAGGAAAAGGTATGGCATAACAGATTGGGTTTTTAAGAGTTAATTTGAATAGAAGTTGGTAGAGCAAGATAAAGCATAACACTAGATCCTTGGAAATTACTTATCAGGGTAGAAACAGCAGGATACATGACAGCAAAAATAACAACACGGGATGGAATATGATACGATAGCAAAGAAGATAACAGTCCAAACATGGAGATAGTGAGCCAAGTAGCAAGAAAATACCGCGAACAGGAAATGAGTTTTACGAGGAGGAAAGAAAAAGTTTGGGTGGCAGATTAACCTACATGTTCACCATGTCAATCTCAGTGAATATGGAGTCGGTCGCACCTTTGGAGAGCCCCTCCACACCTCCCTTGACAAGGGAAATGGAATCTCGAATGTAGGAGATGGAGCATGACTGGAGTAAGGGGATGAGAGCTTATTGAATGCGAAGGCCGGTGTGATGAGCCGGCTGGTGGGCGCAAGGTGGGCGGCGAGGGCGGAGGCAGTGGGAATCGGCCCAAGAAGACCCAGAGCCTTCACCAGCGCTAGTAGACGAGTTCGGAGCTGAAGAAGGGAGCTGGCGGGCATGCTCCATTCCATGGGTATCCCATGCCTTCTCGGGTGTTCGAGTTCGGCTAAGACTGCTGTGTATTGGAAGCGCCGGAATGCCGATCTACAGTCGAAGGCTCGAAGCGCACAAGGTGCTTCATGCCAAGGCTGAGACATCAGTAGTAAGATTGTGGAAATGGCAATATTCAAAGAAGACTCACTGTTTAGCCCTGATATGAGATTTCAAGTTGCTTAGTTGCAACATCGACTTATCGCAGCCTGTCTCCGTGATCAGACAAGGCTGCTTTCTACGTCGCAGTGTCAGAAACAAATTGGGGAAGAGGTGTGAGATGACCGACTCTTTTCTCAACGACTCGCCGAGGAGGTGTCTTTTTGCATGTCGTTTTAAGTCGAATTTCCGAGTAAATTCTCCCTTGCATTGCTTGCAGGGGTGCTTTCGTGCGTTCTTGGTCTGAAGACGCTGTAATAAATTAGAAGTAAGTAAATCAACAGGAATAAGAGGGAAACAGATCGTCTTACCGGATACGGAAGCACGAGGAAAAAGTTGGAGGGTCTTCTTGCACCGATCCAAGTTGAAGAAAGACTTTGAACTTGCGTATCCTGTAAAACGATGCTGGGTCGAGATATTCAGCCATGATATTCGGAATGAAGACAACGGATGACTGGACGGTAATCAAGATGGGACACATCAGGAACGGGGTCCGTCGCTGTGCCAAATAAGTCATTGTTCGCTGTTCTGAGAGATGCCAGAGAAGCCAATGGACTTTTGTTTCTGTACAGCCATGGAGACCCGTGGACCATGTGTTTAGCTCCTCGTTCCTCCCGCCACTGAGACTTGCTTTTTCTCCTAAATCCGGTATCCGAGAGGTCAACAAGTATGTGACCACCGATATTGCAGACTGACAGAAAGCCTCTCAAAACGGACGGCAAATGAGGAGAATCCAGAAAGAATAGTAGGCACCCGTTGGAGATTGACTTTTTGGACACAACCCAGAGTTTCGGAGGGCAGGCATGAGTCAGAGTTGTCGACAAATTCATTTACGATGACAGAATCATCTAGGGGCCGAGGTCCTTAGACTTCTCGAGCAACGCGTTGATCAGTCTTCTCCGCTACTGCGAGGTGAGTAAGCAGTAAAAATTCATTATCATTTTGATCGTCTGGGTCATCGTAGAAG
The DNA here is from genome assembly GCA_902506015.1 of Armillaria ostoyae. Classification (NCBI taxonomy): domain Eukaryota; kingdom Fungi; phylum Basidiomycota; class Agaricomycetes; order Agaricales; family Physalacriaceae; genus Armillaria; species Armillaria ostoyae. The sequence goes on along the minus strand of LR732080.1, from coordinate 786,307 downwards.
GGATTAGTGTGTAACGTTTATCTTTCACGGATTCCCCACAGCACTGTAACGAGATTGACGCGATTTCGTTGATGATCACATCACAGATTTGAAATGAGAGAACGCACCAAATTTTTTTTGTGGGACGGGAGCAAAAGACACGCTCAGTACCAAGGTAAATACAACAGTTAGGAACACATTCGCTAGCCCCGTTCGTTTGAGGCCGCAGGGAATTGGAGGCATCGAAGGGCAGGGCAGTGGCGACAGGTCAGGGTGGAAGTTGATGCCAAGATTGTCGGCTCACGTAATCATCCCGCCTCTTGCCTTCTTACCATCACGACCACAGACTCAGCGGCAGGTTCGTTCATTTATCGAAACAGGAGCGTATCTTCGCTTTGGCAGCCAGAATCCCGGACGCAGCACAGCAACTACTCCAAGGTCGAATTCTGCCTATTTTGTTGACTAGTATGCTCAAATGCTCTGTAATTTCGTGCTGCGTTTCCTCACAAGCCCTTCTAGTACTTCAATAGAACTAGACCCATAACGGAATTTGGCACGATCTATCAACATGGCCAGCAAGCTGCAAGACTGCGGAATATATACAGCGTCCTGGAATACGTTGACGGAGGTGCTGGGGAGAGATGTTTTCTTGTTCGTGGTGCGACATTTCTGTACGAAACATGCTTTCCAACATTACATGACCTTGAGAAGGCTCTTGAGAGGGCTTAGGTGTTGGTATTGTTCGGCTGAGCTCGTCGCATTCCTTATCAACACTTTGGTAAGAGTCTAGCTGTCCCTATGTTTTTTTGAAAAATCTGAGATACTTGTAGCGTCATGCTCTACTGGGACTTCCTTCTGGTACACCCACGAGGGGCGTTCCCACCAGACGAAATTCGATGATACTCGTCTCCCTCGCGTCCCATACACGCACAAACTGCAATCCAGCCTCCTTTCCCAGTTCAACGAAATGGTACAGACTACGCTCTTGACTGTTGTACATGCACATCATGTCCAAATCCATGCTGTACTGAGTCATGCGCCCCGCGCCGTAGTTTGGTAACAAAGGCTCCGGTGCCAGCTTGAGGCCAACCGACTCGGAGATGTTCTTGTCTCTATATACGTGCTGAATGATATAGTCGCCTGCGACAACAATCAGGGACCGTTGACTAAGGAGAATATAACTTACAGATTAACAGGCGACTATTCGTCGACATTGCATTCCCGACTCTCGTCAGAATCGTTGTGGATTCCTTGTCCGGCCAGTTATGTCTAGAAACAACGGTAAGTACCAAGCTTTCGTTCATTCAAGGACACGATTGACAAGATGTTTTTCAGCTTCGAACAGCCGCGTCAGAAATGCAAGCAATCAGCGTGTGGCGTACTCACAAAGTATACATCACAGTCCTTGACTGGCGATTCCGAGAAGAAATCGATAGCTTTGAATTGCACACGTCCATCCACAACGGCCGCTGGGCATAGCTTCGGCCAAACTTCATTCTTCGCCATTTCGATCTGTGAAGGTAGATCTTGAAGCACGATGCGAAGGTTGTGATGAGCGTCGGCCAACTGCATGGAGATGACGCCAATTCCTCCTCCGAGATCACATACAGTGGCGCCATCATGCAAAGAGCCCCACGGGAATGCATTGACAAGAACTGAAGTTTCGAGAAAGTCGCTCCATCCTTTCATGGCTGTCCCGAAGCGCGCGCCTTTCGCAGCACCAATATCTGTTCCCTGTTTCTCATGTAAACGCAAGAGCCGTGTTGGTGGAACGCGACACGTACCACGCCTTGATACCACATGAATGCCGTGCCGGGGTACTTGCTCCAGGAGTTGAAAGGTGTCTGGACAGACGAATACGAATGTCCCCAATCCGAATCCTTCAACGTTTCAGTGAGCATAGCTGCTGCTTTGTTCGATTCGTCCGTGCTAATACAAAGATAGATCCTGTTCGCGTTTTGCTCTTCCATTCAAGGACGAGACTTACATAAGATCGGCGAAGGATGATACACCATTTGTGCTTAAGAGCATCATGCTGAGGCGGTTGTTTGCGAAGACATCGTGGTCAGCTATGCTTTGTTAGCGTCGGAAAACTGAGAAGCAAAGGCTATGCACCTTCGCGGAAGCAATGCCTGCTTGCGAGTAGTCTCATGATTCTGCCCAACTTGCGAGGTTCTGCGCCTGAGAGTGCACTGAGCTCGGAGATGTGAAGGCCCTCGGGCTTATCGAGGAGGTAATCAACGATGTTGAAATTCACCACGACACGGATACATGCTGGTTCGAACATCTAGGGAGGAACGTGTCAGACCAGGTCGACTTGAGCTGGTCATACTTACGCCAAATACTCTCTGCCGGGGGATTGATGGGTGAGTACCGTTCAATCCTAAAAAGAACTCACGCTGAGCATGGTGCGATTAGGACGAGCGATGAGAGCGCAGAGCTGTGCACATGCGCCCTCTATTGTCTGGACGGCTTCTCTCATCTCCGTAGATGATACCTGATTGTCTAAGGGATGGGGAGCGGTGTCGTCCAACGTCGGGACGTCAGGTTTGGACGTCTTGGCGAAGGTGTCCTCCACAAATTTGGTGGCGTTTGCGATGAGAGAGACAAGTTCGGAAAGTTGGGAAGGCATATCTGGGTGGGGAACTCTGTGACTTATCAGTGCGGCGGCTCATCATTGCTATAGTGCAGTCCCTATTTTTGTCCTCGCTCCATATGTGCTGCCGTACATTGTCCGTCATGATGGGGTGGTGTGATCACGAGGTCATTCTTTCAAATAATCAGCATGGAGCAAACGTCATCCAATATATGCATGGGTCGAAGTATTTTGCGACGAAGCAGAAGAGAAACGAACTCAACACAATATTGCTTTGTCAAAATAAAAAGGTCCAATCTTCCGACACGAAGACTGCCGTCATGCAGCTCCCACGGGATACAAAACTACCGCGCGTCAGCACCGTCCTTGGAAGCGAAAGCACCGACAAGTTTCCCCAGTAGTTCTGTACAGGGTCTGATCGCGGAAGCCGAATGGCTCCTGCCATCGATACAGCATAGTATCTATGAAGATGACAGACCGTCCTTTCGAGTGGTCGTTGGACGGCCAAGCACGATGCCCGAGAATAGGATGAGGCTTTTGAGATGCAAAGGATGGGATGGTAGTGCTTCATGAGACGAGCTGTTATGATTTTGGTGACGGACATCCAATTTTCGCATTTCGTGGAACGATATTTGACTACCCTCCTCGGACTCTTCAATACCGGATGCCGTAGAGCTCTCGTGACAAAATACTCCATACGCACATTCAAGAACGCTGCTGATCACAAAATCGCTTATCGACAAAACTGCTCATCACGTCGTCCAACGATGGCACAGCAAGCTGAAGGGAAATTCGCAGGGCAGTCGAATTGGGAGGATATTGGTCTTGCGAGTTTAGAGACTGCAGGTATGTTTTTGACTCTGCGTTGAATTCGCGGTCATTGACGCTCGGGCTCCTGTAGGTCATACCGACGTCTCCTACTGCCTTTCTCGCCAAATACCACCTCCTGTAGACTCAATAGGACCTCACACGTCTCTCCACTACATCAACCTTCAACCAGAACTATGGGTCTGTATATGTCCAGTCTTCCCAAGACGCACGGTCGCGGTGACTCGCCCTTCATTTCGACATCCAGACTCTGTAATGACATAAATTCCACTCGCGTGTCGATGTCAGACTGGATAAGCTTTCGCGTAGGACTCAAGGTAAGCATTTTTGTTTACAATACTTTCCTATCCATCTAAATAGTTACGTGCCAGGTCATTGGTATTTGGCAAAGGAACGGGGGCTTGAAAAGACTATTTGAGTTTGATAGAGTTGCAAGAGATGACGACCATCAGAGGTAGAGGCTACGTCCGTCAGTGGAGAAAGCGATATGGCATCTCTGTGGTCATGGATATCAACGTGGTCGCGTTGTAAGCCTGTGGGTGATCTATTTATATCTAAGATGCCGGATTCCTTATTTCAAGATTTCAGACTACAGCTCTTCCTCGTACAGCCTTCAGCCATGAAATTCGGCGTGATTTATCGCTACTAGTAAACTTTCTACGAACTAGAATGATACAAGCCGGCTTTACAACCCTAGTCTAGGATGGGAGTCTTCCGATACGTGCCGTTGCTGAACTAAGCGACCTCATACCAAGCACAACTCAACGATTCCAGTCTCTCTAAGATCCCACACGCGCACAAACCTCAAGCCAGACCGCTTTCCCAATTTGATGAACTGGTCCAAGCGGCGTTCTTGACTGTTGAACACGCACATCATATCCAAGTCGATGTTGTATTGCCGTATACGTCCAGCTCCGTAATTCGGCAACAAAGGCTCTGGAGCATGTTTCGAACTTGAACCGGCCAAGCTCTCTCGATGCGCATGCTGAAGGATATACTCGTCTACAGGGATTTTAGATCGCGACGGACATCCAAGAGAGAGACCTACGAATCAACAAGCGACTACCCGGGCCCATGGCGTTCTTCACGCCGCTCAGAATTATTGTGCACTCTTTATCCGGCCAGTCGTGTCTGAAGAGCAGAACTTGTAAGTACTGTGACACCTCCCAAAGAACATGACTAACAGGATGTGTTTCAGCTACAGAAAATACCGCCATGAGAGGTGAATCTTTAGTACAAGGTCAACTACTCACATAATACACATCGCAGCCCTTGACCGGGGATTCGACAAGGAAATCCATGGCCTTGAATACTACGCGTCCAGTCTCGATTGCAGCCGGACATAACTCTGGCCAAACTTCATTCTTTGCGCTCTGAACTTGGGCGGGTAGATCCTGGAGCACGATTCGGAGATTGGGATGGGCTTCCACCAGCTGCATGGAGATGACACCGATACCGCCTCCGACATCACAGACGGTGGCGCCATCGCGTAGTGCCGACCACGGGTATTCGTCGACGACGGCGGATGCCTCCGTGACGGCAGTCCATCCTTTCATCGCCAACTTGAAACGGGCACCTCTTGCAGCTCCCTAGTAAGAGTTCGGTTAGGTTATGTAACAGTGTCGGGAGAACTTGACTGTGTCACGTACTTCATCTTGATACCACGAGAAGAACGTGCCGGGGTACTTGCTCCAGGAATTGAATGGCGTGTGAACGGGCGAATCCGAGTGGCCCCAATCCGGGTCCTGCAAGTTCTCGGTGAGCATGGAAGCTGCTTTGTTGACTTCGTCCGAACTAACTCGTAGAATTATTAGTGTCTACTTCTTTGTCGAACAAGCAACTCACGTAGACGCAACATAATCCGATATGCTATTCGTCTTCACAAGCATCATACTGAGACGGTTGTTTGCAAAGATATCTCGGTCGACTGCAGGTCGAGTGTAAGAAAGAAAGAAGATCAAACATCTTCAAATGCTTCACCTTCCCGGAAGCAATGCCTACTAGCGAGCAATCTCAAAATCCTCCCTAGCTTCTGTGGTTCGGCACCAGAGAGAGCACCCAATTTGGACACGTGGAGACCCTCGGGCCTGTCGAGAAGGTGGTCGGCGATGTTGAAAGCAACGACGACACGCATACAAGCTGGTTCGAACATCTTGAGAAAGAAGATATGAGAATACAGAGGGTCGTGTTTGATTCGCGTACTCACCCCGAACACTCTCTGTTGGTTCCATATAAAGTCAGTGCAGTCCCATCGATTCTCGAACAAAAACTGACATTGAGCATGGTATGATTAGGGCGAGCAACGAGGGCGCAGAGCTGCGCACACGCGCCCTCTATTGTCTGTATAGCCTCCGTCATCTTCATGGACGATAGCCGGTCGTCCAGAGGATGGGGACGTGTGTCATCCAACGATGGGACATTGGGAACAGAGCTCTGGGCGAAATCCTCCTCCACGACCCTAGCGGCGCTTGCGATGAGAGAAACGAGTTCAGAAAGCATGGTTGGATACTAATTGAAATCTTGCGAAGGCCTTTATATTGTCAAGACGTTTGGAAGGTTTAGAAGACTGTCACCTTATTCCTGCATTGTAACTTGCCTGCAGTTCAGCACGAGGAAGAGTTTTACGTTTTGAAATTGGCAGAGTTACAAAGGATAGCACCATTTGCAGGTGAATGCCATTCTCGGACTATATGGACAAGCTAGAAGCATGAGCTGCGATTTGGAAGCTTTACGTGCCGTGGCATTAGTAATTCTACATTCATCCGCACTTGACTGTACACGTATAACTTTCCTCGTCCCAATAGAGACAAATTCAAGGCTTCAAAGCTTCGGCTTCAGCATCAGCCCTAGCCTTGCCATGGCCAGGCCGTCCCCCCATGATGCATCAATATTTTGTGACCATCGCCATTCGGTTAGGTAGACAAGTGAGTACGCTGTGCGAGCATCGGTGGGACGTATGTGTATGTCAGGTTGTTTTGTTACTGTATTCGGTCTGGCGGGAGCGTCAATGTCAAATGATCCAGATCCATGGTCCGAATATACAGGGAAATCACCAAGTACGTCACATTTAATTCGGCGCTGACCGTACTATTCCAGTAATCATGAGTGATATCAAGAGCCGTAAGGGAATGCATAAAGCGGGTCGATGGAAGTAAATAACTAAAGAGATTGTATATGTACGAGAAGCGGCTCGCTCGCCGAAAGCCGTTTGGGCATGAGAGTAACCATCCTATGCTGTTGTACGGCTCTGCAATTGGACCCAAAGTACCTCTCACTTTCGAAATTCCAGCATTCGTTACCACGGACCCAGTTTGCAATACCATGCAGATAGTGAGATGCAATGGCATCGATCTCCGGTCCCCATGATGGTATCTCCGTCCACAACGTCAGAAACTTGTTCCTTCTTGACCGATGAAGGTCTTCCACCCATGAGAGTGCGTCATGAAGGTCGCAATTCTGCTCGTTCATGACGCAAACAAGAATATTATGGGGACGCTCTTCTAATGCCTGTTCTTTATTGTAAGAAGCCAGATCCTATGAAATCTGTGTGTGAGTGCTGCAGTTGGAAGAGAGGCTAGAAAGGCCTTACATTATCCATGATCATCAGATCGCGACCCACACTTCTCAGAGCAACAACAGTTGGGTGGTTGAATACCTCATCAGGCATATCGTAACTGAGCTCTAGCATGGCATGCACCATGTAGATACCGATGTTCCAACGACGATTATCAAAATAATCTTCGACATTCCGAATACGACCGTGATGCCGATCCTCCGCTTCTTGGACTAAAGCATCCACGTAATGCCCGAGGCTTTCCACGAAGTGCTCCTGAGAGGTACTGCTAGCTGATTTCACACCAAGAGCCCAAAATCTGTAGTCGTTAATCAGAATAAGCCTGGCGCACAAGCAGGAATAACTGTACTCCTGTGCAATGACCCCAAGAACCACCTCGTCACTAGACCGGGATTTGATTGGGTTTCTGACCGCATCCATGACAACATCTGCGTATCGACGGACAATATCAGGAGGGACGTTGTCTGTGTAATCATCGATAGCGACAAGTAGATGCATCAGATCGCATACGGTGCGAAGGTGTTCTAAGAAGGGATTACTACAATCAAATGGACCAGAAATCAAGCTACATACCTTTTGTTGCTGTCGGGCACCCTAGAGATGCCAATAAACCTTGGGGTCGACATTGATAACCGGAACACATTGCGACTCTGGAGGAAATATCATACTGGAGTCGCAGCATTCAAATTCTCTGTAAATATCAATGAGCAGAGCAAAAAGGCAGTAGCTCGGAGCCTACCTTTGAGCTTCTGGCCCGAATGCTTTTAAGGACCGAAACCAAGCATCTGACACAGCCTTGACTTCCTCGTGATGAGGATTGATTTTGCGAGGCCATGGCCAGTACATGAGAGTATCGGGAATGCGGAACACGACTTCAGATTGAGTGTCCATGCTGCGAAGGAAAGCTGAAATCTCTGTAACCGTAAGTCGTGAGACGTTCTGAACTTTTATACACTTACAATGGCGGGTATGGGAATCGCGCGATTTTCTGAATGAACAAGTTGCTGGGCCCATGTCGAGATCCGCCCCAAGAATTGAATTTTTAGGCATGCGTATTTGGCTGGTGTTGAATCATGAGCGCCCAATATTTTGGGATGAAATATGGCCTAGTCCACAAGCGCGCTTGTATCAGGACAAACACCTTAAGTAATTTCATACAGTTACTTCGCGACAAAGTGATATGACGAACGTGTGAAAATCCTTGCTCAGAGCAACTGAATCTCTCTAGAAGTAGAATTGAACATGGGGTACGCTGCGGAGGTTCGTGCATTTTTAAATAGCCTAAAACGGGTCCTTAAAAGGTTTCAATTTCAGCTTCCGTTTTTAGGCCCTTGTTTTGCGTGCTGTAAAACGAGAAGGGAACGTAAGTCCATTGTTCCATAGGGGGGAAGGTTATTCATACCGTTTTACTGATAGCCTTTTCAGGACTGAGAAAGGCTTCGCTAAATCAAACCTTTCTAGGGCTTCGTTTTCTACCAGCTAAAACGCACTGGCCTCTGCTGTGAATGGTCATCGACATGATGAAGGCGAAGTTGACACAATACTTGTTATATTTCATGACTTACTCACGGATAAACGAAACCCTTCCAAATGAGGTGGGTAACAAACACAGGCCATTCAACGCGTAAGCTTCGTATGCTCGTCATGTACCCTGCGATAGCCAGGATCTGGAGAATAGTGCTACGTAGATGCTAACGGTAGGATGGATAGTTCTTTATCAGCGGCTACAGAATAACGGATCTATAAATAACATCACGCACTTCAGATACGATGCTGATCAATTTCCTTAGGGACTGAAACCGTTCCAACTTTGGTCGTCAAGTATGCGCGCATTCCTCAACTTTAATCTCACTTCGCGTTCTACTGAACACTCTTGTAAGTCCGATCTTTCTTCAATACGATGATGGGATCCGTTGTCGTGGAAATCTGGAAAGACAATTTTAGGACTGTTTCAGATGGTGTGGCAGAGGAAAGGATGCACCAGGTTTGAATTGTCGACTATAGTCCATGTTGAAGTAACTTCAAGGAACAAGGTTAGTCCACCGTTTCTAGCACTTTGACGCCACTGGAAATGGATAGAAATAGCCATCACAAAGTCAGCTAAGTATGCCTCAAAGCAAAAGGTCGCAATTAGGACACCATCCCCATAGCATTCGAGCTTGAGCATCCACGATATGAAGTCAGCTGGTACAGACCCACTTCTGCCAGCACTTGCAAAGGGAGTATCCTTGCCATCCACGTCCATCCACTACATTGTCCGTCACTGATCAGGGCATGACTATCTGGGTGTTTGACATTTACCGCAAACCACAGAGGAGAGTAAGGTCAAGAATAGTCACCGCCCAGTCTGCTGATGCCACTTGCATCTTGGCCGAGTTCTGATACAGATAATGCGGTCATCAAGCACTACTGCGCAGGCGGGATGAAGCGCGATAAAGTCTGTTTATCACCATGTCATGTCGACAAGAGGCCTTGTCCCCGAGGGGAGAGGAGAAGGTTAAAGGAAAATAAGAAAAGGAAATCAAGTTAGTCAAAAAATCCGTTGTTCGTTACCAAGCGCACACACCCATGCGTCAAGGGTAGACGACTTTGCCCACGAAGGGTGTCTCATCGTAAACCACCAGCTCGAGGCTACACCTAGCTAACCGACGGTCAACGTCAGCGCATCACGGCCGTGCACTAGAGTTGATGCCTCCCTCAAAGGAGGGAACCCGCCGTGTTCCAAAGGCGAACGAAGTACACTGTGAGGCACGCTTGGAGGTCCGAACACATACTTGTGTTAGAATAATACGACCTCGCTGTAGTGGTTTTGATTTTTGGTTGACTGGCTGGGGAGATCTGAGACAAGGTAAGATCGGGCAATGCGATGGCGACCTGGGACGAAATCTTTGTAAGTACGAGGTAAATGAACCTAGGAGACAGCTACATTCGGGCAGAATATTTGTCTGGTATGTTACAAGTTGAAACGAACTTCTGCGTGCTCGACCTGGGTTCCGTTGATGCAGCGATATCAAATCTTTCTTCGTCGGCCTGAAAGAGATCGCATTCACTGAGCTGGTTTGATATTCAATATTCAATATTGAAGTACCAAGTCCCCGACATTAACATAAGGCTTCGAGTTGAAGGTTCGTTGAGCAAAAGAACGGTCTGGCAAGATCCCGGCGGGTGAGACTGTCGATTTTGCCTCGACACTTGACGACAGCACGCACCGGTGTTTCATACACCGAAGAAATACCAGGGTTTTATTTTCAAGACCAGGAAAGAGACAAGAAACCGGCATGCGAGTGGTGCCGTGCCGTGATAATGATGGCAGAAAGAAGGAGACTCATTTTGAAATTCATTGATTCCCTTTTCAAGTTCGCTCTTGCCATCATGATATCTTCCTTGACTCTCACGTTTCTTTGATCTCCACGACAATTATTAATCCTGTCGAATCTGACTGTTGAATGCAGATCTCTAGGAGGCCCCCAACAACGGTGTACCAGATTGTAGCCCTAGGCGCGGAGGCGGTGTCGCTCTCGAAGAACAGGGCCTTTCGCGCTTGCCGTTGCTTCCTCCGTCTCCTGGATTGAAGACGAGGGTAAGCCCAGTTCTGTGGGCATGTGAGGGTAACTGAGCGGTAACGGGAAGGTCATGATGTCCTCGACGAAGCGAATTGAACAGTTGCAGGTGTGTTATTTTTGTGTGACATTTGCTATTGCTTATTCCTGCACTCATGCAGGGTGTCCCCACTGTCACATTGCAGTTCGCTTTCATGACCCGCAGTCGTCCAGGCCAATTCACTTTCGGGATCGCGGCCGATGAAATCCGACGCCCGACTGTTCAAAGGAATGAAAGCGGTCTAAGTGTTGTCCAAGAACAGCGGAGAGAAATTTCAAGTTCAATCGCATTTCTTTTCCTGCAACAATTCATGGGTCATCACCACAAAATACTCGCCTACTCGCCTTTCGACAATGATGTCTACTTTAAGGCTGAACCTCGCCTCGCCTTCACGAATCTGTACCACGAACAAGGAGTAAAATCAGTGGCACCCGCCCACAAGGGAGAAATGAAGAATAAATGAGCCTCCAGCCTGACGGCGAAGATCAGTAAGCATTCGTGTCTTCTTTACACATCCAAATCCTCACATTTCTGGTAGCCGCCGTTGACATGTACACCGCTCGCTTCAAAGGTGTTTTGAACCAACCGCCTTTCACTACGTGGTAACAAAGGGCCGAACCACCTTCCCCGATACTTGTGGACACGGATGGAACTAGGAAGTTCTGGCAGCGCGTAAGTCTCTCTCCATCCGTAGAGCATCTCGTCAACGTCTTCTAGTACGATACTCTACGTCAATTATCCCGATGGGATTGTATTCATATGGTCTGTGAGCGCTTGAGCTCTCGCGTTTGCTCTTCTTTCCTTTCTCTGACACCCAGACAGGTTCTCCGAAGGACTCAAATCAGTTGAGAAGAGGAAATTAGCACAGAGACAGTGCTCCTCGAATAATTGGAACGAGGGACTGTCTCCCCATACCTCACGGATACGACATTCCATCTGTCGGTCCTCAGATCTGTCGTACCACTCGGGTGCGTGCAATCGCAAAACGTGAGAAGGTAACATAGTCTGAAAGATTGAGAATACAAGAAATAATAGGTAGTAGGTTACTGCGAGTGTACAAGAAGCGGCTCGCTCATTGAGAACCGCTTCGGCATGAGCGTAATTATTCTGTGCTCCTGAACGGCTCTGCCGTTGGATCCAAAATACCTTTCGCTCTCAAAACTCCGGTACCCAATTCGCAGTGCCGTGCAGGTAGCGGGATGCAAGAACATCTGTATTAGTCCTGGAAACGGCGGGGCAATGTTAAGAGTCAATGCTGACGTTCTTTCTCCTTCAGTCTCTTCGTTGCTCTTTTGGGACACTGTCAGCTTATATGGCCCTATCGGCTACTCCTCTGCCGTGACCTGACTAATTACAACCTGTACTGTGCTGGTACATTAATAGGATATAAACCTGCTACTGAGCTTGAGTACGCTCCGCGTTTAATCTTGGAAACGGCGGGACAATGTGAAAAGTCAATGCCGACGTTCAGTTTCTGCTGTCGCGTTTATTAACTACTCCTGCGATGGTGTCCTCGGACTGCATCCGTATTTGCCTTTCAAGGACCAGCGAGACGGCGAGAAAGGGAAACACTCTGTTCTCCATCTCGATAGACCGTCGGTCGATCATTAGGTGAAATACCTTCTACTGTTGGCAGGATTATCGCTGCACTTGATTTCAATACCATTGGCTAATCGGATAAGGCGACGTTCACCGTTGGTTGGTTCAACAGTGGTCATGAGGGTCACCAGATGCAAGTTTCTAATTTACTAAATTGCGGAGAACTCCTCGAGGAGTGCAGAATCAGCGCCCAACTCGCTGAATGAAAGATGGGTGAAGTACACGTGGGTGGCTTCGTCCATCATCGATAGTGACTCGGATTTCATCGGCGCTTGAAAATCCTGGCAGCATAGAGACACCGGACAGAAAAGAAGACCGAGTCATCCATAGAAGTGAAGATGGCTTTGAACGCTCTTGTCATTCACCCCATCAATTCGTTTAACATCAGCTGGGAGAGAGACCGATTTCTTGCATCACCCTGCGCTTAGATAGAAATTTCTTAAGGGTCGCCGGAAGACTTGTAGAGAGAAGGGTCTTCAGGTCTAATAACTGAGGTTTAAGAGTTACTAGTTGACTTTTGGCAGGCGTAGTACTACTCATCGAACTGAAACCTCAGTATCGGTCCCAGTAAGGGCAGAGATAGAATGATACATATCGCTCGCTCAGAGTCTGGTGATGAACAATCAACATAACTTAATGACCGCGCGTGCTAGTTGTGTGTCGTGCGTCATTTCAACTTGGCAGAATTTGATGGGTTCGACTCACTTTAAATCACAATCCCGTATGAAATTGGACACTTCCCATGTAACGCCTCCATACATAGAGGCACAGAATCTCTGGAGGAGTGCAAGAGTACACTGGAGCATGCAGCAAGTCCGACTCACCATCAGTCGGAGGTCCCATGGTGGATAGATCACATTACGAGGTAAGAATGCTGAGAATTATTTCCCGAGCATGCTGCCCGGTATTCACAGTTGATGCCTGCCGTTCTATCCCTTTCCAGCATCAGAAATGGAGAGCGCAATACTCACTGGCTGAGAAGCCCGCTTGAAAATTGTTTGGTTGCCGCTTCAAAGCACACGGTATCTAGACCCTGAACGAATCCAAGACGTCAAGCGCTGTAATGCGACAATTGAAGCACGATGAAAACAACAACGACACACCTGTACTTCGTGTCATAGGGTCCCTCCGAGAATATTATCCGCCAACACATGGTCATTCCGTTGAAGAAGTTCCTGCTCAGACAACGCCTGAAAACCCGTCGGAGAATGTAACGATTAATAGCCATAATATGGCGGAGCGATGTAACCTGATATGACGGCCCATCGATACTTGTAGAACCGATCCATTTTCTTGCGTGATTGAAAGCACACTTATGATCGTGGATGATTTTGAATCTATAGGAGCCCACAAACATTCGTCGAAGACTATTATCGTGCGTATTAGTAGTGACATGAGCGTTAGGTTCAATTTTGCCTACAGAGATGAGAGAAAGGGTCAAGAAGTCTTTGACAACATCCGACTATCACTCACCCATGACCAGTTAGGGCAAGGAATGGCCTCGCCGTTGTTCTCTGATTGCAGGACAACGGATGAAGCATGGCCAACCAGCGCGATATGTGGAAGAGTAAAACAAGGTTCCGGGCCGGAGAGGGTCCGAGCAGAAAAGGAAATCCGGAATTTCAAAATCCTTTCGGCCTCTCGGGCTCTTACGCTCGTGTCGTTTTGTTACCGCTTTCTTGGACAGTATGAAAACTTGTCGAGCCGTATATATGGGCCGATTCGCCGCATAAATGGTGGGTACGTGCTGTTATCCCCTTCAAAGTCCGAGCAAGATCTGATGCACCCTCAGACCTAATCTTACCCAGGATCCGTACTGTTATCCTAATCGAAATATTGCATTGTTCCCCAGTAAACCTCGAGTTACGTCGATGCATACCGATCGGTGCTTCATTCAAATATCTATTTCATGTCCCTTTCAAATCTCGCGGATTAATTTCCTCCCACAGCGCCCACGAAATTACCCGATCTTGCCTTGGCTCAGATCACCCCAGCCAGCGGACGAAAAATCACAGCCAGGTCGTTTTATTCTAACACAAGTATGTGTTCGGACCTCCAAGCGTGCCTCACAGTGTACTTCTTTCGCCTTTGGAACACGGCGGGTTCCCTCCTTTGAGGGAGGCATCAGCTCCCCTGCACAGCCGTGATGCGCTGACGTTGACCGCCGGTTAGCTAGCTGTCACCATGGAGCTGGTGGTTTACGATGAGACACCCTTCGTGGGCAAAGTCGTCTACCCTTGACGCATGGGTGTGTGCGCTTGGTAACGAACAACGGATTTTTTGATGTAAATGTCATTTAGTCGACGTGGCTCATGCCAATGTTTTCTCATTTTACTGGTCCTACTATTATGCGGTTGAACCATGCACGAATAGGTTCAAGGCAAACCTGAAACGTTCATACTATCGCGTCAGCTTCTAGCGCCGCCATCATCGGGGAATATTTGCTTGCACTTGCTGGAGAATTCAGCAGAAAACCAGGTAAGATCGTTTCAACGGCTATCGACCATCATACAGGTCCCGATGGTTTTGTCCTCAAAATATTTCTTCGTTGAGTCGCAGCACCTGATTGAAGAAACAACTGCTCCAAGTCATCGTCTTCGCACGGCTATCCACTATCTTGCTCTACCCTGGTACGAAGCTTTTTTATATTACCTCATACTTGCTTCCTTCATACCTGTCAACCTATCTAAAGGCTAAATAGTAAATGATCTGTCCTGCTACAAGACGGCTCGAAGCAATCCCCGAGGCTCATGATGGCTTATCACCCAACGATCCACTTATCGACTGAGGTGGATCCCGACGTGGACTTTGTAGCCGCTTCGTTCAGGCAAATGGCGCCATAAATTCTTAAATTTATCCTGCAGTACAGAGACGCCGAACCTCTCTCGCAGCATGAGCAGTCAATCCGACGGAGTGTTCCGCATTCCTGACACTCTCACATACTGTCCTTGGCCTCGCAGAATCAATCCTCATTACGAAGAAGTCAAGGCTGCATCGGAAGCTTGGTTTCGCTCCTTCAAAGCCTTTGGACCGAGGGCTCAAAGGTAGATGCTCAGCTGTACTGCTTTCCAGCTTGCACTGACCGGTGCTTTTCAGTGCTTTTGATCGCTGCAATTTCAGTATGGCACGTTCCCTCAGGCTCCAGTTAGGACAGTACTAACATTTTCAAAGGTTTATTATGTTCGCTGGCATACCCAACAGCAACCAAAGGTACTGACATGGTTTCGCCGCCTCTGCATGTCAATATAGTGACCCCATTGAACTAGAACATCTTCGCACAGCATGCGACATGATGAACCAATTTTTCGTTTTTGACGAGTATACCGACAATGCTCCTCCTGAGATTGTCCGGCAATACGCAGACATTGTGATGGATGCAATCAGAGACCCGACTAAACCACGACCCAGCGACGAGGTAGTCCTCGGACTGGTTGCACAGGAGTAAGCATCTTTCCCCTTTCAAGTCTGGCTCGCTCTGACTTGTTCAGGTTTTGGGCACTTGGAGTCAAGTCGGCGAGTAGTACCTCCCAGAGGCGCTTCATCGAAACCTTTGGACACTATACGGATGCTGTCGTCCAACAAGCAAAGGATCGCCATCATCGTTATATTCGGAACATCGATGATTACTTCGATGTCCGTCGTCTCACCATCGGAGTTGACCCGTCATATGCAATGTTAGAGCTAGGCTATGACTTGCCTGACGAGGTGTTCTACCATCCAACCGTTGTTGCTCTCCGACATATGAGCTGCGACCTAATAATTATGGACAATGTGAAACTCCCCACTTCGTGCTGCTGTAGTACTTATTAATTTCGGTTTACAGGACCTTGCATCGTACAACAAGGAGCAGGCACTCGAGGAGTATCCCCATAACATCATCATCTCCGTCATGAACGAGCTGAATTGTGATCTTGGGGAAGCTTTGTCATGGGCAGAAGACCGCCATCGGTCGATTAGAACCAAGTTCTTGACGTTGTGGGCGGAGATACCGTCCTGGGGACCTGATACTGATGTTCTTGCATCCCGATATCTGCACGGCATTGCGAATTGGGTATGGGGAGATTATTGCTGGAGTTTTGAGAGCGAACGGTATTTTGGATCCAACGGTAGAGCCGTGCAGGAGCACAGAATAGTTACTCTCATGCCGAAGCAGTTCTCAATGGGCGAACCGCTTCTTGTACACTCACAGTAACCTACTACCTATGATTTCTTGCATTCCGAATCTTTCAGACTATGTTATCTTCACATTTTTGGATTTCACGCACCCGAGTGGTATGACAGATTCGAGCACCGACGGATGGAATGACGTATCCGTGTTCCAATGATTCGAGGAGCACTGTTTCTGTGCTAATTTCCTCTTCTTAAATGATTGGAGTTCTTCGGACAACCTGTCCAGGTGTCAGAGAACGGAAAGAAGAACAAACGCGAGAGATCAAGCGCTCACAGACCATATGATTACAATCCCATCGGGATAATTGACGTAGAGTAGCGTACTAGAGGACGTTGGCAAGATGCTCTACAGAATGAGAGAGACTCACGCGTCGCCATGGCTTCCTGGTTCTAACGGTGTCCACAAGTCTCCGGGAAAGTCATTCGGCTCTTTGCGATCACATACTGAAAGGCGGTTGCTTCAAAACACCTTTGAGAACGAGCGGTGTACACGTCAACGGCGGAATCCCGAGTCTTCTCTTGAAGGATAATCTTCGCGGTTATCAGATATATGAGGATTTGAATGTAGAAAGAAGACGCGAATGCTTACCGGTCTTCCCCGTCAGGCTAGAAAGTCGGCCCCTTGTTGTCTCTCCCTTGCTGTTTGATACACTGGCTTTTGTCTCTCATCCGTGGTACGGGTTCACGGAGGGCGAGCTTTATCCTTAGAGTAGACATCATTGTGGGTGGTGACCGATGGTGGTAGGGAAAGAAATACGATTGAACTTGAAAAGGTCTTGCTGCCGTTTTTCGAAAACGCATCGACCGCTTTTGTTCCTTTCAGAGCATTCGAGTGTGCTCGGATTCCGTCGACCGCCATCCCGAAGTGAATTGACCTAACCTAGACGACTGCGGGTCATGAAAGCGAGTCGGAATGTGGCAGTAGGGACGCCTACAAGAGTTCAGGAATAAGTGATGGCAAATGTCACCGAGAAATAACACCTGCCACTGTTCAAATCGCTCCGTCGACAACACCACATCCTTCCCGTTACCCCTTAGGCATCCTCACATGGCTACAATGCTGACATTACCCTCGTCTTAGTTAACGCCAGACAAGCGCGAAGGAACTTGTTCTTCGAAAGCCATCAACGACATCATCTCTCGCGCCCGGGGCCAGAATCCGTTGCACCGCTGTTGAATGCCTCCTGGGGGACTGCAGTCGACAGTCAGATTCGATAGCGTTGAGGATTATCGTGGAAAGGAAGAAAACGCGAGAGTCGAGGACATGATGGCAAGAGCGAAAATGAATTTCAAAATGCATCTCCTTCCTGAATAGACCGTAATTTTAGGATAATAATCGGAAATGACCGGCCCGCCACGCCTCCGAGCTCTCTGGAGTCTGGACATCCTTCCTGTTCAGTCACCTCAGGGTTCTGAAGCTCAGCGCTCATGGCCACTGTGGAACCAACCAACCGTGAACGTCGCCTTGTCCTTGACACCGCAATCATGGACATGGAAGCTGCTGATCCTTTCCATTTACAAGAGATCCTCTGGTCGGATGGGGAAGACTTCTTTTACCTCCAACTTCCCACTCGACGTCCTCGTGATGAAGATGACAAGGTTCGCTCTGCCCTTAGCAGTGATGCCAAACTCGTACCACGTTCCCTATACCAAACCGTCCCGCCCCCCGAACTAATACGTGCCCCGGAACCTCTACCTGAAGACACCTACATCAAAGTTGGCATGATATTCTACTTTCATCCAGAGGATCTCCAGAAATCTGCCATTTGGCAGTACATGATTCAGGAAGCTCGTGTCTGTGAGACGCTGACAAAGTACCCTCATCAGAATGTGGCGCAGTATTATGGATATGTAGAGAAGGATGGGTTGATGGTTGGGCTGTGTTTCAAGCGATATGGCTAGACGCTGTCGGATGCCATGAGGATCGGTCTGATTCGGAGGGGAAACATAGAGTACTCGCTCGATCAGATCAAGAAAGGTATTGAGCACATTCATAGTCTTGGCTTAGTACATGTGAGTTCGTCTCGCAACGATAGGCATATTTCTGATTTCCGCGCAGAATGACATCAATCCCAGGAATATCCTACTAGATGCAGATGGTAAACTGGTCACCATCGACTTTGATTCATGCCGCAAGCAAGGTGAACCGATGCTCGATGGAAAAAGTGGTACATTTCCATTCAGTAATAATCCTGAAACGGCAGAATTTCAGAACGATTTTATAGACTCGAGAAGATACGGGAATGGATGGAGGAAAATATTCCATGAGAGATCGGTTAGGTAGCCATCGCACGTACTTAATCCACCGCCATATGACCGGAAATATACGTGTCTTCTCAACGTTTGATGGAGATTATCATATTACGGTTTCCTTTCAGTCGATAGTATGGGAAAATGCTGAGGATGACCTGATCTGAGCGACCAATCCACGTGTGCTGCGCGCGATGGAGCGATCATTTCTGACTCTCGCTGAAGCGCTGATCCTTGAAAGGCAAGTATCGGTGCGGTCCACGGACACCGTCACAGGAGTAATTAATAAACTCGACAGCAGAGACTAGAGGAGAAAGAACCTCGGCATTGACTTTTAACATTACCCAGGTCGTCTCTCCGCTGTTTCCAGGATTAAGCTCTTCAGCTCAATAGCGGGTTTATCCTATAAATGTATCAGCACAGCGTAGCCAGGTCACGGCGAAGGAGCAGTCGATAAGGTTGACAGTGTCCCGAAAGAGCAATGTGTGCACGGCCTGTTCCAGTCCAGAGGAAGACAACACCCAGAATAATGGCAAGTCTCGTGGTAGTCACTTAGGACTCCAAGACGCGACGTTGAAAGGATATCAGTGACCAAATGGCTCATCCCAATTGCAAGTTGCAAGATTCCAGTCAGTATTTAAACACAGGCATTGCTTCCCGTCCCAGAAGGTGAAGTACTCGAAGGTGTTTTGATCTGTCTCTCTTTCTTACACTCAGCCTGCAGTCGACAGAATTGTCTTCGCAAAAAACCGTCTCAGTATGACACTTCTGAGGACGAAATGCGTCTATGTGAGCTGCTTGTTCGACAAAGAAGTAGGCACTAAAAGTTTCGCAAATTAGTTCGGGCGAAGTCAACAAAGCAGCTTCCATGCTCACAGAACTTGCAGGACCCGGATTGGGGCCACTCGTATTCGCCCGTTCACTGGAGCATGTACCCCGGCACTTTCTTCTCGTGGTATGAAGATGACGTGACACAGTCAAATTCTCCTAACACTGTTCCATAATCTAACCGAGGACTCATAGGAAACTGCGAGAGGTGCCCATTTCAAGCTGGCGATGAAAGGATGGACTGCCGTTACGGAAGCGTCCGCCATCGTTGACAAATACCCGTGGACGACACTACGTGATGGCGTTGCTGACAGTAAAATTAGAGTATGGAATGGTCTCAAAACAGTTCAACGCACTCGGATTTCGTAGACTAGGAGAGCTTGAAGTGAATACGTCCACAAAATCTATACCGGACCACCGAGATTATAGATGAATTTGTCTAGGCTGGAACTGAGCAACGTCAAAACATGATAGAATGAAAGAATCTACCTGAAAAACAAGAACCATTCTCGCAACAACGAGCGTCCTTGAATTCCTTGCACAGTTTCTTCAGCACCCTCTGTACGTCTTTTGCAAATCAGCCAGATAAATCAACTACCGCTAGACTGATGACCGTCTGTCTAACCACGCTAGTCGTTGCAAGCAAGAAATCGAGTCATCTCACTTTCTCGCTTGCGACGTCAAGTGGTGAGAGAGACGGTTACGAGTCTAAACCGCCGCATCATGCCTACCATCTTTCAGCTGTCCTCCGATATCATTGTCGTGTGCATTTGCCGTGCAATCGTCGTCGATAAGCGAGTTCGTAATCCTTCTTGTGTTCAAGGCCCTCATCTGCCGTGAGAGCTTGAATGTTCCAGAAAACGCAGCATCAGGGAATAAGGCAGCGAGCTGGGGGAATTACGGGAAGCCTTCGACAACAAGTGACTATCATGCACCCATGGACAGTTAGAGCAAGGAATGGCCTCGCATTTGCTCTCTGGTTGCAGGACAACGGATGGACATTGGACAACGAGCGCGGTATGTGGAGGAGTAAACGGGCCGAGGGTTGCCGAGGGTAAGGGCAGAAAAGGAAATTCTGAATTCAAAATCTCTTGGCTCTTACGCTTGTGTCGTTTTGTTACCGCTTTCTTGGACCGTAGAGAAACTGGCCGAGCAGTACATATGGGTGCCGAATCACCACATGAATGGTGGGTACACGCTGTTATTCCCTTCAAAGTCTGAATCCGAAAAGGTCTCTGCCGACAAAATTACCCGATCTTAAACAAATATCTTGGCAAGACGTGACGATCTTCGATCAGGTAGTAGTAGTCGTCGAGTTTCAGGTGCTTTCCTGGAGTTATGTAAATGAGCCTTGACTCGCAGCTCCCCTGCATGGCCGTGATGCGCTGACGTTGACCGTCGGTTAGCTAGCTGTCACAATGGAGCTGGTGGTTTACGATGAGACACCCTTCATGGGCAAAGTCGTCTACCCTTGACGCATGGGTGTGTGCGCTTGGTAACGAACAACGGATTTTTTGACTACCTTGTTTTCCTTTTCTTATTTTCCTTTAACCCTCTCATTTTGCATCAGGGCCAAGACCTCTTGTTGAGATGACATGATGATAAACGGACTTTATCCATATTATCCATGCTCTTCAGCCCGCCTGCATAATGACCGCATTAGCTCTATCAGAACTCGGTCAAGATGAAAGCGGTATCGGCAGACTGGGCGGTGAATATTCCGGAACTTACTTTCCTCTGTGGTTTGCGGTATACGCTAGGGTGGATCGAGGACGATAACAATACTCTTTGCAAGTGCCGGCAGAAGCGGGACTGTACCAGCTGACTATGGATGCTCAAGCTCCAACTTTATGGGTATGGTGTCTTAATTGCGACCTTTCGTCTTTGAGGCGTACTTGACTGAATATGTGGTGGCTATGTCTGTCTTCTCCATTTCTAGTGGCGTCAACGTGCTAGAAACGGTGGACTAACCTTGTTCTTTGAAGTTACTCAACCGTAGTCAACAATTCAAACCTGGTCCGTCCTTTCCTCTACCACATCATCTGAAACAGTGCTAAAATTGTCTTTCTAGATATCAAGGACAACGGATCCCACCACCTTATTGAAGAAAGATCGGACTTATAAGAGCGTTCAGTAGAACGCGAAATAACATTGAAATTGAGGAATGCGCACTTAAATGGAATTACTTGACGGCCAAAGTTAGGATGGTTCCAATCCGTAAGGAAATTCCTCAGCATCATATCTGAAGTGCGTGATGTTCATTTATGGGTTCGTATCCTCTAACTGCTGATAACGAACTACCCGTCCCGGCGTTAGCATCAACATAACACCGTCCTCTAGATCCTGGCTATCGCATAGTACGGGATGGGCTTGGTAGCTTACATGTTGAATGGCCTGAGATTGCTACACTCTTCATCTATGAGAGTTTCATTTTTATCTGTGAGTAAATCATGAAATATAATGAGTATTGTGACGGCGTAACGTGATGGCCATTGATATATACATGACTGACTGCCGTGAAGTTGCCGGGAAATCGAGACTATCTCTTCGGTTCTGTCACAGCCTACCTCATGTTCATTTCAACTTATAAAGAGATTCAATTGTTCTACGCCAGCGGTTTCACACGTCCTTCATCATGTCACCTTGGCGCCAAGTAACTGTATGAAATTACTCAAGGCATCTGTCCTGGTACAAGCACGCTTGTGGACTAAGCCACATTTCTTTCTAAAATATCAGACGCTCATGATTAAACACCGGCCAAATACCCATGCCTAACAATTCAATTCCTGGGACGGATCTCGAAATGGGCACAGCAACTTGTTCATTCAGGAAAATCACTCCATTCCCATCCCCGAGATCGTAAATGGTATAAAAGTTCAGAACGTCTCACGAGTCACAGTTACAGAGACATCAGCTTTCCTTTGCAGCATGGGCACTCAATCTGAAGTCGTGTTCCGCATGCCCGATACTCTCACGTACTGGCCTTGGCCTCGGAAAATCAATCCTCATTATGAGGAAGTCAAGGCTGCGTCAGATGCTTGGTTTCGGTCCTTCAAAGCATTTGGGCCAGAATCTCAACGGTAAGCGCTCCGCAAGCTATTGCCTTTCCCCTCCTATTGATTAAAATTTACCAGTGCATTTGATCGCTGCAACTTCAGTATGACAGGTCCTCTCTCGTAAGGACTCCGCTGACTTACCGAAGGTTTATGTGCTTCGTTGGCATACCCAACAGCAACCAAAGGTATTGGAGTCACATCATATGCACTTGTTCTTTCTTAACTTCATGGTAGAGCATTTGCGTACCCAATGCGATTTCATGAATTTGGTGTTCACCATCGACGAGTACACCGATCGTGTTACCCCTGAAGTTGTCCGTCAATATTTTGATGTCATCATCGACGCCCTTAAAAACCCCACAAAACCGCGACCCAGCGATGAGGTAATTCTTGGGGTCATTACACAGGGGTAAACTTCATATTCCCTTGACGCCGAATGTTTCTTACGATTACTTCAGGTTTTGGGCACTTGGTGTCAAGTCGGCCAGCCGTACCTCTGAGAAGCATCTCATTGAAAGCTTTGTGAGTTATGCTGCTTCCGTAGTCCAAGAAGCGGAGGATCGCTATCGCAAACATATTCGGAACGTCCAAGATTATCTTGACGTTCGTCATTTCACCGTTGGTGCCTACCCGTCATTTGCGCTGATAGAACTCGGCTATGACTTACCTGATGAGGTCAAATACCATCCAATCGTCGTTGCTCTCGAAGATTTGACTCGGGACATGATAATCCTGGATAATGTAAGGCTTGTCTGGTAGCTTTTCGGCTGTAACGCTCACATTTCCTAGGACCTTACTTCATATAATAAGGAGCAGGCATTGGAAGAGTGTCCCCATAACATCGTTGCTTGCGTCATGAACGAGCTGCAATGCGACCTTCATGATGCACTGTTATGGGTGGAAAACCTTTATCGGTCGACCAGGAACAAGTTCCTGACGTTGTGGACGGAGATACCGTCATGGGGGTCAGAGACCGATGCCATTGCATCCCTCTACTTGCACGGCCTCGCACACTGGGTCCGTGGTAATGGAGCTTGGCAGTTCGAAAGTGAGCGGTACTTTGGGTCCAATGGCAGAGCCGTTCAGAAACATAGGATGGTTACTCTCATACCCAAACAGCTTTCGGCGAGTGAGCCGCTTCTGGTGCATCTACAGCCTCTTTAGTTATTTACTTCCATCGTCCTGCTTCATGCATTCCCTTACGGCTTTTGATGTCACTCACGATTACTGGAATAGTACTAGCATTTGATGGGCCATCGCATTTGAGTGGCAGAATCCGAGTCCTATTATGACATAACAATACTTCATGAATCAATACATGCGGTGCACTTAAGAAGATACTCGTGGTCAGGAGTACAGTTATTTAGATTGAGTCTGTTTCAAGTTAAGTCGATAGCCATGTCGCGCAGAGAATATGGAGTGAAGAGAGCCGAAAAAGCAGAGTGGCAAATGGCACTCAAATCTCATGCAGGTGGTAGAGGAAGAAAAAGCAACAGTCGCGTCATATCAGTACACGAGGCATATGTACATGCCATAGTATTTAACGGGCCAATGAAAAGCTATCAAGATAAAATAGTTGGTTGCAAAATCAGACCGTGAAAAAACCAATCCTCAAACCAAATTTGAACTCAGAGGGCGACTTGGTGTTGGTGGTTTTACCGGCACAAGGTGATGTTTTCGATGAGGTGGACAGGGAAACATGGATTACAGGAGCACGTCACATGTTTTTCTTTGATTATCAACTGTTCCTAATTCTGAAGTACAGAAGGACACTATAATCCTGCAGAAAGACGTCGAACAAAAAGCGCCGGAACAAGCGAGCACGAAGCGCCCAAATCCGATGCAGGTGGTGGAAGTAGTGCAAGGATATTGCGTCACATTATGTGAATGAGTCATAAGTATGTACGTGCTGTGATACGCCATATTTGACGCGCCAATGAAAAGCAAAGGACGAACAACAAGGAAGATACTGCAATGTGAAGATCAGACGTCGGCACATGGTAGAAAACAGAGGACATACAACATTTGTCCCGTATAACACGCCACAGCCCCTGACATCGTCACATCGCCTCGCATGGACATGTCACTAGCGTCGTCTTGTCCAGGGAGAACATTCATTGGTTCTTCAGCAGGTAGGGTCACAGGTACTACCTCCACTGCAACGTCCTTCTTATCTTCTGAAACAAACCGTCAATTAGCGCCGTTCACACCAGAACTGCCATCCTACCTCGACTAGTATTGCCGTTTCCATTCAAATTCATCTGGTGTTCCCTCTGTAACACCATTTGTCGGCTTGTTCTTGCTTGCATTCAAGACTTGCTACCATCGATCAATTAAACCTCTTGCATGCTCGTGGAACTTGTATTGGTTACCGTTTGGGGATCTTTTCTTCAGTCAGAGCAGCAATGTGGCGCACAACCTGGCCGATGTCCAAGAACTGGGTAACAAAAAGATACTATGAATGGGAGTTGAATGAAAGGTAGAGCAAGACTACGTGAAGAGCAGCAGAAATAACGAAACCGCTCGTGAAAAGGATGGCAAAAGGGACAATAATCAAATGCAAGCGGTCCCTCAATGAAGGAACGAAGGGTGCGCGAAAGAAATGTTGAGGTCGGATATAGTGGAGAAACCCGACAACCAGGGCCATGAAAAACGTGAATGGGTTAATGAAGAAAATTGGGCATCGAAGGTGAGATATGGTAGAACGTTGCATGGCGAGGTACCAGATGGTGCGCTGGCCTGACCAAATAGTTCATACAGGGAACGAAGGAACAACGGTATGTCCATAGTTGACCCAAATAAACAAGATATTGGCGAAACGAAAAAAAAGGGCGGAGGAAAGGAAATGTGATGTTCGCCTGAATAAAGACAAAAACGAAAGGAAAATGAAGGCTACGCAACTGGGGGACGAAAAAAAACGGCGTCGAATGGATGCGCTCATAGCGAAGGTGAATGGAAAAGGCCCGCACATTCAACAGACGAAGTCATGAAGAAAACTCGGAACAGGGCGGAGAAAAGGACAGAATCGACGATAGCATCGCCAGAACGTCCCCGAAGAAGGTAAAAGATGGCGGAAAGGGCTTACCATGATGCAGTGAATGGTGATAGACTGGTATGCCTCGACTGCACGGAACAGTTTATCCATCTGGGGCATATCCTGGGGGAAAAACGACGATCGATAAGGAAACAGGCATCAGGTTGCAGACACACCTCTTCCTTCGGGTTCCCCTTATTGCTCAAGAATGTCTTCTGGAACTTGTGTCGCCATTCACGAACTTTGGGGGCCTCAGGATTGTTTGCTACGTCGCCTGGAAAGAATATTCCATCAATATACCATGGTTAGCAGTAAAAAGAGAAGGGAACGACGTACCCTCATCGTGCTCTTCTTTATCCCTCTTGGCCTTCTTCGTTGAGGGAAAACTCGTGCCCTTCTTGCTGGCGCCAACATCTTCGCCAGCCTCACCATCGTCCTCGCTCTCGACATTCTGCTTCTTCTTTCCGCCTTTCTTGCCCTTTGGCGGTGTCTTCTTCTTTGTGTCGCCTGTCGTGCTCGTCTTGCGCTTCCTGGCTGAGGCGCCGCCTTCCCTGTCTCGTTTCCGTTTCTTCGGCTTCTACTCATTCTCGCTGTCGAGTTGGTTAACATCGTCGACGATATCCTCCAACACGGCAGCTTCTGCTTGCTCAGCCTTGTACTTCTCCCATTCAGAAGGGTCCAGCGCAACCTTGTAGCCCGTCAAGAGGTCACCCGACTGTTTGAAAGGCTCGCTGATGTAGGCCTCAATTTCATGTTGCTGGAGCTTAGAGATATCCTTGCACCCTAGCCAGGATCCGTATATAACTGATTATCAGCCGAGAAAGAATACAGGCAAGAACTCAAAGACACGCACAAAATCGCCGGCGAGGAAAAATCGCACAAGGTAGAAGTTTGCTTTTTTGCCTGCAGGTCAGTCGTCAAGGACTTGTTGCGGTGCATCATTGGGGTCGACTACCTGGATACCCGTCGCTGTTAGTACCAAGACGCGCACTCGACAAGGTTGCCGGAACATGCACGTGACTATCGGGATGCGGGCCGCACCCAACGCTCCCACCGCCGTTGACGTTGATGAGTGAGTTCGTAATCAGGGTTGTGTTCAAGGACCTTTTCGTGCTGTGCGAGCTTTCATGTTCCGGAAAACGCCGCATCCAGGGAATAAGGCAGCGAGCTCGACGAAATACAGATGGGATGGTCCGCGTTATCTAGGCTGGAATCATGGAAGGCCGTCGACAGCAAACAACTATTACTCACCCATGGCCTTGCAGCTAGGGCAAGAAGAAGTGCCTCTTAGTTACTCGCTCATTGCAGGACAGCGGATGAATGTTTGGACAAGTAGCGGGCCAGACAGATGATGGCCAAAGCAGAAAAGGAAATACTGAATTTCAAAATTCCATCGGCGTCTTAGGCTCTTACGCTCGTGTCGTTTTGTTTCCGCCTTCTTGGACCGCCGAAAAACTGGTTGGGCAGGACATGTGAGTGCAGAATAACCGCATGAATGGTGGGTACGTATCGTTATCCCCTTCGCGCCCTCAGACCTATTCTTACCTAGGATCCGATTCATTGTACTGCTATCCAAAGCGAAATATTACATCTTTCTCCAGTAAACCTTGAGCGACGTTGATGCATAGCAATGCTTCATTCAGATATCTGTTCTATTCTTTGTCAAATATCGCGAATTAATTTCCTCGCAGACTACCAGTAAATTATCCGATCTTGTTTTGTCTCAGATTGTCAGTCGACTAAAAATCAAAACCTCGACAGCTAGGTCTTTTTCTTCTAACCCAAGTATGTGTTCGGACTTCCAAGCGTGCCTCACAGTGTACTTCGTTCGCCTTTGGAACACGGCGGGTTCCCTCCTTTGAGGGAGGCATCAACTCTAGTATACGGCCCTGGTTCGATATCTCCGGGCCGCTACAGCTTTAATGTTATGTATTTCGGATATCAAGACAACATTAACAGCTTGAGCACACATCTGCTCCGAGCACCGAATTCAAGAAAAGATACTAACTTCCCCGTAACGGTAAATACGTGTGTAGTAACGGCATAGGAGACGATAGGTACTTGTTACTTACTGCCTTACGGTTACACGGCGCATTTGTCAACTCCGAGGACTCTGAGTCCGAATTGCTCCGATTGCTCCGAGTCACACCCATCAACCAGCCGTGACATGAGTGACACGTCGCAGACTTTGCGCCTTCTTTCAAAGTCTTTTCCTGCCACCACCAACGAAGGTGCCCATTTTTCTTCTCCCCCATCAATTACAGCACTTAACCTCTGCCGAAGCCAGCTGATGAAGACCGCCGATATGCCTATGAATGCCACTAAGCAAGCTCTCTGCAACCCAGGTAAAACCGTGATCCAAGCAGTCGGTATTGCTCCGGAATCGTTATGAGATAAATGGTACGAAAGGTTTGTCAATCAAAACCCCTTTTCTCATGCCTCTAACCTCCGCCCAGTCAAACGAGACAACGAGCATGGCATCAACATGGAGCTTGACGACGACGTGGAGAAGAATCTCCAGGAGGGCGAGATCAGACCTTAGGGACTGAAGAGGATGGATGCGAGAACCAGCAAGAAGGATGGGGAGAATGGTCCAAGATGGGAAGGAAGGAGCCATACCATCGATATTCGCAAAGGTGCGCATCTTTGGTCACATATATGCGCACATATGCTGATTGTTGCTTGCAAGCTACCAAGCAAAACTTTGTGCTCAGCGTCTGTCATGCTGTACACCGCTGACCATTGTCCAATCAGCTCTTCACGCCATTGTGTATGTTCTTTCTGTCCTTCTTTTGCTGTATCTTAGCTCTCTTGGCAGATATTTACCGGTGACCTCAATTGACGTATGGACATCGACAAGACACAAGACACCTGTCCACCAGAGCGCCCCGCTGCAAAGGTCGTTGCTTATCGTGAAGCTTGGGATGAGGCTACTGAACGACGATGTGAAAGGACCATTTTCGTCGATGTAAAAGTACTGTTTGTTGCTACAGGGCTGAATACTGTATCTGCTTTGCTTCAGTTCATTTACTACCAGAATTACAAATGAGCTGCTTTCCAAATTCCGGCAATCTGTCCTATATTCAAGTGATCTGTCGTAAACGGTTTGCTAACCTTTAAAACAGCCTCAAGCCCTTACGCGTACGCATTGATTTAATCTGAGAGCCATTGCGGCTAAGTTTATAAAGGAATGTAGTGGTTCACCGGGTTTGTTTGTGCTTATATTTGGGCATGTATTCCGCTTACGATAATTTTGAGATACATGACATATCTTTATAGCCAATGCTACGATTGGGGTGTTCTATAAGAGGTTTTACAGTTTATCTAACGTTACGACAGGTGGTGTTGGTATGTACTCGTTCCTAAATCTTGCTGCATTTTTGTGGTGCCCCGCCCGTCATGTGCGCTATTTTAAACCCTGCGGACCGTGGCTGTGCACAATTTACCCTCAAGTTCTGAGCGCTGAGTCCCAACAGTCTCATTCCGACTGAAACGGAACTAAGTGTCTCTTCGAAGTCCGTGTAGTATTCATACGAACCGAGATCTGGGCTGCGTTTCAGCCCCAAATTTCTTCAAAGATCCATATAGAAACTTGAAGTCACTTAGTGCGAGTCAATCTCGGCGCCATCTACCATAGACACCATTCTTCATGTCCTTATCCTTCACGAGGTTAACGTTGACTATATGATACGACACGTCGCACGATATCATAGGCCCAACAGGACTCAGAGCCGTACGACTGCCGCGATGCTGTATCTTTCAACATCTCCGCTGCAAGATCTTTCATATTTTGCGTCGTCTATTTGCTTCTTAGTACAGGATCGAAATACTACCGATGGGAAGTTCTTAGACTGAGCGGCACACTTATAAGCACAGGCTGCTACCTTGCACATTGTCAACCAACCTCCTTGCAGAATGTGGACCTCTCTTGCTACTCTTGACATCGCGATAATACTTGCTGGTCTGGCCTTTGTACTGTGCATCTTCCGTCAAAACAACCGCAATGCGCCATTTCCTCCGGGTCCCAAAGGACTCCCGGTCATTGGAAACCTTTTTGACATGCCCACTGAGAGGGAATGGCTTACCTTCGCCAAATGGGGAGAGAAACACGGTATTATTTTCAACATATGACAGAGTAGTATTACTTACTGTTTTTCCTTTTTTTATCAGGCAATATAGCTTCAATCGCCATCCTTGGGCGGCGCATGGTCGTCCTAAATTCCGCTCAGATGGCCATCAGCATACTCGATAAGAAAAGTTCCATCTATTCTGATAGACCAGTTGTCGGGATGGGTGGCGAGCTCGTTGGGTGGAAAAACTCCCTTCCTCTTATGCCTTACGGGGCGCGCTTCCGCAACCAACGTCGGTTAGCGCATCAGCTATTCGGAACCAACGTAACCATGAATCAATTTCTGCCGATGTTAGAGTTGGAGGCACGTCGTTCTTTGAAGAGGATCTTGACCAGACCTGAAGAACTCTCCGAACATATCCGAAAGTGAGTCAATCTAGCTAATCTGTATATATGAGTAGCAGCACTGACAGCCGACGCGTAATAAGGACCGCTCGTGCCATAATTCTACAAATCTCTCATGGATACACGACCCAAGAAGACAATGACCCATTCATAGAACTGGCAGAACGAACAATGAACCAGTCTTCCCTCGCAACAGCCCCGGGAGGTTTTTTGGCCAATTATATTCCAATCTGTAGGTCTTTACTCGCTCTAGAATTCACTCCACATCTAAGAAGCTCCATAATCTAGTAACCCGCATCCCAGACTGGTTCCCTGGAGCTGGATTCAAACGGACCGCTCGGGAGTGGGCTTCAACATTAAATGACTTCGTGGAAAAACCATATAACTATGTAAAGCAAGAAATGGTTAGTTTAATAACATGTTTTGCCAAACTGTCTCTTAAAGCTGTTTAGGCGGCTGGAACGGCTCGTCATTCTCTGACCTCCAGCCAGCTTGAAGGTGAAGTGACTGTCGAGGAAGAATATAATGTCAAATGGCTCGCATCAGCTCTATACGCCGGTCAGGACATCATTCATTCATTACAACTCTCGGTAATTGCTCATTCTCATTCTGTAGGTGGTGCCGATACTGTAGGCTTTTATTTCCTTGTTCAATGTTTCGTCTGATCACGACTTTAGACCGTTGCATCTATTTATGCCTTTTTCAAAGCGATGCTTCTGTATCCTGACATTCAGGCAAAGGCACAAGCAGAGATCGACGCGGTGATTGGTAGCGACAGACTGCCTCGATTTGACGACCGAGAGCACCTCCCGTATGTTAACGCTCTAGCGCTCGAGGTCACCCGATGGCACACCGTAGCACCTACAGGTCGGTGCTGAATACACATACATTTCGCCTGACTTCCACTGATGTTTCGCACTTAGCCCTTCCTCATTGCGCTACCGAGGATGATGTTCAATCTGGATATTTCATTCCCAAAGGATCCTTGGTCTACGCAAATATCTGGTATGTAATTAGGACGTCAATCCTATCTGAAACCCAGCCTCATGGATATATTATCGATAGGAAAATGCTTCACGATCCTGCGGTGTATGATCAACCATTCGAATTCAAGCCGGAGAGATTTATCCGAACGGAAGCCAAGGAGCCGGAACTTGATCCTTATAAACTGGCGTTTGGATTTGGACGACGGTGAGTCTTGCACTTGGAACTGTTCTGTCGATTTATCTTAACAGTCTGCAGGATTTGCCCAGGTATACTTTCTCAGACTTGTGCCTATGATATGTGTTGACGCAGATCCAGGGAGAGTCCTAGCTGACGCCTCCATATTTATTTCATGTGCTATGACATTGTCGGTCTTCAACATCTCGAAATATTCTGAAAATGGTGTTGCATTCGAACCAGACACGGGGGATACCGCAGGGATTATTAGGCAAGAAATCAGCTTGGCTATGTCTTGGATTGACATTTCTCACGGTGCCTTTGGCTTCGTTTAGCCATCCGACGTCGTTCAAGTGCGCGATCAAGGCCAGAAGCGATAAAGCTTTAGGGATCATCAACGAAGAAAGATTTGATTGAGGAACAAGTGTCTGCCATTAATCACTTTCCCGCCAAACGGAGAACCTATTTTCCGAACCAATATTTTTTTCTGTCCATATGTAGAGGAGTCCCCGCTGATACTGATCGTCCAATCTGTATGACCAAACCTTATCTTTACCAGGATTCCTGAATTCGAAAGCTCCATAGGAGCATGTTGCCGATAAGAGTCTCGCTCAAACGCCTCGACGAAGTAAGTAGATAATATCCATTACACGACTAAACATCGTGAACATGCCTACCTCTTAATCGACATATTGACTGTGGAATCCGAGTCCTTCCTCTCACCAGTCATAGATCAGGGTATAATATCTTTCTCCCTTGAAGTGTTCCACTCAGAACTCAGCTGGAATTCTCACACACTCTCTCTCTCACACGCAGAATCTGTAGGCGACAAGATTTTCTCCCAAGGAGGCGCAGCCAGGACTCGAGTACAGGAGTACGCGCTGACCACGGTCCGTAACTCTGTTGCGATTGCATCGACGATGGCAGCTTATCATCGTAGTCGTAAGTATAAGGCACGGTGCCACTTCTTACCACTTGGGCACGCCGGACGCGAACCTTTATCTCTACTTGTGACTCGGACGACAGAGTAAAAGCCGGCTTATCAACTTCGCTGTCAAGTGTGTGGTTGTGCAAGCGCCAATTTTGAACTTGGAGCTTACATAGTAAGTAAGTAAGAGGACCAAATCGTTGTACGTCGCCTCAGGCTCTCACTCGCCGCTTTGTCGTCTCCCGCCAAAGTTCCTCTATCTAACTCAAATAGTCTTTTCAAGCCCCCGTTGCTTTGCCAAATACCAATGACCCGGCGAGTAACAACTTAGACGGATAGGAAGGTATTGTCAAAAAAATGCTTACCTTGAGTCTTACACGAAAGTTTATCTAGTCTGACAATGGCACGCGACTGTCATTACAGAGTCTGGATGTCAAAATGAGGGGGGAGTCACCGCGACCGTGCGTCTTGGGAAGACCGGACCTATACGGACCCATAGTTCTGGTTGAGGGTTGATGTGGTGGAGAGACGTGTGAGGTCCTATTGAATCTACAGGAGGTAGTGTTTGGCGAGAAAGGCGGTAGGAGACGTCGGTATGACCTACAGGAGCCCCAGCGTCAATGACGGCTAATGCAATGCAGAGTACTGTACTATTTCGTTCAATTTGAACGCGATCTATGAAATTTTGGTCAAAATAAAATTCAAAAGAAATCTGAATAATCGAGAAAGAATTATTTCCGTCCTCAGATTTTTTTGCTCTGACGCGTGACGTTCGAATTGAACGAAATAGTACAGTAAGCCTGACGCACAACTAGGAATAACTGTACTCCTGTGCAATGACCCCAAGAACCACCTCGTCACTAGGCCGGGATTTGATAGGGTTTCGGACCGCATCCTTGACAATATCTGCATATCGACGGACAACTTCATGAGGGGCGTTAACTTGTCTGTGTAATCATCGAAAGCGAAAAGTAGATGCATCAAATCGCATACAGTGCGAAGGTGTTCTAAAAATGGATTAGGACAAGCAAATGGACCACCAATTAAGCTGCATATCTTCTGTTGCTGTCGGGCACCCTAGAGAAGCCAATAAACCTTGGGGTCGACATTGATAACCACAACACATTGCGACTCTGGAGGAAATATCATACTGGAGTCGCAGCGTTCAAAAACTCTGTAAATACCAATGAGCAGAGCAAAAAGGCAGTGGCTCGGAGCGTACCGTTGAGCTTCTGGCCCAGATGCATTCAAGGACCGAAACCAAGCATCCGACGCAGCCTTCACTTCCTCGTGATGAGGATTGATTTTGCGAGGCCATGGCCAGTACATGAGAGTATCGGAAATGCGGAACACGACTTCAGATTGAGTGGCCATGTTGCGAAGGAAAGCTGAAGTCGCTGTAACCGTGATGTTCTGAACTTTTATACATTTACAATCGCGGGGATGGGAATCGCGCGATTTCCTGAATGAACAAGTTGTTGTGCCCATTTCGAGATTCGCCCCAAGACTTGAATTTTTAGGCATGGGTATTTGGTCGGTCACGTCGGTGTTGAATCATGAGCGCCCAATATTTTGGGATGAAATGTGGGCTAGTCCACAAGCGTGCTTGTATCAGGACAAACACCTTAAGTAATTTCATACAATTACTTCCTACCAAGGTGATATGATGAACGTGTGAAAGCGCTTGCTCAGAGCGACTGTACGTGAGGTACTACGCTGCGGAGGCTGGTGCATTTTTAAATAGCCTAAAACGGATCTTTGAAAGGTTTCAATTTCAGCTTCCGTTTTTAGGTCCTTGATTTGCGCGCTGTAAAACGAGAAGGGAACGTAAGTCTATTGTTCCATACTTAGGGGGAAGGGTTTTTCATACCGTTTTACTGATAGCCTTTTCAGGACTGAGAAAGGCTTCGCTAAATCAAACTTTTTTAGGGCTTCGTTTTTTATAAGCTAAAACGCACTGGTCTCTGCTATGAATGGTCATCGACATGATGAAGTCAGAGTTGACACAATACTTGTTATATTTCATGACTTACTCACGGATAAACGAAACCCTCCCAGATGAGGAGGGTAGCAAACACAGGCCATTCAACGCGTAAGCTTCGTATGCTCGTCATGTACCCTGCGATAGCCAGGATCTCGAGAATAGTGCTACGTAGATGCTAACGCTAGGACGGATAGTTCTTTATCAGCAGCTACAGGATAATGGATCTATAAATATCATCACGCACTTCAGATACGATGCTGAGCAATTTCCTTAGGGACTGAAACCGTTCCAACTTTGGTCGTCAAGTATGCGCGCATTCCTCAATTTCAATCTCACTTCGCGTTCTACTGAACACTCTTGTAAGTCCGATCTTTCTTCAATACTGTGATGGGATCCGTTGTCGTGGAAATCTGGAAAGACAATTTTAGGACTGTTTCAGATGGTGTGGCAGAGGGAAGGACGGACCAGGTTTGAATTGTCGACTGTAGTAGAGTAACTTCAAGGAACAAGGTTAGTCCACCGTTTCTAGCACTTTGACGCCACTGGAAATGGATAGAAATAGCCATCACAAATTCAGCCAAGTATGCCTCAAAGCCAAAAGGTCGTAATTAGGCCCCATAGCATTCGAGCTTGAGCATCCACGACATGAAGTCAGCTGGTACAGACCCACTTCCGCCAGCACTTGCAAAGGAAGTATCCTTGTCATCCACGTCCATCCACTACATTGTCCGTCACTGATCAGGGCATGACGATCTGAGGGTTTAACATTGACCGCAAACCACAGAGGATAGTAAGGTCCAAAATATTCGCCGCTCAGTCTGCCGATGCTGCTTTCATCTTGATCGAGTTCAGGCAGAGCTTATACGGTCATCAAGCGCTACTGCGCCGGCTGGCTGAAGAGCATAGGTAATAGGTATAAAGTCTGTTTATCACCATGCCATGTTGACCGGAGGCCTTCGCCCTGAGGCGAAATAAGAAGGTTAAAAGGAAAAAAAGAAAAGGAAAACAAGTTAGTCAAAAAATCCATTGTTCGTTACCAAGCGCACACACCCATGCGTCAAGGGTAGACGACTTTGCCCACGAAGGGTGTCTCATCGTAAACCACCAGCTCCATGGTGACAACTAGCTAACCGACGGTCAACGTCAGCGCATCACGGCCGTGCACTAGAGCTGATGCCTCCCTCAAAGGAGGGAACCCGCCGTGTTCCAAAGGCGAACGAAGTACACTGTGAGGCACGGTTGGAGGTCCGAACACATACATGTGTTGGAAGAATACGACCTGGATGTAGCGGTTTTGATTTTTGGTTGACTGGCTGGGGCGATCCGAGACAAGGCAAGATCGGGTAATTCAATGGCGATATCTTTGCAAGTCGAGGTATGTGAACCTCGGAGACAGCTACATTCGTATTGAGTATTTATTTGGTATGTTACAAATTGAAACGAACCTCTGTGTCGTCGACTTGACTTCCATTGATACGGCGATATCAAATCTTTGTTCGCCAGGAGAGAGATGGCATTCGAGCTCTTTTGATATCGTTTAGTGGTACTTAGACAAACTTCCAAGATCCAAGTCCCCGACGTTGACATAATAACTCTTCGGGTTGAACGTTGAACGTTGTGCATGATGCATGAAGCCTGGAGGTGACAAGAAACCGGCACGCGGGTGGTGCCGTGCCGTGATGATGACAGAAAGAAGGAGACACATTTTGAAATTCATTGATTCCCTTTTCGCTCCTGCCGTCATCATGGTCTCCTCCTTGACCCTCGCGTTTCCTTCATCTCCACGACAATCCTCAACGCCGTCGAATCTGACTGTCGACTGCAGCTCTCTGGGAGGCGTCGAACGACGGTGCAACGGATTCTAGCCCTAGGCGCGGAGGCGGTGTCGGCGGTCGTTGGATGTTCTCGAAGAACAGGTCTCTTCGCGTTTGCATTGCTGCCTCCATCCCCTGGCTTGAAGACGAGGGTAGGCCTAGCACAACGGACATTCGAGGGTGCTCGAGGGCCAACGGGAAGGTTATGGTGTGGTCGACGGAGCGATTTGAACAGTTGCAGGTGTGTTATTTCTCTGTGACATTTTCCATTGCTTATTCCTGCCCTCTGTAGCCGTCCCCACTGCCACATTGCAGTTCGCTTTCATGACCTGCAGTCGCCGAGGTCAATTCACTTCGGGATTGCGGCCGACGAAATTCGATTACCCTCGAATGCTCTGAAAGGAAGAAAGCAGTTGTCCAAAAACGGCACAAGACCGTTTTTTCAAGTTCAATCGCGTTTCTTTCCCTACTACGATCTGTCACCACCCACAAAATGTCTACTCTAAGGATAAACCTTGTCCTCCGTCTCTCCTTCGTGAACCCGTACTACGGATGAGAGACAAAAGCCAACGCCTCAACAATCAGGGAGAGACAACGAAGGGTTGAGCCTCTAGCCTGACGGGGAAGACTGGTAAGCATTCGCGCCTTCTTTACACATCCTCACATATCTCATCCCGAAGTTTCTCCTTCGAGAAGACTCAGGGTCGCGTCGTTGATATGTACACCGATCTCAAAGGCGTTTTGAACCAACCACATTTCACTATCTGGTGGCAAAGGACCGAAGGACTTTCCCGGAGACCGGAAACTTGTAGACACGGATGGAGCCAGAAGTTCTCGCAACACGTAAGTCTCTTCTCCTTCCGTAGCGCATCTCGCTGAAGCCCTCTAGTATGCTATTCTACATCAATCATCCAGATTGGACTGTAATCATATGGTCTGTGAGTTCTCGCCTTTGCTATTTTTTCCTTTGCTTGACGCCTAGGCAGATCGTTGTATACATTCATGTTTATCGCGTTTTGCTATAATTAACTCTGGGGATCTTTCAACTCTTTGAATGTGAGAGAAAACCTACGTGTTTTTATTGAGCAGGATAGACAGGTCCGTGAGCTGCAGAAATAATTGGCGGAAATGAGTTTCGCTGTCGTTAATCCGTTGCCGACCAGCGATTTGAGGCTGACCCTTTCTCTCTGTGTAGCGAAACCGAACCCAACACCCATGTCACTACTAAATTGCATGACAAAATAGTCTTGTACGCTGTATGTGCTTATGGATCCCTATAGGTCCAAAGGCATCCACGGAAGTAAATGCGATCATCAGTGTTCCTGCGATCGTGCAGGAAAATGGATCCGTTTAGCAAGCATCGTAGACTGGTGCCCGTCTGTCTACCACTAGTTGTTGCAAGCAAGAAAGTGAGAGTAGATACTTTCTCGCTTGCGATGTCAAGTGGTGAGAGAGACAGTTACGAGTCTACTTACAAGCATCGATAGTACGTCATGTACATGTATATCTGTTTGCGTTTTTATCTTTTCTGGCGGGTTTTCAGACGTGCTCTAGGCGGGAGTTTCCTTAACGAAATGAGGATGCCGTTGGAGGGACATATACAGGTACGTCATTGTTGTTTCCATCGAACTCGCTTTGCTGATCGTTACATCACAGTCCTCCACGTCTTGAATTCATTCAGAGTCTGCTACCTGTGCAGCTACCGTGTCCTCAATAGCGGTCATCGCGCTCTATGTTTCGAACATCGGAAGGGATAGAACACAGGCCGCGGCAGGCAGAAGCTACTGCGAAAACGATGATGATTATCTCGGCTTCAAGATGTTCGCGAGCTATCCACCATAGGACTTCCGGTTGATGGTGAGTCAAACTTTCAGCGCTCAAAGGCATTATCTATATTATGCCCAGACTTGGGCCCGCTCCGTTTGCGAGTCTATGATTCCATGCATGTATATATCATATATTCCAAATAACTTAGTCCAACCTTTCGAACGCATCAAAAGTCTGTCAAGTTGAAAATGACACTGGATTAAGATGCCGAACCTAAAGGCTTTTCTCTTTACCAGTCCTGTCCAGTGACGTTTGATTCTATTCAAGCAAAGACCGCTAATGGGTGTGTTGAAATGAAATGACATCAACTCGGGTGCTGTTCCACGCCAAAGCATATATCCGTCTCCAAACTCATAGCTTCTCAGTTAGTCTCAGAAAACACAGCGATCCCGCGTACCTCCCCAGGCCCGAAACCCTCTCCAGATGATGATACTCAGCCATCCAATAAGAGCGGACTACAGTCTTCGTGGATGTGCTGCTCGGTAGCCCGAGCGGTGAGCCTCTCGGTTTCTAGGACTAGACTTGGTTACAGAGGCGCCAAAGCATTTGTCGGGGCCTCTGCGTCTAAAAACAACGAGAAACAGAGAAAGAGGTGCCGCTTTATCGTCATCGACGTGCTGACTTGCATTGCATGAGGATCGGTGTAGTCTCCATACATACACAGATCGGAATAGCGAATATTGAAGCCATGTCCGGCCGCTGCTCGCATGTTTCAAAGTTCATGGAAGCGCCAGCCGAAGACTGAGCATACTTCGCACGCGTGCAGATTGTCTCGCCTTTGTTGACGCAAGCTCAAAAGTGTTTTTTTCGGTCGCGTCCTCATTACCTTCATCGTTTCTGGCCAGACAAGGCATGCTTACAAGAGCGAATAGGCGCTTGTTAGTCTATAATCCCGCGGTCCTCAGTTGTCACAGGATTCTTAATGATGGTAGGTCGCACTGGAACCTCTACGACACAGTTGATGGCAGTACGACATAAATTATTCTGGCCATGGCATTGACTAGTATACTAGTAACCGCACAGTGTGATAAATTTAAAACATACATGACGGTATATTTAGCGACTAAGTAGACTGATACGTGTGTATGAGAAGCGGGTCGCTCGCCGTAAGCCGTTTGGGCATGAGAGTAACCATCCTATGTTGTTGTACGGCTCTGCCATTGGACCCAAAGTACCGCTCACTTTCGAAAATCCAGCATTCATTACCACGGACCCAGTCTGCAATACCGTGCAGGTAGAGAGATGCAATGGCATCAATCTCAGGTCCCCACGACGGTATCTCCGTCCATAACGTCAGAAACTTGTTCCTCGTTGACCGATAAAGGTCTTCCACCCATGAGAGTGCGTCATGAAGGTCGCAATTCTGCTCGTTCATGACGCAAGTAATAATATTATAGGGACGCTCTTCCAACGCCTGTTCTTTATTGTAAGAACCAAAATCCTATGAAACATACATATTAGTGCTGCAGATGGACGAGAGGTTAGAAGAGCTTTACATTATCCAGGATCATCAGATCGCGACCCACACCTCTCAGAGTAACGACAGTTGGGTGGTTGAATACCTCATCAGGCATATCATAACTGAGCTCTATCATGGCATGCACCATGTAGATACCGATGTTCCAACGACGGTTATCAAAATAATCTTCGACATTCCAAATACGACGGTGGTGTCGATCCTCCGCTTCTTGGACCACAGAATCCACGTAATGCCCGAGGCTTTCCACGAAATGCTTCTGAGAGGTTCTGCTAGCCGATTGCACACCAAGAGCCCAAAATCTGTATTCGTTAATCAGAATAAGCCTGACGCACAACCAGGAAACTGTACTCCTGTGCAATGATCCCAAGAACCACCTCGTCACTAGGCCGAGGTTTGGTAGGTTTTCTAACCGCATCCATAACAACATCTGCATATTGACGGACAGTTTCAGGAGGAGCGTTGTCTGTGTATTCGTCGAAAGCGAAAAGTAGAGTTATTAGGTCGCATACTGTGCGAAGGTGTTCTAAGAAGAGATTACTCCAACTAAATGGACTAGAAAATTAAGCTGCGTACCTTTTGTTGCTGTCGGGCATGCTAGAGAAGACAATAAACCTTGGGGTCGACATTAGTACCCACAACACATTGTGACTCCAGAGGAAATCTCATACTGCAGTCGCAGCGTTCAAAGGCTCTGGAAATACCAATGAGCATAGCAAGAAGACAGTGGCTCGGAGCCTACCGTTGATCCTCTGGCCCAAATGCTTTCAAGGACCGAAACCAAGCATCTGACACAGCCTTGACTTCCTCATAATGAGGATTGATTCTGCGAGGCCAAGGCCAGTAAGTTAGAGTATGGGGAATGCGGAACACGACTTCAGATTGAGTGGCCATGCTGCGAAGGAAAGCTGATGTCTCTGTAACCGTGACTCGTGAGATGTTCTGAACTTTTATACCATTACGATCTCGGGGATGGGAATGGGGTGATTG
Organism: Armillaria ostoyae; assembly: GCA_902506015.1. Lineage (NCBI taxonomy): Eukaryota > Fungi > Basidiomycota > Agaricomycetes > Agaricales > Physalacriaceae > Armillaria > Armillaria ostoyae. Next base: position 746,138 of record LR732080.1, on the reverse strand, counting down.
TCCTGAATGAACAAGTTGATGTGCCCATTTCGAGATCCTTCCCGAATTGAATTTTGAGGCACAAATATTTGGCCAGTGTTTAATCATGAGTGCCTGCCCCTTAAGTAATTTCATACAGTTACTTCGCGCCCAGGTGACATGATGAAGGCCGTGTGAAACCGCTGGCGCAAAGCAATTGAGTCTCTTTAGAAGTTGAAATGAACATGAGGTAAGCTGTGATAGCACCGAACAAATAATCTCGACTTCCTCCGCAACTTCACGGCAGTCAGTCATGTATATGTCAATGGCCGTCACGTTACGCCGTCACTGGCTTGACGAAGTCTGAGTCGACACAATACTCATTATATTTCATGACTTACTCACAGATAAAAACGAAACTCTCATAGATGAGGAGTGTAGCAATCTCAGGCCATTCAACACGTAAGCTTGGTATGCTCTATCAAGTAGACAAGGATGGTTCATTACCAAAGATGGATGGGCCGGAGTTTGCTTGATCGAGCCCCACACGGGACTTATTCGACGAAACGCGGAAGTCTGTGCGTAAAAGCATTTACCTCGTGTGATCAGATCACCATGCAAAACCTTCCACCATATGCCGACTCTATGCTTATGATTCCTTCTCACTCGCAGGTTACAACCTGCATCATTAACGGGCCGAACACAACGTCATTGATGTGCATTCCGCTAGCCGGAAGCCCCTGCCGCGCAGGGTGTATGAAACGTTCCACAAAAAAAAAAAGAAGCTTCGTATGCTCATCCCGTACTATGCGATAGCCAGGATCTGGGGGACGGTATTACGTTGATGCTAACACCGGCATGGGTAGTTCGTTGTCGGCAACGAGACATTAACGGATCAATAAATGAATATTCCACACTGCAGGTATGATGCTGAAGAATTTCCTTACGCACCGGACCATTCCAATTTTGGCCGCCAAGTAAATTCCATTTATTCGCGTATTCCTCAACTTCATGTAATCTCACTTCACTTTCTACTGAACGTTCCTGAAGTCGTAGGTCTTTGTTCAGCAAGGTGGTGGGATCCGTTGTCTTTGATATCTGGAAAGGCAATTTCAGCACTCCTTCAGATGGTTTGACGGAGGAAAGGACGGACCATTTTGGAATTGTTGACCATGGCGAAGTAACTTCAAGAAACAAGATCAGTCCACATTTTCTACCACTTTGACACCACTGGAAATGGAGAAGACAGAAATAGCCACACAAACTCAGCCAAGTACGCCGAGTCAAAGCCGAAGGGTCGCAATTGAGACACCATACCCGAGCTTGAGTGTCCACGACATGATAATCAGCTGGTACAGACCCGCTTCTGCCGGCGCTTGCAAAGGAAGTATCGTTATCATCCACGATCCATCCACTATACTGTCCATCACTGATTAGGGCATGGGCGTTTAATGTTTACCGCAAACCGCAGAGGAGAGTAAGGTCCAGAACATTCACCGCCCAGTCTGCCGATGCCGCTTCCATCTTAACCGAGTTCTGATAGAGCTAATGCGGTCATCAAGCGCCACTGCGCAGGCGGGATGAAGAGCGTGGGTAATAGGATGAAGTCTGTTTATCACCATGAAGAGGCCTTGGCCCTGATGCAAAATGAGAGGGCTAAAGGAAAATAAGAAAAAGAAATCAAGTTAGTCAAAACATTCGTTGTTCGTTACCAAGCGCACACACCCATGCGTCAAGGGTAGACGACTTTGCCCACAAAGGGTGTCTCATCGTGAACCACCAGCTCCATTGTGACAGCCAGCTAACCGACGGTCAACGTCAGCGCATCACGGCCGTGCACTAGAGCTGATGCCTCCCTCAAAGGAGGGAACCCGCCGTGTTCCAAAGGCGAACGAAGTACACTGTGATGCACGCTTGGAGGTCCGAACACATACCTGTGTTAGGAAAATACGACCTGGATGTAGCGGTTTTGATTTTTGGTCCACTGGCTGGGGCGATCTGAGACAAGGCAAGATCGGGTAATTCGGCGACCTTGGACGAAATCTTTGCAAGTGCAAGGTGAATGAACGTAACCTCGGAGACAGCTACGTTCGGGTTGAGTATTTATATGGTATGTTACAAATTGAAACGAACCTCTGCGTGCTTGACTTGACTTCCATTGATACAGCGATATCAAATCTTTCTTCGCCGCCGCCCTGAGAGAGATAGCATTCATTGAGCTGTCTTGATATTTTTGATATTGAATATTGAACTACCGAGTCCCCGGCGTTCACATAAGGCTTCGAGTTGAACGTTGAAGCTTGAAGGTTCGTCGAGCAAAAGAACGGTCTGGCAAGATCCCGGTGAGACTGTCGACCTCGACACTTGATGGTAGCGCGTATTGGTGTTTCATACGTCGAAGAAATACCAGTAATCTTATTTTCAAGACCAGGAAGGAGACAAGAAACCGGCATGCGAATGGTGCCGTGCCGCGATGATGATGGCAGAAAGAAGGAGACTCATTTTGAAATTCATTGATTCCCTTTTCGCTCTTGCCATCATGATATCCTCCTTGACTCTCGCATTTCTTTCATCTCCACGATAATCCGATCTGACTGTCGACTGCGGATCTCTAGGAGGGCCCCAACAACGGTGCACCAGATTGTAGCCGTAGGCGTGGAGGCGGTGTCGCTCTCGAAGAACAGCCTGATGTCCTTTTGCGCTTGCGGTTGTTTCCTCCGTCTCCTGGATTGAAGACGAGGGTAAGCTCAGCTCTGTGGGCATGTGAGGATGAAGTGAATTGAACAGTTGCAGGCGTGTTATTTCTGTGTGACACTTACCATTGCTTATTCCTGCACTCATGCAGGGCATCCTCACTGTCACATTGCAGTTCACTTTCATTACCCGCAGTCGTCGATGCCAATTCACTGAATTCGGGATCATGGCCGACGAAATCCGAGTACGCTCGACTGTTAAAAGGAACGAAAGCGGTTGAAGTGTTGTCCAAAAACAACAGCGAGATTTTTCATGTTCATCGCACATCTACAAAATACCCGCCTACTCGCCTTTCGACAATGATGTCTACTTTAAGGCTAAACCTCGCCCTCCATCTCGCCTTCACGAATCTGTACCACAAATGAAGAATAGAATCAAGGACACCCGCCCACAAGGGAGAGACAACGAAGAAACGGGCCTCCAGCCTGACAGGGAAGACCAGTAAGCATTCGCGTCTTCTTTACACATTCAAATCCTCACATCCCTGGTAGCCGTGAAGATCCTCCGCCAAGAGAAGTCTCAGAATTTCGCCGTTGACATGTACACCGCTCGCTCTCAAAGGTGTTATGAACCAACCGCCTGTCACCGTGTGATAGCAAAGGGCCGAAGCACTTTCTCGGAGATTTGTGGACACGATGGAACCAGGAAGTTCTTGGCGATGCGTGAGTCTCTCCCCTTCCGTAGAGCATCTTGCCAACGTTTTCTAATGCGCTACTCTACGTCAATTATCTCGATGGGTTTGTAACCATATGGTCTGTGAGCGCTTGAGCTCTCGCGTTTGTTCTTCTTCCTTTGTCTGACGCCCAGACAGGTCGGCCGAAGGACTCGAATCAGTTGAGAAGAGGAAATTAGCACAAAGACAGTGCTCCTCGAATCATTGGAATGAGGAACTGTCTGCCCATGTCTGACGAATATGATCTGTCGGTCCTCGGATGTGCCATACCACTTAGGTGCATGTAATCGCAAAACGTGAAGACTGAAAAAGATTGGGGGTACAATAAATAATAGGTAGCAGGTTACTGTGAGTGCACAAGAAGTGGCTCGCTCGTTGAGAACTGCCTCAGCATGAGAGTAACTATTCTGTGCTCCTGCACGGCTCTGCCGTTGGATCCAAAATACCTTTCGCTCTCGAAACTCCGGTACCCAATTCGCAGTGCCGTGCAGGTATCGGGATGCAAGAACATCGGTATTAATCCTGGAAACGGCGGGGCAAAGTTAAGAGTCAATGCTGACGTTCTTTCTCCTTCAGTCTCTTCGTTACTCTTTTGGGATACTGTCAGCTTATATGGCTACTCCTTTGCCGTGATTACAATCTGTGCTGTGCTGGTACATTAATAGGATAAACCCGCTACTGAGCTGGTGCGTTTAATCTTGGAAACGGCGGGGCAATGTTAAAAGTCAATGCCGACGTTCTTTCTCATTCAGTTTCTGCTGTCGCGTTTATTCACTACTCCTACGACAGTGTCCTCGGACCGCATCCGTATTTGCCTTTCAAGGACCAGCGAGACGGCGAGAAAGGGAAACACTCTGTTCTCCATCTCGATAGTCGATCATTAGGTGAAATACCTTCTACTGTTGGCAGGATTATCGCTGTACTTGATTTCAATACCCTTGGCTAATCAGATGTGGTATGTCGTAATCAGACTATAGAATGTTTTTAGGAAATAGAGGACAAACAGGCACACGCATCCATTTGTATTCGGAAGCACAGATGGAATTGCACCGCGCGCAGCACATATGGAACCGTCGCTCAGATCGGGCTATCCTGGAGTATTTTCCCATACTAACGACTGAAAGGAAATTGTAATATGATAGTCTCCACCAAACATTGAGCAGAAACGTATATTTCAGGCCATACGGTGGTGGGTTGCGATGGCTACCTAATCGATCTCTTATGGAATATTTTCCTCCATCCATTCCCGTATCTTCTCCAGTCCATAAAAATCGTTCTGAAATTCTGCCGTTTCAGAATCATTACTGAATGGAAATGTACCACATTTTCCATCGAGCATCGATTCACATTGCTTGCGGCATGAATCAAAGTCGATGACCAGTTTGCCGTCCGCATCGAGTAGGATATTCCTGGGATTTATGTCGTTCTGCGCGGAAATCAGAAATATGGCTATCATTGCGAGACGAACTCACATGTACTAAGCCAAGACCATGAATGTGCTCGATGCCTCTCTTGATCTGATCGAGCGAGTGCTCTATGTTTTCCCTCCGAATCAGACTGATCCTCACGGCATCCGACAGCGTCTGGCCGTATCGCTTGAAACACAGCCCGACCATCAACTCATCCTTCTCTACGTATCCATAATACTGCGCCACGTTCTGATGAGGGTACTTCACCAGCGTCTCACAGACCCGAGCTTCCTGAACCATGTACTGCCAAATGGCAGATTTCTCGGGATCCTCTGGATGAAAGTAGAATATCATGCCAACTTTGATGTAGTTGTCTTCGGGTAACGGTTCCCGGGCACGTAGTAGTCCGGGGGGCGGGACGGTTTGGTATAGGGAACGTGATACGAGTTTCGCGTCACGGCTGAGTGCGGAGCGGGCCTCGTCATCTTCGTCACGAGGACGTCGAGTGGGAAGTTGGAGGTAGAAGAAGTCTTCACCATCCGACCAGAGGATCTCTCGTAAATGGAAAGGATCGGCGGCTTCCATGTCCATGATAGTGGTATCGAGAACAAGGCGCCGTTCGCGGTTGGTTGATTCAATAGAAGTCATTTGGGTCACCAGATTCAGAAACCTAAGGTGATTGAATAGGAAGGATTGTCCTCGGAGGCGTGGCGGGCCGGAATCCAACTTAACACGTGGGTCTATTCAAGACGCATTTTGAAATTCATTTTTCGCTCTTGCCATCATGTCGCTTCCTTGACTCTCGCATTTCCATCCTCCCACGGCAACTCTCAAATCCGTCCAATATGATTGTCGACTGCAGCTCTCTAGGAGGCAACTGACGACGATGCAACGGATTCGAGCCCTAGGTGCGGAGGGCGGAGGGCGGTGTCGCTGGGGATTTTCGAAGAACAGGTTTGCCATTGCTGTCTCGGTCTCTAGGCTCGAAGATGAGGATATGCTTAGCACTGTAGGCTTGTGAGAATGCGCGAGGGCAACGGGAGGGTCATGATGTCGTCGACGGAGCGATTTGAACAATTGCAGGTGTGTCTTTTGTGGTTGACATTTTCCATTGCTTCGCGCTTATTCCTGAACTATTGTAGGCGTCACCACTGTCACATACCAGCTCACTTTCATGACCCGCAGTTGTCAAGGTCGATTCACTTCGGGATCGCGGCTGACGAAATCCGAGCACGGCCGACTGTTCGAAGGAATGAAAGCGGTCGAAGTGTTGTTCAAAAACAGCAGCAAGACTTTGCGAGTTCTGCCACTATCATTGGTCACCGCCACAAACTACCCGTCTGCTCGCCCTTTCGTGATGACGTCTACTCTGAGGATAAACCTCGTCCTCCGTCTCGCCTTCACGAATCTGTACCACAAACGAGAGACGCGCATCAACACACAATGGAGAGATCAGATTGAGCCGAGTCTCTAGCAGTACGCATCCACGTCTTCTTTACCTGTTCGAAGGCTCATATCTCCGGTAGCCACGAAGACGAATCACTCCCGTCAACAGGATAAGGGATTCGCCGTTGCTGTTCGCTCTCAAAAGCCTTTGAACCAACCGCCTCTCCCTATTTGATAACGGAGGGCTGAACGGCCGTACTGGAGACTTGATGTAGCCACTGATGGAATCCGGAAGTTCTGGCAACGTGTAAGTCTCTTCTCCTTTAGCAGCGCGTCTCGCTGATGTCCTCTAGTACCCTACGCTACGTTAATGGGATCATATTCATATGGTCTGTGCGTTTTCACGTTTGTTATTCTTTCCTTTGTCTGACGCCTGGAGAGATCACTGTATATACATGCATGTCTATCTTTTTTTTTGCTATAATCACCCTTAGGGATCTTTCAACTCTTCGAAAACCTACATGGCTTTGCTTAGCAGGGCAGACCGTTCTCCGAACCGCAGAAATGTTTGGCGAACGTAAGTGCGGCGGCGCTGGCACGAATATCCTTCCTTTGTTACCACCTTTGATCTGAGGCTTGGCTCATTCTCTCGTCTCTGTGCGCGCGAAACCGGCACCTAGTGCGCATTTCACTACTAATATTCACGGCAATGTAGTCTTGGGCGACTGTGGATGTTTATGGGTCCCTATAGGTCCAAAAGCATCCGCGGAAGCGATTTTCGTCCGTTCTGCGCTGTGTCATATACATGTATATCGGGTTACTTCATTGTCTTTTCTGACAGCTCTAAGACGTACTCTGGACGAGATTTTCCACAACAAAATGAGGATAATGTTGGAGGGACGTATACGGGTGCGTTATTGTTGTTTTCATCAAACTCGCTTATGCTGATCGTTACACTAGAGCCCTCGACTTATTGGGTTCATTAAGGGTCTGCTACCCCTGCGGTTGCCATGTTCTTCGACGCGTAAACGAGGCCATTCCCAGGCGATCGTCTCAATAGCTGTCATCGTGCTCTCTGTTTCCAACATCGGAAGGGGTAGAACAGAGGCAGCGGCAGGCAGAAGCCACTGCAGAAACAATGATGATCATCTCGGCTTTACAGCTGTTTGCAGACAGCTTGACAGTAGCGGGCGTTTTGCGCGAGAGAAGAGAGTGATCTGGACTTCGTCATAAACCGTGGTTTAAGGGCTTGATGACGCGTTTGTGGGTGGTTTGTGACTATTTCAGCGATCTCGGAGGCCGTTTCGTACGCTTGAAGTCCCCAAACACGGTTTACGACGAAGTCCGAGCTTCCTTTCATCATCCATGAAAACGCCCCTCACTGTCAAGCTGTATGCAAACAGCTGTAAGATCTTCGCGAGCTATCCACCATAGGACTTCTAACTGATGGTGAGTCAGACTTGCAGATGTTCAAAGGCATTATCCAATATATGCTCAGATTTGGGCCCGTTCCACTTGCGAGTCTATGATTCCGTGCACGTATATACCTTCCTGCATTGTGATTCCAAATGACTCAGTCTAACCTTTCGAACCTATCAAAAGTCCGTCAAGTTGAAATTCACACTCACGGACCTACAGGCCGTTGTCTCTACCGGTCTTGTCTAGCGACGTTTTCTTCTATGCCGCTGATGGGTGTACAAAATGAACTCGAGTGCTGTTCCACGCTAAAGCATATATCCGTCTCTAAACTCGTAGCTTCGTCTCAGAGAACATGGCGATCTCGCGTACCTCCGAAACCCTCTCCAGATGACGATACTTAGCCACCCAAGAAGAGCAGGCTACAATGTAGCCCGAGCGGCGAGCCTCCCGGTCTCTATGACTAGACTTGGTTACAGAGGTGCCGAAGCATTTGTCGGGGCCTCTGCGTCTAAAAACAACAAGGAACAGAGAAAGGGGTGCGCGTTTTATTGACATCGACGTGCTGACTTGCATTGAAGCCATGGCCGCTGCTTGCATGTTTCAAAGTTCATGGAATCTCCAGCCGAAGACTGGCGCATACTTCGCAAGCGTGCCGATTGTCTCGCCTTTGCTGATGCAAACTAAAAAGAAATTATGATTTCTTCGGTCGCGTCCTTATACCTTCATCGTTTCTGGCCAGACAAAGCATGCTTACAAGAGCGAATAGGCGCCTGTTAGTCTGTAATCCCATGGTCCTCAGCTGTCACAGGATTCACAATGATGGTGGAACCTCTACGGCACGGTTGATGGCAGTACGACATAAATTATTCTGGCCCTGGCACTGACTAGTATTCTACTAACCGCACAGTGTGATAACTTTAAAACATACATGACGGTGTAGGTAGTGACTAAGCAGACTGATACGTGTGTATGAGAAGCGGCTCGCTCGCCAAAAGCTGTTTGGGCATGAGAGTAACCATCCTATGCTGTTGAACGGCTTTGCCGTTGGATCCAAAGTACCGCTCACTTTCGAAATTCCAGCATTCGCCAGCACGGACCCAGTTGGCGATGCCGTGCAGATAGTGAGATGCAAGGGAATCGATCTCCGGTCCCCATGATGGTATCTCTGTCCACGAGGTCAGAAATTTATTCCTGGTCGACCGATGAAGGTTTTCCACCCATGAGATTGCGTCATGCAGGTCGCATTTCAACTCCTTCATGACGCAAACAACGATGTTATGGGGACAGTCTTCTAATGCCTGTTCTTTATTGTAAGAAGCAAGATCCTATGGAATCTGCATATGAGTGCTACAGTTAGACAAGAGGCTAGAAAAACCTTACATTATCCAGGACCATCAGATCGCGACCTAGATGTCTCAGAGCCAGGAACGGTGGGTGATTGAACACCTTGTCTGGTAAATCGTAACTGAGCTCTAGCATGGCATGCACCATGTAAGCGCCGAAGGTCAGGCGACGAATATTGAAATAATCTTCGACATTTCGAATATGACAACGTTGCCGGTCTTCCGCTTCTTGGACTAAAGCATACACGAACTCCTCGAAGCTTTCAACGAAGTGCTTCTGAGAAGTGTTGCTAGCCGATTTCACGCCAAGGGCCCAAAATCTGTAGTCGTTGATCAGAATAAGCCTGACGCACAAGCAGGAATAACTATACTCCTGTGAAATGACCCCAAGAACCACCTCGTCATTAGGCCGGGGTTTGACGGAGTTTCTAACCGCATCCATAACAACATCCGCATATCGACGGACAACATCAGGAGGAGCGTTGTCTGTGTACTCATCGAAAGCGAAAAGTAGAGCCATCAGGTCGCATACTGTGCGAAGATGTTCTAAGAACGGATTACTACGAGCAAATGGACCATGAATCCAGCTGCATACCTTTTGTTGCTGTCGGGCACCCTAGAGAAGCAGATAAACCTTGGGTCGACATTAATACTCACAACACATGTGACTTTGTAGGGAAATATCATACTGAAATTGCAGCGGTCAAATGCCCTACGAACATCAGCAACGCAAAACGGAAATAGCTGCGAGATTACCTTTGAGCTTCTGGCCCAAATGCTTTGAAGGAGCGAAACCAAGCATCTGACGCGGCCTTGATTTCCTCATGATGAGGATTGATTCTGCGAGGCCAAGGCCAATAAGTGAGAGTGTCAGGGAGGCGGAACACGACGTCGGATTGAGTGCTCATGCTGCGAGAGAGGTTCAGCGTCTCTGTACCGCGGGATAAACTGGACTTTTATAGATTTAAGATTGTTGCATGATTATGACGCCACTTGCCTGACCGAAGCGGCTGCTAAGTCCACGTCAAGATCCTCCTCAGGAGATAAATAGATCGTTAGGCCTGATTCGAAGGCTGATAAGCAATCATGAGCCTCGGGGATTGCGGAAGTGAATGTAAATACCTTCGAGCCGGCTTGTAGCAGAAAATATGCCACAGCCTTTAGATAGGTCGATAGGTATGTAAGAAGTAGGCACGAATTAATATAAAAGGACTTCGTACCGGGGTAAAGCAAATCAGTAGAAGGTCGTGCGAAGACGATGACTTGGAGTAATTGATTCTCTCCAGAAGTTCAATTGGGTGCTGCGACACAACGAAGGAACATTGTCGGGAAAAAACCATCGGGAGCTCTATGATGGTCAATGAAGTGTACGTTAATGGCCGTTGAAACGATCTCACCTGGCTTTCTGCTGAAGTCTCCAGCAAGTGCAGACAAATATTCCCCGATGATGGCGGCGCTAGAAGCAGAGGCGATAGCATGAACGTACTAGATTCGACTTGAAGATATTAATGCATGGTTCAACCGGCATAATAGGAAATGAGAAAGCACAGGCATGAGCATCAATTTACACCAAAAAATCCGTTGTTCGTTACCAAGCGCACACACCCATGCGTCAAGGGTAGACGACTTTGCCCACGAAGGGTGTCTCATCGTAAACCACCAGCTCCATCGTGACAGCTAGCTAACCGAAGGTCAACGTCAGCGCATCACGGCCGTGCAGGGGAGCTGATGCCTCCCTCAAAGGAGGGAACCCGCCGTGTTCCAAAGGCGAACGAAGTACAACATTCCTAACACGCGAAAGAATAGTTTGGAAAGATCCCGTGAGGCTGTCGGTGCTGCAATGCATCAACACTTGACGACGGCGTGTATTGGCGTTTCATACATCGAGGAATTACCAGTATTTTTGTTTTCAAGATCAGGGAGGTGATAAGAAACCGAGAAACCGGCATGCCAACGGTGCCGTGCCGTGATGATTGATGACAGAAGGAAGGAGATTCATTTTGAAATTCATTGATTCCCTTTTGGCTCTTGCCATCATGGCCTCCTCCTTGACTCTCGTGTTTCCTTCATCTCCACGACAATCCTCAACGGCGTCCAAACTGACTGTCGACTACAGCTCTCTAGGAGACGTCCAAGAATGGTGCAATGCCCTAGGCCCGGACGGCAGTGTCGTTGGGAGTTTTCGAGGAACAGGTCTCCTCGCGTTTGCCATTGCTTCTTCCGTCTCCTGGCTTGAAGACAAGGGTAAGCTTAGCACTGTAGCAATGTGTGGGTGCCCGGGGGGTAATGAGAAGGTCATGGTGCGGTCGACGGAACGATTTGCACAGTTGCAAGTGTGCTATTTCTGTGTGATATTTGCCATTGCTTATTCCTGAACTCTTGTAGGCGTCCCTACTGTCACATTCCATCTCGCTTTCATGACCCGCGGTCGTCTAAGTCAATTCACTTCGGGATTGCGGTCGACGGAATTCGAGTACACTCGACTGCTCTGAAAGGAATGAAAGCGGTCGACGCGTTGTCGAAAAACGGCAGCAAGACCTTTTCAAGTTCAAGCGCATTTCTTTCCCTACTGCCATCGGTCACCACCCTCAATAATGTCTAGTCTAAGGATAAAGCTCGCCCTCCGTCTCTCCCTCGTGAGCCCGTACCACGGACGAGAGACAACGAAGGGCCGACTCTCTAGGACGGGGAAGATGGGTAAGCATTCGCGCCTTCTTTATACATTCAAATCTTCACATATCTGGTAACCGCGAAGATTCTCCTTCAAGAGCAGACTCAGAGTTGCGTCGTTGATGTCTACACCACTCGTTCTCAAAGGCCTTTGAGCCAACCACGTTTCACTATGTGATAACAAAGGGCCGAACGACTTTCCCGGAGACTTGTGGATACGGATGGAACCAGGAAGTTCTGGTGACACGTGAGTCTCTCTCCTTCCGTACAGCATATTGCCAACGTCTTCTAGTACGCTACTCTACATGGATTATCCAGATGGGATTGTAATCATATAGTCCGTGAGCGCTTGAGCTCCCGCGTTTGTTCTTCTTTCGTTTGTCTGATGCCCAGACAGGTTCGCCGAAGGACTTGTATCAGTGAGAAGACGGAATTAGCACTCAGACAGTGCTCCTCGAATCATTGGAACGAGGGACTGTCTGCCCATGCCTGACGGATGTGCCATTCCATCTGTCGGTCCTCGGATCTGTCATACGACTTGGGTGCATGTAATCGCAAAACATGAAGGTAACATAGTCTGAAAGATTGGGAATGCAAGAAATCATAGGTAGCAAGTTACTGTGAGTGTACAAGAAGTGGCTCGCTCATTGAGAACTGCTTCGGCATGAGCGTAACTATTCTGTGCTCCTGAACGGCTCTGCCGTTAGATCCAAAATACCGTTCGCTCTCAAAACTCCAGCAACAATCTCCCCGTACCCAATTCGCAATGCCGTGAAGATAGCAAGATGCAAGACCATCGGTATCAGGTCCCCAGGATGGTATCTCTGTCCACAACGTCAAGAACTTGGTTCTAATCAACCGATGGTAGTATTCTACCCATGATAAAGCTTTCCCAAGATCACAATTCAGCTCGTTCATGACGGAGACGATGATGTTATGGGGATACGCCTCGAGCGCCTGCTCCTTGTTGTACGATGCAAGGTCCTGTAAACCGAAATTGATAAGTACTGTAGCGGCACGAAAATGAAAGTGGGAAGTTTCACATTGTCCATAATTATTAGGTCGCAGCTCATACGTCGCAGAGCAACAACAGTTGGATGGTAGAACACCTCGTCAGGCAAGTCATAGCCTAGCTCTAACATTGCATATGACGGGTCAACTCCGATGGTGAGACGACGGACATCGAAGTAATCATTGATGTTCCGAATATAACGATGATGGCGATCCTTTGCTTGTTGGACGACAGCGTCTGTATAGTGTCCAAAGGTTTCGATGAAGCGCTTCTGGGAGGTGTTACTTGCCGCTTTGACGCCAAGTGCCCAGAACCTGAAGAAATCAGAGTGAGCCGGACTTGAAAGGGGGAAAGATCCTTACTCCTGTGCAACCAGTCCGAGGACTACCTCGTCGCTGGGTCGTGGTTTAGTTGGGTCTCTGATTGCATCCATCACAATGTCTGCGTATTGCCGGACAATCTCAGGAGGAGCATTGTCGGTATACTCGTCAAAAACGAAAAATTGGTTCATCATGTCGCATGCTGTGCGAAGATGTTCTAGTTCAATGGGGTCACTATATTGACATGCAGAGGCGGTGAAACCATGTCAGTACCTTTGGTTGCTGTTGGGTATGCCAGCGAACATAATAAACCTTTGAAAATGTTAGTACTGTCCTAACTGGAGCCTGAGGGAACGTGCCATACTGAAATTGCAGCAATCAAAAGCACTGAAAAGCACCGGTCAGTGCAAGCTGGAAAGCAGTACAGCTGAGCATCTACCTTTGAGCCCTCGGTCCAAAGGCTTTGAAGGAGCGAAACCAAGCTTCCGATGCAGCCTTGACTTCTTCGTAATGAGGATTGATTCTGCGAGGCCAAGGCCAGTATGTGAGAGTGTCAGGAATGCGGAACACTACGTCGGATTGACTGCTCATGCTGCGAGAGAGGTTCGGTGTCTCTGTACTGCAGGATAAATTTAAGAATTTATGGCGCCATTTGCCTGAACGAAGCGGCCACAAAGTCCATGTCGGGATCCACCTCAGTCGATAAGTGGATCGTTGGGTGATAAGCCATCATGAGCCTCGGGGATTGCTTCGAGCCGTCTTGTAGCAGGACAGATCATTTACTATTTAGCCTTTAGATAGGTTGACAGGTATGAAGGAAGCAAGTATGAGGTAATATAAAAAAGCTTCGTACCAGGGTAGAGCAAGATAGTGGATAGCCGTGCGAAGACGATGACTTGGAGCAGTTGTTTCTTCAATCAGGTGCTGCGACTCGACGAAGAAATATTTTGAGGACAAAACCATCAGGACCTGTATGATGGTCGATGGCCGTTGAAACGATCTCACCTGGTTTTCTGCTGAATTCTCCAGCAAGTGCAAGCAAATATTCCCCGATGATGGCGGCGCTAGAAGCTGACGCGATAGTATGAACATTTCAGGTTTGCCTTGAACCTATTCTTGCATGGTTCAACCGCATAATAGTAGGACCAGTAAAATGAGAAAACATTGGCATGAGCCACATCGACTAAATGACATTTACATCAAAAAATCCGTTGTTCGTTACCAAGCGCACACACCCATGCGTCAAGGGTAGACGACTTTGCCCACGAAGGGTGTCTCATCATAAACCACCAACTCCATGGTGACAGCTAGCTAACCGAAGGTCAACATCACGGCCGTGCAGGGGAGCTGATGCCTCCCTCAAAGGAGGGAACCCGCCGTGTTCCAAAGGCGAAAGAAGTACACTGTGAGGCACGCTTGGAGGTCCGAACACATACTTGTGTTAGAATAAAACGACCTCGCTGTCGAGGTTTTGATTTTTCGTCCGCTGCCTGGGGCGATCTGAGACAAGGCAAGATCGGGTAATTTCGTGGGCGCTGTGGGAGGAAATTAATCCGCGAGTTTTGAAAGGGACATGAAATAGATATTTGAATGAAGCACCGATCGGTATGCATCGACGTAACTCGAGGTTTACTGGGGAACAATGCAATATTTCGATTAGGATAACAGTACGGATCCTGGGTAAGATTAGGTCTGAGGGTGCGTCAGATCTTGCTCAGACTTTGAAGGGGATAACAGCACGTACCCACCATTTATGCGGCGATTCGGCCTATATATATGGCTCGACAAGTTTTTCTACTGTCCAAGAAAGCGGTAACAAAACAACACGAGCGTAAGAGCCCAAGAGGCTGAAAGGATTTTGAAATTCCGGATTTCCTTTTCTGCTCGGACCCTCTCCGGCCCGGAACCTTGTTTTACTCTTCCACATATCGCGCTGGTTGGCCATGCTTCATCCGTTGTCCTGCAATCAGAGAACAACAGCGAGGCCATTCATTGCCCTGACTGGTCATGGGTGAGTGATAGTTGGATGTTGTCAAAGACTTCTTGACCATTTCTCTCATCTCTGTAGGCACCTAACGCTCATGTCATTACTAATACGCACGATAATATAGTCTTGGACGAATGTTTGTGGGCTCCTATAGATTCAAAATTATCCACGATCATCAGTGTGCCTTCAATCACGCAAGAAAATGGATCGGTTCTTCAA
This sequence comes from Armillaria ostoyae, assembly GCA_902506015.1. Classification (NCBI taxonomy): domain Eukaryota; kingdom Fungi; phylum Basidiomycota; class Agaricomycetes; order Agaricales; family Physalacriaceae; genus Armillaria; species Armillaria ostoyae. Next base: position 730,988 of record LR732080.1, on the reverse strand, counting down.
GTATCGATGGGCCGTCATATCAGGTCACATTGCTCCACCATATTACAGCTATTAATTGTTACATTCTCTGACGGGTTTTCAGGCATTGTCTGAGCAGGACCTTCTTCAATGCAATGACCATGTGTTGGCGGATAATATTCTCGGAGGGACCCTATGACATGAAGTACAGGTGTGTCATTGTTTTCATCGTGCTTCAATTGTCGCATTACAGCGCTTGACGTCTTGGATTCGTTCAGGGTCTAGATACCGTGTGCTTTGAAGCGGCAACCAAACAATTTCAAGCGGGCTCCTCAGCCAGCGATTATTGCGCTCTCTATTTCTGATGCTGGAAAGGGATATAACTAGTGATGCCGCGACTCGGCTTAAAGTCGCTTGAGCCGGTGAGCCGAGTCTTAATAAGCCGAGTCTGAGTCTTGATTGGCTCAGACTCATTCTAGGCTCAAGCTCATCAAGGAGTCGGCTAAAGCCGGGCTCGAGTCGCTTTAGCCCGAATGAAGGCGCCTGATTTGGCCAGCATCTTCTTGACCTTTATTCTCCCCCAGGACACATAAGCTCACACTCTGTACTGTATAAAATACACTTCCAACACATATCGAGGCAAATAGACATTCAAAATACTCACGAATATCATAAAACGGAACAACCGAAGTTTGGGCATCAGTGCCCTTACAAATGCCGAGGGCAAGCCGATGTTTTTCCTAAAAAGGTGAAGGGGCTGTAGTTTATAGCTATATTGAAGATGTACTTACAGATTTGCGAGTTGAACACCTATATATTATCAGGTATTGATTCTGAAGGATTTACAAGCCATCTCGCCTTGGAAAGTGCATCTTAACCTAGTGACTTCCTTTTTGGATCGTTAGTCTGAGCTCAAGCTGACTTGAGCCGAAGTCTAGCTTAGCCGACATCATGGTTATGAACTCAAGCCGACTCGGCTCAGAACAATTACCAAAGTCGGCATAAGTCTAGCCGAGTCACGGCAACACTAGATATAACAGCAGGCATCAACTGCTGTGAATACCGGGCAGGATGCTCAGGAAACAATTCTCAGCATTCTTACCTCGTAATGTGATCTATCCACCATGGTACCTCCGACTGATGGTGAGTCGGACTTGCTGCATGCTCCAGTGTACTCTTGCACTCCTCCAGAGATTCTGTGCCCCTATGTACGGAGGCGTTACATGGGAAATGTCCAATTTCATATGGGATTGTGATTCAAGGTGAGTTGAACTCATTAAATTCTGCCAAGTTGAAATGACGCATGACACATAACTAGCACGTGCGGTCATTAAGTTATGTTGATTCTTCATCACCGGACTCTGAGCGAGCGATATGTGTCATTCTATCCCTGCCCTTACCGGGACCGATGCTGATGTTTCAGTTCGATGAGTACTACGGCTGCCAAAAGTCAACTAGTAACTCTTAAACCTCAGTTCTTAGACCTGAAGACTCTTCTCTCTACAAGTCTTCCGACGACCCTTAAGAAATTTCTATCTAAGCGCAAGGATGATGCAGGAAATCGGTCTCTCTCCCAGCTGATGTTGAACGGATTGGTGGGGTGGACGACAAGAGCGTTCAAAGCCATCTTCACTTCTATGGATGACTCGGTCTTCTTTTGTGTCTGGTGTGCCGCCCATGCTGCCAGGATTTTCAAGCGCCGATGAAATCCAAGTCACTATCGATGATGGACGAAGCCACCCATGTGTACTTCACCCATCTTTCATTCTGCGAGTTGGGCGCTGATTCTGCACTCCTCGAGTTCTCCGCAATTTAGTAAATTATAAACAAGTTGCATCTGGTGAACCTCATGGCCACTGTTGAACCAACCAACGGTGAACGTCGCCTTATCCATGATATCGAACTCATGGATGTTGAAGCCGAATCACCCTTCCACCTACGAGAACTCCTCTGGTGGGATGGGGAAGACTTCTTTTACCTCCAAAGTTCCACTCAGAAACCTCGCGACAAAGATGAGGAGACTCGTTCCGCACTTAGCCGTGATGCTATCCTCGTACCACGGTCCCTCTACCAAATCACCCCTCCCCCAGAATTGATCCGCGCCCCCGAACCTCTCCCCCGCGACAGCTACATGAAGGCTGGCGTGATGTACAACTTTTGCCCAGAGGATCTCAACAAGTCCGCCATTTGGTCATTGATGATCCAGGAGGCTTGGGTCTGCGAGATATTGATGAAGCACCCTCATTGGAATGTGGTGCAGTATTATGGATATGTCGAGAAGGACGGATTGATGGCTGGGCTGTGTTTCAAGTGATATGGACAGATGTTGTCGGACACTGTAAAGAATGGTGCGCTTCTGAGGGCAGACATAGAATCTTCACTCAATCAGATCAAGCAAGTTATTGAGCACATTCATGGTCTTGGCTTAGTACATGTGAGTTCGCCTCACAAGTACCATGATGAGTATGCTTCTGACTACCGCACAGAACGATATCAATCCCAGGAACATCCTATTCGATGACGACGGTAGACTGGTCATCATCGACTTTGACTCATGCTGCAAGCAAGGAGAATCGATGCTCCATGGGAAATGCGGTACATTTCCATTCAGCAATGATCCGGAAACGGCAGAATTTCAGAACGATTTTTATGGAGTTGAGAAGATACGAGAGTGGATGGAGGAAAAAATTCCACAAGAGATCGATGAGTATGTCGTATGACCAGCAATATATGATTCTCCTTGACGTCTAGTGGGCCATTATGTTAGAATTTCCTTTCAGTCCATACATGGCCTGAACCGAGCGACGGGTACTCTTGCACTGCACGCGATGTCATTGTAGCTGTGCTTCTGAAGAACTAGCAATGTGGACGGAGAAGCTGAAAGTCTGGGTGCCCTCTTTTCTGTTCCACGGTGCGTGACTAGAAGCCTTTGTGAAGATCTCTATTGACATGCACTGGGGGATTCCTAGAAACTCTATCCTCGGCTATACAGGAAAATCTGTATCCAAACCTGTATTGGGCATTAGCAAGGATGCACGGAGTAGAATGGCGAAGAGTGTCCCGCTGCTGCTCGCATGTAATTGAGAGCTCATGGAATAGCCAGTCGAAGACTGATGTATACTTCACAAGCGTGCCGATTGTCTCGCCTTTGTTACGCAAGTTGAGAATGGTCTTTTGTTCAGTCACGTCCTCATACCTGAGTACTCATCATCATCTCTGGCAAGACAAGAAGCGTGAAATGATTCTGACAAGATTGAATAGGTGCCCGTTGGTCTGTAATCCCACGTCGCAGGATTCAGCATAATGGTAGGTCGTATACATCTGGACTACAAGAGCGTCATATTGGCGAAGAGGCTAGATTGACGTTTGTGCATAATGCTAAGATCTTCGAGATTGAGAATGCCCCATGAGTGTACTTGAAGCGACGATTGGGTGGCAAGTATCTCAGAGTTTTTAAATGTGCATATATGGACTGCAAATTAAAACATCGATAAGGGATGTTTTATTCCTGTTGTGTAAGCCATGTTGACTAGTCATGGTGAGTTGCTGCTGTTGGAGTACCAGAACTACTCATGAGGAAGCACTGCATGAAATTAGAGGGGATCTGAGCCCAAGCACAGACTAAGTGGACAAAATTGAAGCTTACAAGTTATGACCAAGGCTATGACATCTTGGAATATAAGGGTGATAGCAAAATGCTCTTGCCACGTATGTTATGTTGAGTTCTCTCTGTTAAAATAGGGTACGGTCCTTTGCCCATAAATAAATGAAACTGCCACTGAGTTTTTGTCCTCGTGGTGAGCAGGTGGCAAGAGTGGGCCCCATGATTATGTGAGCTGACAGTTTTCGTGTCAACTTTCACTGTGCCTGGACTGCCCCTGCAACTGCTGCCCTTTGATGCCTCGAATTCCCTGCGGCGTCAAGCGAATGGGGCTAGTAAAGACATTTAGACCTGTTGTATTTACTGTGCACGCCGTTTGCTTCTGTCTCACAAAATTTTGGTGCATTCACACATTTCCAATCTCCGATGTGATACTTATCACACCAACAAGGACACAAATCGAATCGAGATCTCAGCGTCCATCTTGGTATAGCACCGAGAGGATAACTTGAAGTATGCAGAGGATAAATATGAGATTTTGATTCCTTCTACTTCTCAGACCCAGATGAACAAAGTAATACTGAATTTTGCTGCTCAGTATTAACTGCGCAGTAGCGGACTGTGGTCGACGCGTCACTCGAGCTTTGAATTTATTGCAGTCTCAGGACATCGGCCCCTGGATTATCCTGTCATTATCGATTAATTTGTCATTGATTCGGACCCATACATGCGCTCTAAAACTCTACTTGGTGTCCTAAAAGGATCATCTCTGATGGTTGATTGCTATCTTGCTTCTCCATCCTTCAGTGCGTTTGGAGAGTATTTTGTTCATCCTGCGTGAGAGATGTCTATAAACCTCTCGTGCCAGAAAAGGAGAGTATCATTTGGGAGAGGTACATGAGGAGCTAAACATCATGGGTGGAAATAAAGGTTCATCAGCAGCTTCAGCTTCTCTCCAAGCAAAGGTTTGCCTGACAACCATACCGGCCCTTGTTCCTATCTCTCTCCCATCTTGAATACTGGCCACCCAACGGTGTCCTCTGGAAATACTGTCCTATTTCGATCAATTCGAATGTCACATGTCTCAGAAGGGTCATTCGTATCCGGAAAATGACCCCTTGTCACAGGTCACAGAAGCATCTTTCGACAAGATTATACGACGGTCACCATCACGGATGACAAAGTGTGATGGGCCCCTCTGTCCCCGGGCCTCGCGATGCAGCGCGAGATCTGGAGATCTAGAGATCTGGGGAGCGCACCCATGATCGACCTACGAACTGATGATGTCGAGAGATGAGACGAGGGAGGGAGCCCATGCCCATGATGGCAGAGGAAGCCAAGTGGGAAAACAAACAAAACAGCAAGAGATGCACGACAGGACGATAGAGAGAGAGAGAGAGATCGTATAGTATCATATAGGTAGGGTAAGAGTAGAGTAGTACACAGAATGAAATGAAATGAAAAGGAAATGAGAGGGAGGAGAGGAGTGACTCACGCATTATCTGCCCTTGGAAACAAGGGAGGTGCCATTTTATTGAGAGAGCGTAGTATAGAGCAGACAGCAAAAAAGCAAGAAGAGAAGGATGAGAGGAAAGAGACAAAGTCCTGAGAGGGGAGAGAGTGACAGACTCACTTTAAGTACCCATGTCACAGAGAGACCATACCGTAAGAGAGCCGGAAATTTAGCGTGCCTCAAGGGCCATTCATGCCATCCTGTCACAGAATAATACATACCTTGTTCGCTTGGGAAGGGATCGTCTTTCTGCTTTTTGGACCGTGAGCAGACTGTCTTTATTGCACTTCCAGAGACTTCTGATCCATCGCAAATGCCCGCCAAAAAAAGCTAGAAGTTGAGCAGAGCCTGGAAAAAGACGTTTAGGATATTTCTGAAAGACAGTTGGTGGTGTTACCATGTCTTTTCGGTCTAGTCATTTGTGGCATGGTCCTCAGCAAGCGCAAGCGGTTCCCTTGTGGTATTGTACCTAGTGCCTGTACTATCAGCACAGACAAAGCCTTTGTAACAGTCCCACTGGGATTTTGCTTTTGCAAGACAAAAAGGACATACATTGTTACACATACAGTATAAACTAAGACACTACCTAGCTACAGCATGCAACCATCCATTGTACCCCAACTCCTCACCCTGAGCCCATGCATCTCCTCCCTTGTCAGAATGCATTACCAGTGATCCACACAGCCCAGTAAAATGTAGGTTAAAATGCGTAATCCGACCCGAGGGAAATATGAGAATGTCCCAAGGCTTGAGATGCCATACAAACCCGGCCTCGTACAAGCACAGCTCACCTCCTGTCCATTCGCCAAACAGAATAACCACACATGCCAACTTGTCAAACCCATCTCGATGTCCATCCGTTGCAACACCTACATTGATGACAAACCCTGAAAAAGGATACGCCAGACTGTGGTCATTGAGCGGAAGATGGTCCACAAACACTGTGAGCTCCTTGTATATGCCTGGCAGCAATGCGCAGACCTATGATGGCTATCAGACCACAATCAAAAGCATCAAATGAAAGACTTGCATGCACATTCACAAATGACATGATGTTCTGAAAAAGTTTCGCCAAGAGATCTGCCTCCCCAATATCCTGGAGAAACTCTTTTGAGTGTCCAGGTGCACGTTGCTGTATATGAACTGTTGTCTGGCCTTCCTTGAGGGTAAAGTAAGGACTGGCGCTCTCTGGTGCATCATAACCTTACACCTCAAGTCAGCTCAATCCTCTAGACAACACATAACACGTACCCTTTCTGCATACCGATTATAATATGATCCATGCCAGCAAAAATAGCTGTAGTTAGGGCGGTTGGAGTGGTTGCAGACGAATTCTCCAGGCCATGTAGTTTGCAGCTGAGGAACAATACTGTGCTGCACATGGGGAATACAGTCGGCCATGTTTGGGATCATAATGGCCACAAGCTGCGAGTCAGCGTCTTGAATGAACAGTGTCTGACTAAATTCTATTCAGCATCAAAAAACAGGGAATCTAGATAGAATGTACCCTTCACAGATGCCTGTATCGATGAGAATGTACGAATCGGGATCATTCTTCTTGCCTTTTGAATTGTAAAATCCATCCAGCTTCTCCTCCAATTCAGAGAGACTCGAGACAGGAACCGCTTTCAGTGCTGTCTCTCTTTTGACAGCAGTCCATTTCAGGGCTTCTTCAGTGTTGAATGGACAGCAGTTGGTGGGAACACGGAAACCAGTCTTGATCGTATGCACAGGCGCCATCTTGTAGCTAGAGTCAGGATCTGGCATGGGAGCAGGTGTAAGACATGTCCATATCTCTGAAGGTGGTGGGAGGTAGAAAAAGCTTTTTTCACATAAGTACAGCGCAAATCATCGAAGATGACACTTACTTGACCTCTGCTTTATCCAGGATATCATGAATAGAAACAACATCTGAAAAGTGTCGTCGACTCCAGCAATGGTTGACATCATCCCAAAATGTCAGCTTTAACCATGGTGCATTGGGGGCCAGGTCAAGGAGGCATTGTAGTCATGGAAGAATAAGATCCTGGACCAGTTTGTGATATGGATGTTTCGCTGCAATTCTGATAAGAGATATGGATGGTTGTATAACAGTGTACTCACGCTCTGAGCAGCAGAGTGCCCATGCAAATCCTGAAATGTCTTCCATGGAACTGCTTTTTGATCTGCAGATATCCACCCGCATTTGTGTAGCCGCAAAAAGCAGAAGTAAAAAAGGGCTCGCTGTTATCGTTGTCAGCTAGCGGTCGGACACATGTAGTGATTACTTACCAGCTGATGCCAAATATAAAAGGTGTGTTCCTTGGGAATGCCATGTCTGAAAATTGCTAGTTGTAGTGCCTGCTTTGCGTGCATACTGTTCCACGCTCGGGCCTTTTTTCCCTTTCCAGCGGGCTTCCTTGTAACACCTGCCAACATTAGTAGATGCAAAAAGTGATCACATAGCACGCTTACCCATCACAAGTAAGCATCAACTGCAGGTACGAAAGCATTAGCTTGTAATTGCATAAACCTTCAGACTTCTCGAGCACTTGGCAATGTTTCCCAATCGCACCTAACGACATGTCGTCCCATTTGATAGAATCCAAGGAAGGCTTCATCAGTTGTGCAGTGATCTGATGCAGAGCCTGTACAAATTCTTGTTGCGATGATACAGTAGACAGTCGAGCCAGTAGCTGAAGTGAGTTGGTTGTTGGTGGGGGTAACATTGTAGAGTTGGTCCAATTCAGTCTCCCTTTCTTGCCTCTCCCTCATCGTTTAGCATTCCCCACATGCTTTCGACATGAACTCTTTTCCTGCTTCTTGTGACCTTTCCGCTTGCATTGTCCTGGGAGAAGCAAATGGGCCACTGCTGCACCTGGATTGTAGTCAGAGTCTGAATCCGAGTCTCCAGTGTCTCCCACATCTGATGAGTCTTCCATCTCTTCTTCATGATTGTCTTCCACGTTGACTGCATCCTCCAAGTCTCCAGCATCTGCCAACCCTTCCATCTCTTCATCTCCATCTTCCTCTTCCTCTTCATCGTCTCCCATATCTCCTGCATCTGTAAAGTCTGCCCCTTCCATGTCTTCTTCTCTGCCCTCCTCTTCATCGTTGACAATATCCAGATTGTCTTCAATCCGGCCCTCCCCTTTGTCGCCTGGTGAACCCTCCTGAGTACCCTCCTCACTCGCCTCAATAATTTCTGGCTCTGGTCCCATCCCTTCATCATCGCCTGGCATGTCATCCATCCTAGCCCATTTCAACACCAGCCCCTCATCTGGGTCATGAACAATGCGATGGACGCGTTGACACAGTCTTGGCAGCATGTTATCCTCATGAAGAACAGGACTGTTGTAACCAGCCTTGGCTGCTAGAATTCTATATGATTAGTGTCAGTTGACAGATTTAATTCATGCATCCAGAGTGTCAGTGAACAGACCAGCCTATATAGGGTAATTTCACAGTACTGCATGGCATATTAGTCAGCACAGAAACCCGGACCAAATCATATGATCACCAGAAAATCTGGCAGCTCCGGGAATTCAACCCAGGACCTTAAAAAGATTTTCAACAATATCACATAACATAGCCAAAGTGTGCATGCTAACCACTATACCATACTAGCATTATATATTCATATAATCATCTCCCTATATGGCCTCCCTCTCTTATATTTATAATATCCCAATTGAGCCCTCCCTTTGGTGTGCTTTGGTGCACTTTTTTTTCCTTATTGGGCTGGTCAAATCAGCCCATCAAATGCGCTCAAAAGCGGCTGTGCCCTGCCATTGATAGCATCAATATCAGGCCATTTTCGGTCAAAATTGGCATTTTGGCTCATTTGGGGCTTCCTCAGGCTACTGGGTGGGTCAGGGGATGATACTAGTATATGCCTAAACATAAATAGCATAAAAGCGAACCCTCTGGTGAGGTATGGGGGCCCTGGGGAGTGGGTAAAAAGAGTAAAATAATGAAAAATAGCGGAAAATCGCATAAAATTCGCATTTTGGGGGTGCCACGTGCATCGGATCGCTTTGAAAACTTGACCAATGAATTCCCTGGCCTTCAATACCCCTAAACGACTCCTCTACAGTACATGTGGCGCATTTTATAGCTAGGGATAATCGAGAAAATTGGCTTTTTATGGTGCTGCGCGTATTGGATCGCTTCGGAGATGTTACCAATCAATTTCTACACTATGAAAACCCTAGAATACGTCTTCATATGCTATATATGACCACCGGAATGCGATGAAAAATGGGAGATTGGGGGGTACATACAGTATATTTTGATTTCTAGCTATTGCACCTGTCTAGGGACATCACCAATCGATTCCTTGACCTTGAAAACCCCCAAACGATTCTTTGTTTCATATATGGGGCCTCAGTATCGATGATAATAATGATATTACAGTTTAGGAGGAGCACATATGGAAACTCGCATTTCTGGGCCTCGGAAAATTTCGGAGTTTTTACCAGTGGATTCCTTGACCTTAAAAACCCCCAGAAGACCTCAGGAGCACATTAGAAAGATTCATAATTCATGGTAAAAAGGGTGATAGTGAAAATCTCCGAAATACCTTATACCTCGTGTTTCTGGATGTTTGGGGAAACACTTTTTGTACCCAATTTATGATATACATTGTATAATAGTGGTTCTGAATCTGATAGTCCCCAGGCCATAGGATGACCAGAACATCGAAATCTAGGGGGTGCTCCTCCACATTTTGAGAAAGATCTGCTTATATCTCTGCCAATACATTTTGGATCATCCTGATCTTTTGTAACCACTATTATACAATGTATATCATAAATTGGGTACAAAAAGTGTTTCCCCAAACATCCAGAAACACGAGGTATAAGGTATTTCGGAGATTTTCACTATCACCCTTTTTACCATGAATTATGAATCTTTCTAATGTGCTCCTGAGGTCTTCTGGGGGTTTTTAAGGTCAAGGAATCCACTGGTAAAAACTCCGAAATTTTCCGAGGTCCAGAAATGCGAGTTTCCATATGTGCTCCTCCTAAACTGTAATATCATTATTATCATCGATACTGAGGCCCCATATATGAAACAAAGAATCGTTTGGGGGTTTTCAAGGTCAAGGAATCGATTGGTGATGTCCCTAGACAGGTGCAATAGCTAGAAATCAAAATATACTGTATGTACCCCCCAATCTCCCATTTTTCATCGCATTCCGGTGGTCATATATAGCATATGAAGACGTATTCTAGGGTTTTCATAGTGTAGAAATTGATTGGTAACATCTCCGAAGCGATCCAATACGCGCAGCACCATAAAAAGCCAATTTTCTCGATTATCCCTAGCTATAAAATGCGCCACATGTACTGTAGAGGAGTCGTTTAGGGGTATTGAAGGCCAGGGAATTCATTGGTCAAGTTTTCAAAGCGATCCGATGCACGTGGCACCCCCAAAATGCGAATTTTATGCGATTTTCCGCTATTTTTCATTATTTTACTCTTTTTACCCACTCCCCAGGGCCCCCATACCTCACCAGAGGGTTCGCTTTTATGCTATTTATGTTTAGGCATATACTAGTATCATCCCCTGACCCACCCAGTAGCCTGAGGAAGCCCCAAATGAGCCAAAATGCCAATTTTGACCGAAAATGGCCTGATATTGATGCTATCAATGGCAGGGCACAGCCGCTTTTGAGCGCATTTGATGGGCTGATTTGACCAGCCCAATAAGGAAAAAAAAGTGCACCAAAGCACACCAAAGGGAGGGCTCAATTGGGATATTATAAATATAAGAGAGGGAGGCCATATAGGGAGATGATTATATGAATATATAATGCTAGTATGGTATAGTGGTTAGCATGCACACTTTGGCTATGTTATGTGATATTGTTGAAAATCTTTTTAAGGTCCTGGGTTGAATTCCCGGAGCTGCCAGATTTTCTGGTGATCATATGATTTGGTCCGGGTTTCTGTGCTGACTAATATGCCATGCAGTACTGTGAAATTACCCTATATAGGCTGGTCTGTTCACTGACACTCTGGATGCATGAATTAAATCTGTCAACTGACACTAATTCATGTATCAAGGTAGCAGCCATAGGTGTACACTGATATACCCATAGAAGGTGGAAGACGTATCTCCACTGCACTCTCCATCGAATGCATCGCATCGCAAGTCACCGCATGCATGTATCACACTCAGTGCGATGCCCCTACTGTTCTGGCCTATTCTGTCTGGCTGCAAGACTGCTTGACGTCCCATCCAAGCATCTGCAAACCACTTTGATGGATGTGCCAACCCACATCCGAGTTTCAAAAATTACCTGTTCAGGCTGATAAAAGAAGTGTTTGGCAATCTCTCCCTGCCAATCTGCGCTGTCTCTTCTCTCAATGGCGAGACCATCCGCATGCACAGGTGACCCTCCCTGGATGCCCACAAACATTTCTTGGGCGTAGTCGGCAGTTACTGCATGAATTGAGTTAGCCTCTCGGCAACTCGTACATCGAAAACCGGCCATACCTTCATGATCCACTAGCGTGTTCCCGCCATTGACAGCCTCTGTATTCAAGTCTTAACCTAGGCATTAGTCCTCGATGGCACAAACAAGAGCCAGGATACATACCAATGCTGAACGGGATGATCGCAGCGGTAGGGATGGGAGAGAATGATATGTGGCCAATAAAGGTTGATGGTTCAAACGTTCACCCCTGGAATTAGATAGGTAAGGAATCAACATCAACGACCAACATGCGGTGGCATGCACCTCCAAAACCACCTTTGTTGGTTTTCCTTATTCCACAAGCTTGCTCGACGACGAGTGTCCTTCCTAGTAAATTCTAATTAGTCAATAATCACAGATGAAGATACATCCAACATACAATTAGACCCATATCCACCCTTCACTGGGGTTGGAGATGCTCAATGAACCCTGATCAGAGTCGCCACAGACGCTGCGTCAAGTAGAAATTACGCGTCAAGCTCCTGTGTGGACGAGAAGGCATGTCTACAGGCTTCATTTTCTCTGGTTCTGAATCCCTGCTGTCATCCATCTCGAAGCATATCAAGGGTTGCAGGAACATCAGTGCAGCCTCGTGCAAGATTGTATGGGAAATTTCGCCATCAGATGATGGATCTCGAGAGGAGCGATTGACATGAACAAGACCCAGACTGTCGAAAGGATCCCCGCCTTCTTTTCTAGTCAAGCCCAGAATTCCTAGACCAACACCCATGGGCAGGGAGAAAGCGGTTGAAGAGGATGAGAAGTCTGTGCTGTCATCGATGGAAGAGTCATCGCTGATGAGTGAGACATCGTAGGATGAGAGGTGTTGAGAAAACTCCTGGGCAGCGATGATAGAAATAGAAGGGGTGGTGGATGGGAGTGAAGGAAAGTGGGCATCGTGTACATCCGACAATGGAATAGAATCAATGTCAAGATAGGCCTAGATAATGTCTAAAAAAAATGCTAAGTCAGGGCAAAGTGAAAGGTACAAGCGATGAATTACCTTTCCAAGGTCTCATCCATTCACCCGCCGTCTCGGAACGACTCCAGCACAAGCATCGTAGGGCCACCCTTCAAATTTGGGTGCATTCATACTGCATCTCAACATAGGAGTAGGGTAAGGAGTGGTGACGACAGTGGAGGGTCGTAGAAGGAAAGAAAGATGTTGAACTTGAACGTGATGCAAGACACGGTTACGGAGTGGCCACGACGGCAACACGAAAGAAAGTTGTTGAATGCTGTCACGTCGGTCATGGCATGGGCACGCGCGCGTTATGTCATAAACTCCTGTAAAGGATCGGCCTGCCAGTGGCGTCAAATCCCTGCTGATACAGCTGCGGTTGTTGGGGTGCTACCAGCGAGGTGGTAGGGGGAGCATAGCATACCATTCCCCTGGAGTCCAACATCATGTCAGTCTTGTCCACCTCCCTAACTAATCCATGCCCTCTCTCCAGCGAATTCATGTTGCCTGCCCGTCATGTTAGCACACACCTCGTAACAGGATTACCGCCTGCTTACCGATGTGCTCACACAAGTCCACCCATCCATGTCGTCTGTCGTCCCTCGCATCCGGTCCACTTGATTTGAGAGAACTGTAAGGCTGTCATCATTAAGGTCATCGCAGTCGAGGAATGCCTTACTTGAACGTTGGCCGTGCTTGCATCGCTACAGATCAAAGGAAGGCAGCTGACTGCAAAATGAGTCAGTCAGCATTCATGCAGCAGGTAGGTAAAAGTGAGTGCACCTCATCCTAGCATCATTACCCAGTCTCCACTCCGAGTCCCAGGCGCCAACTTGAAGGACAGCGGAAGCCTACAGAACACAGGAACGCCTGTTACTCGATGGAAGAAGATGAGACGGCGAAGAACGTGCCATTTCAACACCATTATCGATGTTCACCCATCCAGAAATGAAGATGGCTAAAGATCAATATCGGTACGCCATCAATCAGATAATCTTGAGGCGAGGCCGACCTTGGTACTCGTATTGAATCTTGATCTTGAAGTGAAAGGAAACACCACATAAAAGTCAGTAAACAGGAAGAGAAGATGCAGAGAACTGTATCCATACCTCCTACATCCAACCAAATGGTTGTGGTACAGGTTCACGCTGGCAGCGTGACAAGCATTACAGAATCAACAAGTCCATCAATGACCATGAGACTGAGACATGCTGATGACATCATTGCTGGACAACTCAAAGAGTCCAGTCTCTCAAGTCGCCGCCGGTCAGATGGTGGCTCACTTGGTACAGGAAGACCAGAAATACCACATCGTCTTGGAAACATGCTAGCATGCTAGCTGATGCAAGAACGGCATCTTAATGCAAAATCTTGGCACACATGGGCATCAGTATCAAGGACGGGATCCTGAGCATTCGGGATGTACACAAATAGATCGTCAACAACGGTTGAAAGAATCTTAAAGATCATTGACTTCATTGGCATATGGGCTACGCTCTACCAGGACGTCAGCATCAGCAGATGAGCTGAGTGTGTGAACCCCACCTTGAGTTTATAGTTGATAATCAGCTGAGGCACCAGTTGAGCCTATCGAGGGAGTTAACAGTGTAAAAAGTATCACAGCATCCGTTACATACGAATCTGAACATGTACATGAAAGACGTCAGGGTTGAAATGATGAAGCTGTACCATCCTTTGTGCATGCTGTAGATTAGCGAGTACACAGTGTACACAGCGAGAAGCGGAATTGCCGCATACGGGACATAACAAAAGGCCAATTTATCGTATCTACAGAACAAGTTGATTAGACATTTTGGCATTAGACATTGAAAAGGAGTGGTGCAGGCGTTAACACTGCGGCTGATCGCTAGCACATCCTGCCTGTTCATTTGTGTCAGTGCCAGTAGAGACAGCACCTCGACCCCCGGCTAGTAAACCCAAAAGAACAGGCAGGACCTGCCATGATCGACCTCAATAGGACACCGGCCACAAGGGTGGTTATAAGGTAATTAAGATGTTTCCACAATCAGAAAAACTTCTCACTCTTGGGTCTTCTTCTCATCCAGCTGGTGTTCTCATTGTTGTCAATGAGGTATAGCAAAATAACGATCTGGACAAAGACATTGGTGACAATAGTTCTAGGCAGGAATCAGTACCAGTGTCAAACTTCACTCTAGACACTCGAAGCTTCTTGCGGAAGTACCTGCGGGGCTATCCTAAGGATAAGCTCACCACCGCAGACTGTAAAAATCAGGGGATTTCAGCTCCGTGCAAAGAAAGACTACCGGAGCCCAGATGTGAAGGCCTAGATGAATTGAAATACCTAACAGAGACTCCAACCATCTCCTTCTTCTGCCACCAATGGGAAATGTCGGATTTGAAAGCAAGCATCTCAAAGCTGTACTGATCAGGAATCGCACCACAGTCCTCAAGAAAGGGAAGCACTTACAGAACATGAGGCACACTAACTAGACTGGTCAATCCGAGGAACCAAGGGTTCATCTCTAGCAGCATTTGCTTGACTTCGTCAATTTCTGTGTTGGCTGCTGAACCTTGTTGTTTCTCAGCATCTTTGAATCCCTGCGTCATGGTGGCGAATAATTGGAATTTCATATATGACATGGGCTGGAAAACAACTTGGACCGGTAGCGCCTTGGTGGTACTATTGACCTCAACATAATGACTTCGTAGGTGCCAAAATTTGTTGGGGAAGATGATGGGTTTATAAAGACCTAAAATAGGTTCAAATTCATTGTATATGAACTATGAAGAAGGGTCCTCACCTTTCGTTCCAGTTTCATCTCTCACGTTGGGTATGAGGTGTATGTCTGAAATACAGTTGCATGTTACTAGAGGACAACTAAATATACAAGATAACTCATGCTCAAGAATTGGCGGCGGAAGCAAAGAGTAAGGAAGAAAAGCTGGATCAGAGATGAGAGCAAGGGTTACGTTCTACCAAAAAATGAGAGCTTTACTGATGAGAACAGACTTGAACTAACACTATGTCAATGAGGGACAATAACATCCGCTTCTTCGGCCTCTTCCTCGACAGCTGCCTTGCCACTTAAGAGGTTCTTCTCCTTGTGAGTCTTTGCTTGAGGGAAATATGGCATAAGTACTGTGAGAAATGAGAAAAAGTTTTCCATGCGCAGCAGCCCCACGCATGTTTGCGAACATAGTGAATGTTTTCCGTGTCGAAAACAGTGCTCGAGAGATCTAAAGTTGCACCCTTCCTTAGTAAGTAAATAACTGCCCATAGGGAACCATTGTTCTTGACAACCTGTGA
This sequence comes from Armillaria ostoyae, assembly GCA_902506015.1. Taxonomy (NCBI): domain Eukaryota; kingdom Fungi; phylum Basidiomycota; class Agaricomycetes; order Agaricales; family Physalacriaceae; genus Armillaria; species Armillaria ostoyae. Next base: position 715,203 of record LR732080.1, on the reverse strand, counting down.
AGCAATTAGACAGAGTCAACGAGGCAAAACCAGTTACGCACCTCTGGGAAGTCAATAGTGTACTCCACGGACCGATGGTCATTAGTCTCCAAACTTGATGTTATCCCACACAGAATGCGGCAGGTTATTTTCCTTGTTGTCGGTATGTGGGGTCATAGTAAAGTACACCTGCATGGAATATGTTTCGCCAAGAGGCCACACCAGAGATGCATGTGTTGGGGGTTGACTCCATGGATTCACAGGTTGCGTATTGACGACCGGCTTTCCTCCAGTAGATACCGCTGCATCCAGTCCAGCTGTCTTTGGTGCAAAGAATTTGGTGGCTACAGCCCAGTCCATAAATATGAATCCTGACAAGAGGAATTTCTTTTGCATACCGACTTGCATGATAGCCCAAAAGGAAAATATTTGCTGAAATATAAATCTTAATATTAGGCTCGAGTAAAAATTACTCCATACGCACCTGAGCAAATCCCGAGAACTTGCGAAATCCCGATTCTTCTTGTTGGACACCGCCAGTGGCTGGAGCAGCCGCAGGAGCTTGCGGTGTCGACATTGCAAGTTCGAGTGGGCAAGAGGCGTACGTACCCAAGAAAGGAATCCAGGCCGATATCACCAACTCTGCACAATGTATTAGCCTCACCGATTCGCCAACTACTCTCGTATCGATCATCAAATGACGGTGTATGGCACCATTGACACTACGAGGACTTTCAAAAGTTCTTGTTCCAATTCCTCAACGCAGTCCAGAAGGTTCAGAAATGACACAGTACATAATAAATCATTGGCTGTCATCTCAGCGATAAAATATTCACTAAGTTCTAGTAGACAACATTGGTAAAGTCCCACCACTGCGCAAGATGCTCAGAGGTATGCGTAGCGCCATGAAATATCAATAACTTATATGCATCCCATGTATAGATGTCCAATGCAGTCTCGTCTGCCCTTGTGCGCTGAGCATTGACATCAGCGCCATGGTCCAACAGCACAGTCACCACCTCAACAGTCATCTCAAAAGCCAGCATGAGCTTCGACTGATGGGAAGGTTGCACAAATCCAGAGAATGACATACTTCTTCACCATCTCATCTGTGAAATCCCTCTAGTCCTCAGGCTCTGTGAATCGTACAAGAAAATGCGAGGAGAAGGAGGGGCGGGAGGGAGGAAGGGAAGGAATGGAGATGGGATTTGAAGCTTGTCCTATCCCCTACCTTTTGTATGAAAAATTCTTCATTGAGATGAAATGTCAAAGAGGAAAATACTGCAAAGAAATTGGAATAAACTCGAGAAATGCCATGGAACTATTCATATGCAGGGCCATTGCAAGAACATGGTTGGTGGCCAACAAGTTCAATTCTAGAACGGAAAATTGAGGCCTGACGTGTTCATATGAAAGGCGCGGTTCACGTTGTTGAAAGAGAATGTGCATACATATCTCTGGGCCATCGTTCCTTATGGAGAACTAATGTGGACTCATTGCAGCTCGCCACATATGCATGAACACTGAGAACATATGGCATCATCATCACATTTGGTGCTGTGAACGACAGACTAACTGATGCAAAGCCCATAACCCATGCTCGACTCCCATGCACACTACAGAAAAGTGCTTCAAGTTCGTCCCTATAAACCGCCGTTCTGCCTACAAAGATGCAGCTGTCCCTCCTCCTGCAGACATCAACGACCCCTCCAAGGTCGATGCACCACCCTAAGACCTCATCGAAGCGAATTCCAACACCATACCCCACGCTGTTCATCAAAGCGACGTCTCGTATTCCGGTGTCCTAGCACAACAAGTCAGTCACCCAGTCAAGATTCACCCAAAGCAAGTGTAACGTACCTCGGGTCGTCCCTCCCTCCGTTGGCGTATCCGGTGAATAGTGATGGCAGTCCATTATTTTAGCTGTAAGCGTGAGACATTGCTTCTGGGAATAGAACGACTGCCTGAGTTTGACTGCTGAGTACATCCAATGCAAAATAGATAAAGCAGAAGCATACCTTGGTGATCTCACTGCCATTCGTTCACGTTAATGTCTGCAAAAGGTCCATTAACAGAAAAGATCAAAATGAAAAACTAAGGTGTTTACCTTGGAACCCTGTCCCACTGCGCCATCATCCGATGTCGAGACGTTGGCCGTGGCCGTGATGTGCTCGGTAATGGCGAGTGACAAAAGACTAGTGGGCGGAAATGATCTCCAACCGGCACTAAACCTCTCACAACTCTACACTATCACCAATTGATTGAATTCGGGTGTTTCGAGTACGATAGAAGCACTCTGCAGACTCGATAATCAAGGGAAGTTGTTCAAAAGACGTTTTATTCGTTACTAGTGAGTTTTACAAACGTATTACTCGCACTAGTGAGTTTTACAAACGTATTACTCGCACTAGTGGGGTGGGTAAGACACAATTGAATGAATGTGACTTGGTTTTGAGCTACTGCGCTCACTGGGACTCCGACTGTTCAGACTATTGGCTCTCTTGGCCCTGTAATACTTCCTACAAGTGATCAACACTTGACTAGTTCGCACTCTTGGCTTACTAGTGGCACTCTTGGCCTAGAAACTGCTCCTTACAAGTGATAACACTTGACTAGTTCGCACTCTAGCTTACTAGTGGCACTCTTGGCCTAAGAATAATACTTTAACTTCAAGAAACTGCAAGAACTAACTTCGGAGCACTCTTGGCCTTTGCAGGACACAATGGTAGACTCAAAGGGACTTCAATTCACTCAATACTATAGGTAACTTAGCGACTAGTAGCCGCTTTGTTCGAGGTTAAGCACAAAAGCCTTTAATTGGGGCACTAAACTCTTGTTAGTCACTCGCAATCGCAGGGATGGCTTGCCTGTCTTTGCGAGTGGCTATTCTACTACTTATATACTGTAAAGAAAGGTACAAAGCGACACAAACAGCTATACTAGTGGGGTATTTTTGGTACTGATTTCTTGGCTAGGCCCGAAATATCACGCATAAACATGCAATAGTCGGTCTAGAAATTGCTATTGGACGACTAGTGAGCCGCGGCACTCAGCCAGCGGTTTAACTTTGTGTTCTTGACCCAGCAACGCGCCACTAGTCCTGGAGATGAACGACTAGCCACATCCTCGTGCTCGCAACCGTAGTCGGCTGTGATCGAGAGCGCAGCTGGGCTATACTAGTACCGATCATAATAGATCTGATCGCACTAGTCGGATCTGGGCATAACGTTAATCCATTGCTAATTCATTTCTAAGTCCTGCTTCGAGATTGCTGCGTGACTAGTTAACCTGACTTAGGCGTTTCTGCCCCGATCGGTCTACTAGTGACTGAACTTCATGAGATCTGTGTATCCTGCTTCTTGTTTGGTGCGCTAGTCGTGTTACTTGTCTACTAGTGGCCTTATATTAATTAGTCTGGCTAGTATCCAAGTCACTAGTATGGCCGGCTGGTAGATTTAACCCACTAGTGGTATCGCATCTAAGTCCTGGCTTCACTAGTCGCATACTGCTGTAACTATCAGCTCGAAGCCTCAGCTATAGTCCTTTTACTATCACTAGTATAGGATAGATATGCAATTGTATTGTTACAAATTCGCAAAATCTAGGTGTGAACACATAGACGGCGTATCAGCGGCGAGTCTCTGCCTGTTGAATTATGCACTTGAGGGTGAGCTAGCTGAGTGCTGAGCCTACAATGGTTATCAGCACGCCTAACTCTCATACAAGATAAAATGAACGTACCTTTCAAATCTCCATATTTGGCTCCCGGGTGTATTCCAGTTATCAAGTCAAGTCAACGCCTGTATAAATGTCCCCTTAGATAATGAATCATCAGAAATGAAAGAAAATGGCTTACCAGTGAAGGAAACGAGCCTATGAGCCAGGACTGGGCCGTTTTACCATTGCAAGTCTTGAGGGTAACGGTTATATAAATCTATTGAAGAACAACTCAATGAAAGAGAGAGAAAGAGTGTAAGAACAAGCCCTACCAGGCACATCAAAGTCGACGATGGAGGTCAAAGCTCACGCTAGCAGCGTGACGACCCGTTACGAAGTCAACGAATGCATCACATGAGCACGGGATTTTGGCACAACATCATAAGCCTTGCTCAAAGGATGGGATGGGAGATGGGATTTAGAACCCATTCCACCTCTCTCTTTATATTCCAAATTCTCCACGGAGACCGAATGTCAAAGCAAAATAATAATTGAAGAAAATGACAGAAATCAGAATAGAGCACACGTAGTGACACAAGTCCCCGCTCGTACCGAAATTCAAAACACTCGTGAACACGTAGCATTTCTGCCCAGCTGCACGACGTCCCATCCGACATTCGCAAACCACCTCCGTGCGCATGCCAATCCGCATCCAAGTGGCGAAAACCAGCCATCTGGTCTAACAACAGAAGCGTCGGACCATCCCTCCCCTGCCAATCAGCGCTACCCCTTCTCTCGCCATCGGCATGTACGGGCGACCCTCCACACAAGCATGTTTGGGCATAGTCAGCAGTTACTGCATGAATCAAGTTAGCCTCTCGGCAACTCGTACATTGAAAATCGGCCATACCTTCGTGGTCCACTAGCGTGTTCCCGCCGTCGATGCCCTGCGTATTCATGTCCTAACCTAGGCATTAGTCCTCGATGACACAATGGACAAGGGCCAGGATACATACCAATGTTGAATGGGATGGTAGCAGGGGAAGGGATAGAAGCGAACGAGATGTTGCCAGTGCTAGTGAAGGCTGAAGCGCTGACCCCTAGAATTAGATAGGTAAGGAATCAACGTCAACGACCAATGCACGGTTGCACGCACCTCTGTTCCACAAGCTTGCTCCATGGTGCCAGCCCCTACTCTAAGCCTATTGCCCGCTCTACCTGCTCGTCAAATCCATGGCCTTGAGCTACTGTACATAAAAATTCATCAGCAAATGATAATACAGACATGCAACACTTACTTGAACATTTCCCTTCTCGCCAAGGTCCACCATTAACAAGATGATGTGGTCGCAAACACTGCAAGGAAAGAATAAGGAAAACTAAAATTTCCTCATGGAAAATCAAGCTCACCATTGAGCTCAACGACGAGTGGCCAATCGACATAGCAGTCAAGGTGAAGAAGACGTGATCAACAAGATTCCCCAAATAGGCAGTGGTCCAGAGTTTTGGTCACAAGATCCTGACACGTCCACACATTTTCAAGTCTAAACGATGATAATTGAATGGGAAGCAAAAAGGTACAATGCATGCCTTACCTTCAAGATGATGACCTCCACAAAATCAACGAGCTCTTCAACAAACAAGGGATATGTCCCTAACATCAATTCTGATGGCATACTCTCAAGGTTTGGACAGAGAGAACGGGCGGTTAGAAAAGAAAAGTACCAAGGAAGACGAGAGAGAGGGAATAGTGGGAGATGGGACTTCATGTCCATCCATCCCCAGTTTTTATACGCCAAAGTTCTTGTGGAGATGGAATGTCAGAGACCAAAATGAAGACTGAAATGGAATACGCAGAAGAATTGACAGTGCTACACATTCAAATTGATGATCGGAACATCTGATTCTCACACCTGCACTATTTCATTTGACGTCGCTTTGCTTTCCAGCGTCCAAGGTATGGCAAGGCAAATGGCAGAATGTTCCATTCAACATCCTGTTCCTCTGGACATTTGATCAGTCCAGATTCAAGGTTTGCACGCCACACAGAGAACAGGCAATCTTCAGGAATTTGGTGCTGTATTGAATTTGCCATGCTAATGCCGGTTTCAGCCCTCCCAATACACTTGAGTTTGCGATTCACAGAGAAACAATACCTCCTTTTAGTCAGGAATTCAAACAGATTCAAACTAAGAGAGAAAATCACAATGATTTCAGCATGACAAATGAGCAGTGAAAAGAAACGGTACTCACTGCTCCAATTCACAAAATGCTCAGTGATATATTCTAAGATTCTTGAGTTTCAGGTACTGGAAAGGAGCGGTTAAAGAGGGTATGGACAAGGGAACAAGACATACATAGCCTAGTGATGCATATTCACGACAAAAGGGACCCATGGATGAATCGATGACGGTCAGGAGGTCATATAAAATAGGAAAAGCGCCTAAAAGAAACGGTCAGATTCCAAGCAAAGCAAAGCCCAAGAAAAAGAAATACCCTAAGAATGACATTGATTTTGACGAGGTGCATGCCTGGACTACGCATCACCATGTCGATCAGTATTTGGAGTTCTTCGCAGCCATAATACCAAGCTCCCTCAAACATGTCTTTGTCGAAAAAGACATTGTATGTATCCACCTTGCGACACTGGCTCTCCTCTGTCAGGCCCTCCTCCTCCACAACACTGATCAGTTCGTCAAGGTGCGAGAGCCTGAACTGGATGATCTGCTTTGCCACCTCTGCGCCGTGTTTCTTCTTCAGGTTGAGGCAGTATAGCGGCGGCAGCATGATAGGACCTCTGTTCTGTGCTGTGGCCCCAGAGCACTTGCTTCCAGTATCATAACATCTGGAGACCCATCTGCATCAAGCAGCGTACATCCGTGTATGTTGGCAGAGGTAACAATCTGGGGTAGGTCAACAAAAATGCACGCAAAAGATAATTAATTGAGTAGTCGCCATGTGTAATCGTAGACAGAGTAATACCCAGGCTATGAAACGGAAGGAATAGAGTAAAACGAATTCTTGTGTGTGGTTGCGTTGAGCAGGTAACAAGCAAGTACGTCGGTTGCAAAGCCGAGATGGCGGCAATTTGAAACTCAGCCTGCTACAACTCCACCATTGTGAAAAATGTTATTTAACATGTTCATACATACCATACTGCCTTCTTGTCATCTTCTCAAAAATTTACGATGCTTTGTGCTCTACGAGAAGACACGTATGTGTGGTCAGACGAAGCACTCATATTTTGTTGGGTTAGCAGGCCACAGGAAGCTCCCGCCAATCTTTGTCCAGGAAAACACTCTGCAGTTCATGAAAATACCAGACCGGCCATCTGGCCACCATTGATGGAACGACTCCAGTTGAATTTGTAGCTGAGTGAAATTGGGAAGATCGGACATTTTCCTTCACCACCATCGCACCATATCCTTTGGTCCCATTCTTCTGGTCTGACTATCCTCTTCATCTCCCTGGACAACGAACTCACTCACTCTGTAGACGGTTCTGGACTCGCTGTATTGACGTCGACGCGTACATCGCATCCTATATCTTGCAGCGATGGATTACTCAGTCTACAGGAGTGGGAAGCAAACATTATCACGTACGTCGCTTTCAGTCTTGTTGGAAACACAATTTACACAAGGGTTGCAGATGAGGTCGAGATAATTAGCTCGCTCCGTGTATGGCTTCGCGCAAAGGAGTCGGAGGATCAGCAGTTCTATCTGAATTGCCCATTCCTATACCCCAGTACTTGATGGATGTGGATCCCTGGAACTGTTTTCATTGATTCTGAACCACAGCAGGCTCATCGTCCAAGGATCAATCCTTGAGGTATGACAGTGGCTCTACTCCCCTGTAACGGATTCCTACTGTTACTCAGGCCGATATTTGATCCCTGCCATCTTGCAGTCGAGTTCATGCTGTGATAGGGAAGCAAGAAAGCAACGGCTCTATCCTTTTCATGGACAGGCACGGGAATCAAGCTACTGGTAATTGATTTTCGTCACGTACCCCTGCCCTACTTATTTATATACAGTTATCAAATCATCTGGGAAATGAGATCGCGATCCATGATGATGGCGGAGTTTGCACTGTAGGTGGATGGCACAGATGGTATGACATTTTCTCCTCGACCGCCTTTTCTTTCTTATGAATTTCTGCAGAATTCCATGAAATCATTTAAATACCCAGGAACTCTAAAATACCACCAAAATGGACCTTTGCACGAGCACTATTCACATACCAGAATTTCTTTTGATTTTTTGGACCATGATGACAGTCATGCCATGCTTCTCCCATGACTACGGCGGTCTGATTACACCTTTAACCACGGTCTCTGTCCTGCATCTACTACTAGTCTCAGCAGAAGGTAGTACGGTGTCTCACGATGTATGGACATAATATCCTCACACGACAACTGTCACCACTCTTTTCTCTCGTGATTTCCATTGATTTTTGCCACCGGCTCCTCCTTGCCCTTTCGTGGTCTTCATTGGCGGTTTGAATATCTCACTGGAGTCACCTATGCAAGTGCTGTCCACTCCTACAACCCTCGATATTAAACATTCCTCGAATGTATCTGTTACAGAGTAGCAATTCGCCGGTCGTTCGGCATGGCATCATCTAAGGAACATCACAACGTGTAAAGTTCAAATGAATACAATACTCACCACCAGCATCCTCCCAAACTTTTGGATTCCGCTTCTATTCCCTATTTTCTTAACTTCCAAACCCCCCAATGATGAAGGCAGGGCCTATATACTCATAGAATAGATATTCTAGAATCTATACTCCTAGTTTATACAAAATTGGCATTATCAGCCATAAAATTATACTCCGGCTTGCAATTTGGTTGTGAACAGGTAGGGATATATTCAAGAAGTATACCATGATAGAAGTCGGGGACTCAAAAGGATTGTGTCGAGGAGAAATCGACACTGAACACTTGTCTTTTCTGTGTTTTGAACCTCTGGAATGAGCCTCTGAGCTTTGATCAGTGGCTGTGCTGTTAGGCACACCACATTATCTCTGCTTTCATTTTCTACTCTTCTTTCCATGCGGCTCTGCTCATAGCTCACAATAGCATCTCGGCACCCCCATTCTCAGGGGTGCTGGAGACGATGTCGCTGATCACTCAGCTTCATCCCTCAATGCCGCCATCATCGCCAACACCTTGCCCAACAAATGAGTCTCACCAGTCAAGGAATCCCCCCACCATTGCTCAACACTTGATTTCAGTAAAACATGTAGCCACTTCTTGTAAAGTAGTCAAACAATATGAGTCCTTCCATTTCTGTACATATCATTTTCACCTGTATAAACCTTAGAAACCTGGACACGTCTGGTTTGCAGCTTCAGATTCTGCAAACTAGACGCGTTGAGCCATAACACGTGACTGTTGGGGTCTATTTGGCATTGGGATTACTCATTCAGCATTGACATCCTCCCTCCACCTTTCATCAGAGTCTTCTTTCTTGGCTTCTATGTTGTCTGGCTCACATGTCCCTGTGAGTGATACAGCCTTCTTGGATGTACCATCGCCTAACGACATGGCTTCTAGACCCAACTTCCCAATCTGCATTGCTCCATGGTGGGGCGTACTCTTGACATCTGAGCACAGCGTGTGAACGCTTGGTGTTCGTGTGTGCTCTGTTGTAAAGCATTGACCTCATGATGGGATGGATATGCTACATCCATCAGGCTCATCAACAGTGTTCATCCATGTTCTCCTTTGCCATGGCTCCGACTGAGAGTCAGATAGTCGTGGAGAGGGATATTTTAATATAAACACTACAAGTTGGCCAGTGGTGCATAAGTCATGGATACTCAGCATATTTTACACATTAAAAACATGTTCTTTTAGGCATGGTGCCTCCCCAAAATGACAGGCATGAAGAGGAAGATGATGAATGACAATGCATAAGTATCACTCCCTTTGAGAGGCCATATGCTTATTCCATCTCATGCTTCTTTCAGTCCTCCTACAAGCAGACAAGATCAATGTCAATAGTATCAGATCAGCAAGCAGTGTTGGGCGACACCACCACCACTGTATATGATGTTTCAGTATTACTGCAAGTGTAGGAAAAGGCACGGATGATATTTTTTATTATTATATTACATAGTTTTAACAGGTGGTATCATATCTGGCCCTTTGAACATGCTAGAGTATGACTGCAATCCAATAAATCAATATCTCTCCCTCCTTTGTTGGATTCTGCAGTCCCTTTCTGATGCCTTGCACAAATTAACGCCCGTCTCATTTGCTCTCATCCTTGCACCATCCAGATCATGGTCGTCCAGCTGTCTGCGCATGATATCCATGATGTAACCTTGCTGTGTTCAACATGTCCATTGTTACAGCCCTTTCAGAGCCCTCTTAAATCTTGTTTGTGGATGTGGAATGTGATCTAAGTCTCATCACTGGTATGCTGTGTCGATCTTTGTGTCTGTGTGCACTGAATGTACGCATAGATATCAGACAGCTCCTATAACTGGGTCTCCTCTTACCATCACTCTTACTATCATGGGTGTCAAAGGCGGTTGGGATGTATGTCCAATCTATTGCAAAATTTCAGCTGCCACTAACATTCTATTTGTTTAGCTCTTAAGACCAGTAGAGTCTGGTGTATCCCTCATTGATTGGTTGGCCAAGATGATCTCCACTGGTATGGTTCATGACCTTGGCCCACGTATCGGTGTAGACGCTAGGTAGGCATTATAGGAGCATGCTCTTTTTTGAGACTAATAGCAGTTGACTTTCAGTGGATGGATGTTTGCGGCGAAGTACCACCATGGGCAGACCAAGAATCCAGCACAAGCATTGCTGTTTAAGTGACTAGGGCATCTGTTTCATCATCCGGTCCATCCTATATTTGTGTTCGACAGTCCCCATCGTCCAGTGTACAAGTGCAAGAAGAAAGTAGACAAGATGGTTGATTGGTTAGCAGCTGATTTCAAGTGTCTGCTTGATGGATTTGGGTTCTCCTATTGGGATGTACATGATACTTCTTGTTCTGTTTCCTTGGCTTCTCATGCATAAAGTGTGCAGGCTCCAGGCAAAGCTGAAGCTGAACTGGCAATGCTTTCAAGAGCTGGTCGAATCGATGCCATGATGTCAGAAGATTTCGATGCCATGGTATTTGGTGCTCAGCAAGTAATACGAATGTGAGCTGTCTCCTTCAATGCTGTTATTCTTTCCTGAGACATCGTACTAGTAAAGAGGAGAGCGAATCTGAATATATCATCGATGTCTATGAACAAGGTCCCCAGCTCTTCTCCTCTGATTTAGTGATCATCACCCTGCTCGCTGGGGGTGATTACGATGTGAGTGATGTACTTTCTTCATCTGTATTCTTAATTTATCATTTTAACCAGGATGGACTTCAAGGATGCGGAACTCAGACTGCCGTCGATGTCGCATTGACAGGTACTGGCAAACGTCTTTTTGAAGCCATTGAGACTTCTTCAGCTGAAGACTACCCTGCTATTGCTGCAGCATGGCGACAGGAGCTCTGTGACTTGCTGCATTCCAAAGGAGCTGGCCATCTCAGTTCCCATCATCATGCCTTAGCTTCACGGGTTCCTTTTGAATTTCCAAAGATTTCTGTTCTAGTCCAGTATGTCCAGCCTTTGACATCACATTCAAACTTTCCAGCCTCCCCCTCTGCAACTCCACCGGACATCTCCATGCTAGCAGCGCTGTGTCAGGAGCTTTTCATCTGGGGCCATTCAATGGGTATCATCCAAAACTTTAGTCACCATGTCTTTCCTGGACTGGCTGTACGTGAACTCTTTCAAGACCTGTGTAAACGACGAGGGCTTATCAAAGATCATGATAACCACCTCTCTCCTCATGGTGTGATTGCTGGAGTTCGCTCTGTCCATGCCAACCAGTGTGAACGATCAAAGTCGGAGGTCTACGTCACTCTTGCCATTCCCGATGTGGTCCTTGCTCATATCACCTCTGTGATTGATGGATGATACGATACTGAAACCACAAGGGCGAGCTACAATAAATTGAAGAAGAAGAATGAAGCCCCAGCATGGCTCTCTTGTGCCCTGCTGCTACATTCACGTCCGGATGTTCTAGACGTTAAGAAGGATCTACAGAGTGCTGGGCCGAAGAGATGCAGAGCTGTAGAAACAAGTATGAAGAATACAGACAGCCTTGAAACCAATGGTACGTTTAAATATCTCTCCTGTTGTAGCATCTGTTGACATGTGTTTCAGTGAAACATTCTCGTGCTTCTTCCATCATCGACATATCAAGCGATGACGAGGATGAGATTGAGAACATGAATGGTGAGTACAGTTCTTTATGACAGCTGTATGTCATCTCATTGTATTCAAGATGAGAAGAAGAAACGTCAGAGGCATGAGCTATCCCTGACATATCATATCAAAGTGCACCATTCAGTAGACGGTGATATTTTTGAGCTGTGTACAGATGACGAGGGCAGTGTTTGAATAGGGACTCCTACTCCTATTCTTTTAGCATATATAGGACCCTCTTACATAGCAACTCAGTACCTCCACTCCCACTTGTACTACTCTACTCTCTGAAACCATGGACAATTACAATGCTGTCATGCATGCCAAAGACATCTGTCAAGTTCTCAACCCGACACACATCGATTTTCCAGCTTCTGGCGCCGTCGCTGATGACATCGAGGCAGAGCAAGAGGCCTGCCCTGATTCCTATGACTATGATGGTGATGGCGATGTGCATATGGATGAGTCAGGTTCCTCTGAGGAGACTGACAAGGTGCTACAACGTATCAAAGAGGCCTCAAAAGGTGTCAAGGACAGTACTCATGATGAATATCTGAGGTACCATACTCTCACTTTTTTGATCATTTATAATTGAATACTAATAATCCCCCGAATGGACAGGCTCATGAAGAAGTTCAACCACTTTCTTGTGAAGGAGAGGTATATGCAAGCCGGAACCGACATATTCACCCAGAAGGAGCACAAACCGGTGATTGACTACTACATTGTAGGCTTTATCATGAGCCAGTGAGTCAAAGTTGGACGATGATCATTTGAGAAATTGTCTACTAATCATCTGGCTTGTAGTTGTGATGCTGTAGACATGCATGGTGTCAGCAAGCCCTTGGACGACCCTCAGCAGACCTATTCTCATGCGCAAAAGCTCCGAGCCAGCTTGATGTATGGCTTTTGGAAGAAGGGTGGTCGAGGAATACAACCTTGGGATAGAGACACGTTATCTGGAAATCCTTCAGTCTCAGAGACCATGTCCTCCTACATGCTTGGCCTTCACAAGCGCAAGATATAGTATAGACTCTACTTTATAGAGGATTCACAGTTCACTGCCTTTGAATTCAGGTTGCTACAGGAGAAACACCAATGAGTGCACGAGCCATTGATCCTGTGAGTCTTTACTTACATAGCAGTCCATTGTGTCTGATCAAAATGTTGCACTTAATTCCAGGATACTCTTAAGAAGCTATACTTGCATAACCATCTTGCTGAGAACTGGAACAATCCTGAGCCGTCTCCTGGAAAGTGGTGTGGCGGTAACATCCACCATCTACTTCAAGCGGTCTATCTACTTTCATTTATATGCTTGCTTCGCGTTGATGAAGTCCTCAAGATTCAAGTCCATGATATTAAATTCGATAATGAGGATGACATTGCGAAAACGGAAAGGGTGTCTATCACCTTGCCGTTTCATAAAACGAGCCAGTTTGGTAGTGAGTTTCTGGGTGCAGTCATAACCTTTTTCCCTCCATACTGATTGAATGCACCAGAAATACAACCGTTCGTCATACAACTTTTACCAGATCACATGGCACATCTTTGTCCAGTGAGAGCGCTGTGCCAATGGATGACTGCATTGAAAATCAAGAGCGGCTATGTCTTCCGAAGGATGGACAAGAGAGATAGACCGATCATGACGCCTAACAATCCAATGGTAATGCTTTCGTTAGTTGGTTTCTTGCACATCTAATAATGTCTCCAGACAGCAGAGGTCTTTATTGAGCTGTTCCGCAACAACTTGTGGGACGTGAAAATAGCGCCGTATACTTATAGAACCCATTCTTTTCATCGCGGTGGATGCCAGTGGCTGTCAGTTGACCTTCGCTGGTCGCTTCGTCAAATTTGTGAATGGGGTGGCTGGAGCACAGAATTCACGCATCTGACCATTGTCAAATATCTGATCTCCTGGAACGACAATCAGATGCTTCGGAGAGAGGACTTCTTTAAGCTTGACCATCAAGCAACTCTCAAATGCTGGGGCTGTGGGAGGACATGTGCATGTGCTTAGTTAGCCTAAGCTTTGTTCCTTGGCTTAAATGAAAGACAAGTCTTGATTAGATGAACATATTGTATTGAATGAAAAACGACAAAAAAACAGGTGGCAATTGTAAGCTAATCCTCATCTTCCTCGTCATCGCTATATGTCGCAGCAAGCCCCTTCTTCTTCCTGTACAACTTCGCTATAGAGGATGCTTTCGTCAGGACCATCCATTCTGTGCATTTGTTCTTGGATTTGGTGTACCCGAATTCAGTGTCGAATGCATCTCTGTACTCAGTGTGGGCCTGTTTTTTCAACCTCTCATTGGCCTGTTTGCATTCTTTGAGAAGGCTTTGGGAGATTTGGGTGTACGACATGCAGCCGCGAGGATTTGAATACCGTGTCCAGAAGTCTGCCGAACCAAGGAGATAGTAGCGCTCCATGAAATACTGTTTTTGATAGATAAGCAAACAGGAGAACGATAGCAGTAAACAGACTCACATGCCAGTGGCTCCACTCCTTTTTGAGCTGCTCCCATTCATTGCCCACTGATTTGTTATAGCTGTACAGCTTTCTCCAGTGCTTGACTGGAATTGGCTGTCCATGAATCTTGATCGGATGGTCCATCTGTGGGTTCCATTCAGAGCTGGTATCGTCCCAGCTGCTGATGAGCCTTTGGATATCTGCAGAAAAACAGAATGGCTCCATTGGTGGAACCTCGCCTTGATGGAATGTCAAGCTGACACCGTTCACAAGTGATAGGTTGCACCATCTGAGTTCATCGGATATGCCTTCCATGGAGGCTGATGCATGGTCATCAGATGATGGGATAGAGGCAGGTGCTGTTGTCATAGATGTTGTCGGAGTCTCAGGAAGAGTATGCTCTATAGGCAGGATGTTGGCTGAATCAGGACGTATGACAACACTGTCAGAGATATCATCATGACTGCTGAGCGCGACGAAGCCAAAAGCATTGTCTGGAGGATGAGGAAAGCCGTAAAGGGTACTGACACCGGAATCAGCGGTTCCATGTATACGGTGATGTGCTGCTAATTGTGCCTCGACGATGATAGAGGTGATGCGCTGTGCGAACAGGGGACTTTCAAGGACTTCATGCGCCTGGACATCAACATTAGAGTAAGTAAGAACACTTTCAAAGAACGAGAAAACCCACCATAGGCTGTCCTCTGTCATTCTCATTCACCCCTCGGTCCACCAAGTGCGAGTGCCATAGATCCTGAGGTGGCATCACCACAATCTTTGCCTCAAGGGTTGTCAGCTGACAGTGATAGTCTAAGCCCCAGACAGAGAAAGACTGGATGAGAGCTCACCCAATCATCCATCTTGTCCCTGTCCTGTTGGGTGCGGGTGTCCTTTGAGCGTTCTACAGGGAACATTGCCTGGGAGGAAGGTCCTGAAACACTGTTGGCTTGCAGGAGGCACTGGCACCGGTACATTGGCTTTTTACTTGACTTGACAATACCACCGCCTCTCACACCCTTGTGAGCCTGGCGTGCTGGGAACATCAGACTAAAGCATAGTGTTCAGTACAGTCAAAAAAAAGAATAAAGACCATGCAATGTACCTTGATTTCCAGTGATCCATCCCAGAGGAGCTGAACGTGATGAGCTGTTCGCATAGGGCTGCCTTGGTGCCAGAGTAAGGGAGGTTGAAGTGCTTGCATTGCTCCCTGAACCATGGAAGCAAGTGCAGCTCCAATGTCCTGGTGTGGGAGGGCATGTTAGGAGAATGAGATGCATTAGGGAAAAAATCTGCGAACGTACAGGTCCAGATACTCAATCTCAAAGTCGCTGTCTTTATTCTCCAAGTCCTCGTCGCGACAAGGGAAACCGTACATCGGTGCCGGTGGCCACTGCGGGAGTGTCGACAGAGTCTGGTGGGAAGGCGGAGGAGGCAACTCTTGGGCCCGAGCAACAGACGGTGCAGGTTGTTGCATCCTTGGCAGTAGTCCAATACGAGTGGTGGCAGCAGTAGGGTTTTCACGATGACAGTGTCGAAGGGGCCCAAACAACCCTGGAAAGCTGAAAGCGAGGGTACCAAAGATGAGGAAAGCAGCCAAGATGGAAAGGACGACGACTGCTGGGACATGGCGATCGACGGCGGTGTCAGGCTGACTGCTGAAAGGTGTCTCAGTTGTTGCGTCTCAAGGGAGGGTAAGCGAGAGAGAGAAAAAAGACAGAGGGCAGGACACTGTCACAGCGACCCCACAGCGCAGGGTTAACTAAGTAAGATAAGAAACTAAGCGACGCGCCGCCTGTCTGCCAAAAAGCAAATGGAAAACAACCGAGGATGATGAGAGCAGAGGCCCCCAAGGGAAAGGGGTAGAGAAGGGCATGATTGGCCGCGCCCAAGTGAGACGGCGGGATCCCGACTGCATGATCGGAAGAAGAGTCATCCAAGACAGGACGGAGTGAGTCAGGAGGGGAGAGAGATGGTCCTAGGACGTCATGATGCGACTGTCTTTGTCCCCCACATGGGACATTGATTTCAGCACTTGCCGCGTGACAGGACTGTCTATCTCCTGAGAGAAGTCCCATTCGAGCAGGTTCAGGGGTCACCAATACCAAAAAGTCCTATTATTTGTAATTTTTGGCCAAAATTGTGCATACATTACACAATTTTCTTCTCCATAGCCCTTATCAGCAGGATATATAAGAGATATGTACCAAATCATTCAAGAACACCGTCACCTATTTGGATTTTGTCCGAATGTCACTATCCCAGAAGAGCTATTCGGTCATTCGAACTGGTCCCAGAAGGTCACGCGTCACAGACCATTCGAATTGATTGAAATAGGACAGTAATGATTGAAAACCTTAATTCAGCACTGTCCTATTTCAGGATACCCTTGCAAGTCTTCTCTTCAACTTGAACAAGACCCTCTTACCTTTATCCTCTCTTTCCAGTTCCATGATGGCGGTCAGTTTATATGTTCTCCCCCATATGCATATTTTTTGCTTACCTCTATTTTGTTGCAGTGTCGTCAAGCCAAGAATGTACAAAAGTACCCCTGCATGCTCAAGCAATGCGATGAGTGGTTTACCTGGAGAAGCGATGTCAAGAGACACACCAAAATACACCTCCTCGGCAAGTCGCTGGAAGAAGAGTCAGTCATCTCACACCGGTTTCCCTATTCTTTTCTGACAATTTCTGCGACGTAGAATGCACCCTTGTCCGATCACGGAGACAGGCTGCAATAAATCGATGTTGCAGCTAAGCAACTTGAAATCTCATGTCAGGGCTAAACAGTGAGTCTTCCTTGAATGTTGCCATTTCCACAATCTTACCATTGCTATTTCAGCCCCGACATCAAGTACCTTGTGTGCTTCGACTGCAGGCCTGAATTCCGGCTATTCTATGACACAGCGGCATTAGCTGATCATGTTCAACTCGAACACCCACCAATTCAGAAACAGACCATTCACGGCCCACCCAAGCCATGCCACAAAGTCATCAAGCGGTCCCAGGATATTGTCAGTCCTCTGCCACCCACGCCCTCCAACAAGGCCTTAGCTGATCACATTCAAGTCGAGCACCTGCCAACCCAGAAACAGACCCACCAAATGAAACAGCGTCACAAAATCAGCAAGCGTCCCCTCAGTCCTCTGCCACCACCCATTGTCAGTCCCTCTGATGATAACTCGGACGTCTTCCCTCAGCCACCCACTGGGAGATTCCCACTCCTGCCTTCAGCTCCTCCACCACAAAAACTACCGGTGGAACTTCCAGAATTCATCACCATTCCACCATCACCATTTCCAAAAGATGAGCCAGAACCTCCTCGCTCTCCATCTCACTGCTGCCTGCAGTGGTATTGTGCCAAAGTTCAAGGGCCTGACCCTGAGGTTCCAGTATGTCATTGCCACTTAGCTACTGGAGGCCGGTCAACAGTGCACGAGAAGGGACAGGATGCATGTGGAATCGAGCGGGTCCGCCAGCTCCCCTCTCCAGCTCCGAGCTTGTCTAGCACTGGTGAAAGCTCTGGGTCTTCTTTGGGCCGATTCCCTTTGCCTCCACCCCCACCACCCACCAGCCAGCTCATCACACTGGCCTTCACATTCAATAAGCTCCCATCCCCTTCCTCCAGTTGTACACCATCTCCTACAATCGAGATTCCATTCTCCTTGTCAAGGGAGGTGTGGAGGGGCTCTGCGAGGGTGCAACATACTCTGTATTCCCCAAGATTAAGATAGTGAAGATGTAGGTTGGTATGCCACCTGAATGTTTTTTCTTTCCTTGTCACAAGATGTGTTTCCTGTTTCCTGTGTTTGTTGTTACTTTGTTAGGCCTTGCCTAACACATGATCTTATAAAGATATTGTGTAAGCTGACTGCCTTTGTATTAGGGCGATCATGCAGCTACGGCTAATCTCTTAGATGCTTTGTGCTGAGTAGGTGAAGGTGGAGATAAACTTTAGTTTGAGACTGGGGATAATACAGCGAGAACTATGCTACTTATATACTAAAGGCCGAATGCTATATATAGATGTGGATACGTGTCGAGCGTTTGGTTACTATGCAAGAAAACAATGAAAGCAATGAGCTAGGCGAGCGGTCGTTGCGAGCCGTAGCACAATACCTGAAGTTGTCCGTTATAGTCATGGAGACTGGTCCGTTCGGGCTGGTTGATCCGTAGATAATCGAATAAGCGCCGTGATAAGATGAGATATGATAGGTGCTTGGGAGATAAGATATGGAAAAATGGAAAAATCGTAACATTACCCTCTCATTAAGGCAGGCATCCTGACTGCCTAGGCGTTCAGTTCCTGTGTGTTGTGTTGCGAACTGTAATAGTTCTGCCAATACTCGACTAGGTAGTTGTCGAACTTAGTGACGTCGGGGTTTAGAAGCCACTTCTGGGTTCCGTCTTCTCGTTGGGCGAGGTAAGAGACGTCTCCGTCGCTTCCAAAATGATGATTGACGATCATTGCAAGGGGGGACTTGGAAGTGGTTGTGATTTTGACTACGGCTACCCTCTCATTAGATTGGGTCTTCTTAACGTAGTTGGCGATAGCTTCTTGTGCGTTCCCCATATCGGATTCCGTTACCCAGGAATTGTGCTCTCGAGTCCAGCCCTTCCATTTGATGAAGTAGTCAATGACTGTTGTGGATGGCTGTTCTCACTTGGCGTGGACTTTGCAGGTTTTGGAGTTGAGGACTTCTTCTAATTCCCACTGTTCTTCATCTTCAATGAGGTCGGGTGGGGGTGGCGGTGGTTGTTCCTGGTTGGGGAATGATGGTGGGGTATATGGGGTCAAGAGTTTTTCGTTAAAGCACGGGTGAATTTTCCAATGAGGCGGTAGACCGAGCTTGTATGCGGAGGCGCCTGTCTTTTCAAGGATTTTGAATTGACCGACATGCTTGTCATCAAGCTTCTTCTTTGGGTGCGGGAGATGCACCTATGGCTGCTACCTTGATACATGAATTAGTGTCAGTTAACAGATTTAATTCATACATCCAGAGTGTCAGTGGACAGACCAGCCTATATAGGGTATTTTCGCAGTACTGCATGGCATATTAGTCAGCACAGAACTCCGGACCAAATCATGTGATTACTAGAAAATCCAGCAGCTTCAGGAATTGAACCCAGGACCTTAAAAAGGTTTTTAATAATGTCACATAACATGGCCAAAGTGCACATGCTAACCACTATACCATACTGGCATTATATATTTATATAATCATCTTCCTATATGGCCTCCCTCTCTTATATTTATAATATCCCAATTGAGCCCTCCCTTTGGTGTGCTTTGGTGCACTTTTTTTTCCTTATTGGGCTGGTCAAATCAGCCCATCAAATGCGCTCAAAAACGGCTATGCCCTGCCATTGATGGCATCAATATCAGGCTATTTTCGGTCAAAATAGGCATTTTGGCTCATTTGGGGCTTCCTCAGACTACTAGGTGGGTCAGGGGATGGTACTAGTATATGCCTAAACATAAATAGCATAAAAGCAAACCCTCTGGTGAAGTATGGGGGCTCTGGGGAGTGGGTAAAAAGGGTAAAATAATAAAAAATAGCAGAAAATCGCATAAAATTCGTGTTTTGGGGGTCCTATGTGTATTGGATCGCTTTGAAAACTTGACCAATGAATTCCCTGGCCTTGAATACCCCTAAATGACTCCTCTACAGTACATGTGGCGCATTTTGTGGCTAGGGATAATCGAGAAAATTGGCTTTTTATGGTGCTGCGTACATTGGATCGCTTTGGGAATGTTACCAATCGATTTCTACACCATGAAGACCCTAGAATACATCTTCATATGCTATATATGACCACCGGAATGTGATGAAAAATAGGGGATTGGGGGTTACATACAGTATATTTTGATTTCTAGGCATTGCGCTGGTCTGAGGACATCACCAGTCGATTTCTTGACCTTGAAAACCCCCAAACAACTCTTGGTTTCATTTATAGGGCCTCAGCATCGATGATAATAATGATATTACAGTTTAGGAGGAGCACATATGAATACTCCTATTTCTGGGCCTCGGAAAATTTCGGAGTTTTTACCAGTGGATTCCCTGACCTTAAAAACCCCAGAACACCCCAGGAGCACATTAAAAACATTCGGAATTCATGGTTAAAAGGGGTGATAGTGAAAATCTCCGAAATACCATATACCTCGTGTTTCTGGATGTTTGGGGAAACACTTTTTGGACCCAATTCACGATATACATTGTATAATAGTGGTTACAAAAGACCAGGAGGATCCGACATGTATTGGCAGAGATATAAGCAGATCTTTCTCAAAATGTGGAGGAGCACCCCCTAGATTTCGATGTTCTGGTCATCCTATGGCCTGGGGACTATCAGATTCGGATTCCTGGACCCAAAAAACATTAGGATCACCAATCATCCAGGGGGTTCATGTGTCAAAACTCCGAAGTAATGAGTGTGCTTTCACTTTTGCACAAAGATATACTGGTGTGTATGGATAATGCACTAGTAAAAATGACCCCCAGGGATGATAGATGAGTCTAATGTTTTTTGGGTCCAGGAATCCGAATCTGATAGTCCCCAGGCCATAGGATGACCAGAACATCGAAATCTAGGGGGTGCTCCTCCACATTTTGAGAAAGATCTGCTTATATCTCTGCCAATACATGTCGGATCCTCCTGGTCTTTTGTAACCACTATTATACAATGTATATCGTGAATTGGGTCCAAAAAGTGTTTCCCCAAACATCCAGAAACACGAGGTATATGGTATTTCGGAGATTTTCACTATCACCCCTTTTAACCATGAATTCCGAATGTTTTTAATGTGCTCCTGGGGTGTTCTGGGGTTTTTAAGGTCAGGGAATCCACTGGTAAAAACTCCGAAATTTTCCGAGGCCCAGAAATAGGAGTATTCATATGTGCTCCTCCTAAACTGTAATATCATTATTATCATCGATGCTGAGGCCCTATAAATGAAACCAAGAGTTGTTTGGGGGTTTTCAAGGTCAAGAAATCGACTGGTGATGTCCTCAGACCAGCGCAATGCCTAGAAATCAAAATATACTGTATGTAACCCCCAATCCCCTATTTTTCATCACATTCCGGTGGTCATATATAGCATATGAAGATGTATTCTAGGGTCTTCATGGTGTAGAAATCGATTGGTAACATTCCCAAAGCGATCCAATGTACGCAGCACCATAAAAAGCCAATTTTCTCGATTATCCCTAGCCACAAAATGCGCCACATGTACTGTAGAGGAGTCATTTAGGGGTATTCAAGGCCAGGGAATTCATTGGTCAAGTTTTCAAAGCGATCCAATACACATAGGACCCCCAAAACACGAATTTTATGCGATTTTCTGCTATTTTTTATTATTTTACCCTTTTTACCCACTCCCCAGAGCCCCCATACTTCACCAGAGGGTTTGCTTTTATGCTATTTATGTTTAGGCATATACTAGTACCATCCCCTGACCCACCTAGTAGTCTGAGGAAGCCCCAAATGAGCCAAAATGCCTATTTTGACCGAAAATAGCCTGATATTGATGCCATCAATGGCAGGGCATAGCCGTTTTTGAGCGCATTTGATGGGCTGATTTGACCAGCCCAATAAGGAAAAAAAAGTGCACCAAAGCACACCAAAGGGAGGGCTCAATTGGGATATTATAAATATAAGAGAGGGAGGCCATATAGGAAGATGATTATATAAATATATAATGCCAGTATGGTATAGTGGTTAGCATGTGCACTTTGGCCATGTTATGTGACATTATTAAAAACCTTTTTAAGGTCCTGGGTTCAATTCCTGAAGCTGCTGGATTTTCTAGTAATCACATGATTTGGTCCGGAGTTCTGTGCTGACTAATATGCCATGTAGTACTGCGAAAATACCCTATATAGGCTGGTCTGTCCACTGACACTCTGGATGTATGAATTAAATCTGTTAACTGACATATTTCATACAGAATTCTAGCAGACAAGGCTGGGAGATGGAGGTTCGTGGCGTCCAGCCATACGAGATCTCCGGTGTGATAGTCTCGGGAAGGGCACTTATGCTTGTCGTATTGCGCCTTCATTCAGCCAGCTGCTTCTTTGAGAGCTGTCTCGGTCTCTTTGTGGATCTTGGCCATGGCCTTGGAGAAGTCGGATGCGGCAGGAACTTTGGAGTTGGCGGGTCGCGGGGAATCGGGCATGATACGGGGGTTTCGACCATAGAGGATCATGAAGGGGCTTTTCCCAGTGGCAGAATGTATACGGTTGTTGTGGGCGAATTCGGCCAATGGTAGCCAGTCGGCCCAATCGTCTTGTTGGAAACTGATGAAGATACGTAGGTACTTCTTGATTTCCTGATTGACTCGTTCTGTCTGTCCGTCGGTCTGCAGATGGAAAGCGGTGGATGTGTTTTGCTTGATATCGAGCATCTGGTATAGTTCTGTCATGAACTTGGAAACGAACTGGGGTCCTCGGTCAGAGATGATGACTTGGGGCATCCCATGTCACGCGTATACGTGGTCTCTAAGAATTCGGGCCCATCCTTCGGCCGATAGGTCCTTGTTGCATGGGACGGGAATGATGGCTTTCAAGAATCGATCAACGACTACGAGTAGGGCGTCGTAGCCACCAGAGTCGGGAAGTCCGGTGATCATGTCGACGGTAATGTGAGTCCATGGTTCTGTCAGGATCGCATTGGGGTGAAGAGGTGCTGACTTCACTTGGTTGCTAGATTTGGTCCTTTGGCACATCTCACATCCCGCGACATAGATTTCGACGTCTTTCTTCATCTTGGGCCACCAGTATTCGCGTAAGACGAGTTCCCAGGTCTTGGTGATGCCTGGGTGTCCTGCGGTGATGTGATCGTGGCTCTGGGCGATGATGTTGCCCCGTAGCGTGGTATGATGGGGTACGTAGATGCGATTGTCATAGTACAGGATTCCGTCCTTTTCGGTGATCCCTCGTTCGTGCTCTAGTGAGGTAGCAATGCCCTTGTCCTAGAGTTCCTTCTGGTGGGTGACGGTTTTGACCCGTTCGTGAGTCTCGTGGGCATGATCATGGCCCGAAAATGCTCTGGGGAGAGAACCGTGATGTCTCCGTTGTCGTCTTCCCCCTGGTCGTGATCGCTTCGTCGACTGAGCAGGTCGGCCTTGATGTTGGCGGTGCCGGGCTTGTGTTTGAGTACAAAGTGATACTCTGCGAGTTCGGTGACCCAGCGTGCTTGTCGTCGGTTCAACTTCTGGGGTTTACGGAAATATTGGAGGTTTTGGTGATCCGTCCAGATTTCCACATCCTCAAGTGCGCCCATGAGGTAGTGTCGCCATTCCGACAAGGCGAGCATTATGGCGAGTAGTTCTTTGTCATAGATCTCATAATTGCGCTCCGTCACAGTGAGTGCCTTGCTCATGAATGCTACTGGTCGCCATCTGCCTTCTTGTTCCTGGCTGAGTACGGCGCCTACTGCTCCGTTGCTCACGTCTGCTTTGACTCTAAAGCGTCCCGTTCTGTTTGGGATGGCGAGGATGATGTCCTCAGCCATTTGCTTCTTCAGCTGTTGGAACGCCTGATTCTGCGCGGCGCCCCATGTCCATTCAGCATTCCCCGTTAGCTGGGTGAGGGCACGCACGACCTTTGAGTAATTCTTGATGAACTTGCGATAGAAGTTGGTGAAGCCTAGGAACGATTATAACTCCTTTTTCTTCGTTGGGGTTGGCCACTCTGCGATGCCGGCGAGTTTGACTGGATCCATGCAGACTTGTCCTTCGCTAATGATGACCCTGAGGTACTCGGTTTCTAGTACCTCAAACTCGCATTTCTTGGCTTTGAGGAACAACTTGTTCTCTTGTAGGCGTTGGAGTACTCGTTGTACGATGCATTGATGTTCGTCGAGGTCTTTGGTGAAGATTAGAATGTTGTCGAGATAGATGGTGACCTTGCCCTCGGAGATGAGGTCTTTGAAAATGTCGTTCATCATCCATTGGAAGGTAGCGGGCGAGTTGGTGAGCCTGAAGAACATGACGGTGGGTTCAAACAATCCTCTGTTCGTGCGGAAGGCGGCCTTGTGCTCATCCCCTTCCTTGATCCTGACGTTATTGTATCCCCAACGGATGTCGAGCTTGGTGAAGTATTTGGCTCCTTGGAGCTTGTCGATGAGCTCAGAGATGAGAGGAAGGGGGTATCGGTTCTTGATCGTCATTTCATTCAGTTTTCGATAGTCCTGAACGTGGCGTAGCGCGCTGTCCTTCTTTTTGACAAAGAAGAAAGGTGATGTGAAAGGAGACTTTGATTCCTTGATGCAGCCCGACTCCAAGTTCTTGTCAAGGAACTTGTCGAGCTGTTCTTGCTCGTCCCTGTTCAACGGATAGACCTTGCAGTCGAGTGTTGACTTGGCGTTAGGGACTAGTTCTATGGCGTGGTCCCAAGGCTTTCGTTCGGGTAGTTTGTCGAAATTCTCTTTTGAGAACAAGTCGTGGAAGGAACGGTAGTCGGGAGGTACCATTTCTTCGAAGGATTGCTTTGGTTTGTCTGCATTGGCCGTGGCGGCGAGGTCATTGGCGTGGTGTACGGTGCGAATGACGAGTTCTTCTTCCATGTTGACGGCTAAAATCCTATCACCGTCTTCGAGTTCTTCGTCCCACCGGTCGTCAGGGTCTGCATCGGGGAGTGGGAATGGGTTCTTGACGCACTGACAGCATCTGAAGATGATCGTGCCCGTTTCTCAGTTGATGACCGGGTTGTGGCGTTTCAGCCAGTTGTGACCAAGGTAGAGATCCTTGGATCCGAGGTCGGTGACTGCGAAGTCGATTCGTTCACTGTGGTTTCCGATAGTCATTCGGAACTCCACGAATTTGGTGATATCCCTCGCCTGATTGCGGGTGCCATCAGCATTGTAGACCGCAATGGGGACGGCGGCTTTTCAGGTGTCAAGTTGGTGTTTCTGAATGAAGGTTCGGTTGATCACGCTGCTAGTGCAGCCACTGTCGAGTAGTCCCTTGGTGGAGAGTGTCTGCTTCCCGGTGCAGGGATTCAGCTGTACGTCAAGCGTGAAATCCCTGCTACTGCTCTGCCTACGACGAAGATAGCGGGGAGGTTCATGGAGTTCGTACAGATGTTCTCTTGCTCGTTCTCCCCCCTTGCGGAGCGTGGCGAGCAGTTGTTCGGTGAGCTTGGGGATGCGGTCTCGGTGCATCCAGACGAAGAGCGCGGCGTGGGCCGCACTGTCGTTTCGTGCTTCGCAAACAGCGTGGAGCGTCCAGTCGACCTCGAAGGGCTTGTACCACCTAGAGGGGTTGGATTTCATCGGGGGGTCTGAGCTAGGCTCACTGCCCTTCTTGGCTATTGCCGGTGTTCGTTCTTTGGCGAGCCAGATTTGGTATGCCATGTCGTCGTCTTCATTGGGTACCTCAATGATGGATACCGAATGCCCCCTATTTACTGCCTGGGTGCTAGCAGCTTCCTTCCCTGCGGTGATCTTCTTCGTGGCCGTGGCGTTGGCAACACCGGCGGTCTTTGACGGGCACGCTTGATGGTCTTCATCATGCTCCTTCTGATCTGGTTTCGGGATCTGTTGTACTTGCAAGGTGTTGCCCGGCTCTGTTGCAACAGCGATCGGGACAATGGGATGGGCTTGAACTGCGAATGCGGAATTACCAGTCTCCCCTGCTACCTTGGGCATAGATGCGTCGCTCAGGGTGCTCGGCGCGGTGCCGCTGGGAATGATGAAGGAAAATGTGGTCGCACCTGCGACATTGTCCGGGTCCTCGGTAATCCTTGCGGTATTCTCCAGCGCACCATCCGGTAGAGACTCAACGTCTACCGTTGTGATGGGTGACCGTTGGGTCGGAGCCGCTTGCTCAGCTTGCGGTGAGACTTCACAGGGGGTGTGTTTCAACTTGTCCCATGTCCCATCCGTCCTGCGGGGCAAGCTCGCAGTGTCGATGGGTGTCACGATGGTGGGTGACTTTTCGTCAAGTGCTTTCGTCGGTTGGGTTTCCCCGCGTGGACTACTCGTGTGACACTTAGCTTCGGTCTGTCCAAGCTTTCGCAAGGGAAGCGTCGAGAGGCTCTCTGCCTCGTGCCCAACGGGATTGGCCGCCTTTGTTTCTGCCCTGGCAGGCGATCCGTCATTGGATCCTTTGAGGGGCGAGTCGATGTCATTGTCAGTATACTCGTCGATGCTGAGTACTGCGTATCGGTTTTGTGATTCTGAGACTGGGGTGCTAGTCGTGCAGGAGACGTTAAGAGCAGGTGTATTTATCGCGGGTATAGCCGAATGCGTAGGTAAACATGATGTAACTAAAAAGGTAGAATAAGTCTGTCCAGCAGGAGACGAGCGCGCACCAGTATGTAAGTCCTTGGCGATCGTAGGGGAATCGTACCCTAGACCACTGTGGCTTTTCCCTCCTCCTTGACCTCTTCAACTTTGGACTCCGTCACCGGCTTGTTAGTAACTTGTACTGACCGGATATCTCGGAAGTCCTTCTTCTCGGGGCAATCCTTGCTCAAGTGTCCCTGTTTGTGGCATCTGAAACATAACCCCTTGGCGCACATCTGCCCAATATCCATGGGCGCACCCTGTCCTCCGAATGTCGTCCCTGGGCATGAGAGCCATCTTCCCCCCGCATCGCGTTGGCCTCCCGAGGGGGCACTACTGCTCGTTGGCTTGGCCGACGATGAACTTGTCACGCCACCTGCTTTGTTGCTGGTGGCGGTAGTGCTGGGTCCCTTCTGGTTAGGGCGATTGTCGTGTCGGCTGTCGCATACCATCCCGACGGTTTGGTCGAACGCCCATTTCTTCTGGCACTCTTCATACATGTTGGTGATGCGCGTCTTCCACTGCGAGTAATCCTGGGGAATGTTCTCGCCCTGGTTGGCGATGACGGTGGTATATGAGGAGGGTACTCCTAGTCATACAGCACGGACCATCAGTCCTCGGGCATCGGTATCGTTTCGTCGTCCCGCCTTGGAGGCGAGGACTTCTAGCTCCTGGAAGTAGGTGGTGGCGGGTCCGTTGCCCATCTTGAGCTCGAACATCTTTTTCTCCTGTACTTCCATGGCGGCGGGGTCTCAGAACTGGGTATTTACAGAGTATAAGAACTCCTCCCAGGTGGGATATTGAAATCGTGCCAGAGTGGTATCGTTGGAGGAGGTTGACCAGTATTCGAGGCGCTTGTGGACCCACCAAACCTTGGCGGCACCGTCGAAAAGGGAGGTTGCGAACGGGATCATGTGGGAGGGCAGGAGGAAGTATGAGGAATGGGCCTTGAAGTACATCATGCAGTCCCCAAAGAATTGATCGAGATCATCGGCATCTCCCAGGAAGGCTTTGGGGAGGGCAATCATTGTGGGTCGTACGTTCATGAAGGGGGCGTCCGGCTGTGCTATTTCGACAGGTTGGGGGAGGGGGTCAGGATGTCCTCGGTCAGGGGGCAGTCATGGTACCGAGTACTGGTCATCACACTTCTAGAGGGGTCAGTATTGATTGGGTGGGAGTGGTAATTGGGCAGGTTGTCTTCCGCGATCTGGCTCTTTCCCTTTGTCACTGGGACAGAGAGGAAGGCCCCATCTCGTTGCATGGTCCCGATGCTCCATTTCGGCATCGTTTAGTTTCTTCTCTAGTTCTGCGATTTCTCGCAGCTTCTGCCCGGCGATCTCTGCTGCCTTGTGTCGTTCTTCTTCTCGGGGGTCCGGGGGATTGTTTGATCCTCCTGCTCGTTCGTTGTCGTCGGGATCTGGGGGATCCTGACCGGCAAAGGGGCGTTTCCTGTATTGCGGGGGTCGGTATCCTTGAATGCGGTGGGGGTGTGTTTGATAGGGAGTGGGGTGTCGTGTTTCCCAATTTGGGGAGTCGGGGAGTGGGAACAGGGAAATATAGAAGGGTGGCTGGGGAGCAGGGGTGAAACCTCTGTAGCCTTCATAGATATCAGTGGTGTACCCACCGAATGTTTCTTCGTCCTGATTGAAGTTGTCAAAGTCAGGTGGTGCCATCCAGGTCTGGACGGTCTCCCTCTGCGAGGGCCAGTGTGAGTAGGTTGTCAACCAGCTCGTGTTGTTCGGCCTCGGTTCTGGGTCGAGCATTTGATACTCGATCCCCGGCAGAGGTCGTTCTCTCTGTTCTGTTCCTGTTGGCGAATATTCAGGCCTCCAGGGCGGCGTCTCTTCCGCGTTGTGGAAGTGGCTCGGGGTGGGTGATGGCGAGGTAGAAGCCCATTGGAACTCGCTCATCTGGGGTGTGGAAGGGGCTTCACTGCTCGATGTCGAGCCGTCGGAGCTCCCAGGCCTGAGAACAATAGGGGCCGAGGATGA
Source organism: Armillaria ostoyae (assembly GCA_902506015.1). Taxonomy (NCBI): domain Eukaryota; kingdom Fungi; phylum Basidiomycota; class Agaricomycetes; order Agaricales; family Physalacriaceae; genus Armillaria; species Armillaria ostoyae. The sequence goes on along the minus strand of LR732080.1, from coordinate 686,544 downwards.
CTCGGTCGATGGCACCGAGTTCTGGTCACTCGTAATCCCCTCCATAGGCGTTGAGGGGGTCGTCATCCTCTCGTTCAGGGACGGGCTCGTTTCCTCCATAATCTGAGGAGTCGGAGTCGGAATCCTCATTTGGATAGGTGGCGAGGTTGGCTGGGGTACCGATTCTGACAGTTGAGGCGGTGTGGAGGATGAGGGGAGCGGGCGTGTCGTGGTCGGGGGTGCCAACCCGTATGGGACTGGTATTGCCGGGATGGCGAAGGGCCTGCTCGAGGACGAGAGCCCGTATCTGGGTCTGGGCGTCCTCAAAGTGAGTTCATTGGAGGTTCGGGGCATGAATGGGGAGTAGATCGGGCGGGGTGGAGGTGCGGAAGCAAGCCCATAGGTACCTCCCATAGTCCTCGGCCTCCTCGGCGGGATAGGCGGGAGGGGGGGTTCTTGGAACATTGCTTGGCCCCAGGGTCACATTTCGTGGGGGAAACTCATCCGAGGAGTTCTGGTGGTACGTTGCCCTCCTGGTGGGGGGGTAGGTTGGTTGCGGGCCCACTCGTTCCACGAGTGGTCCGGGTTGGACGTAGGGAAGGACATAGTGTGCAAGGAAGGGGGTTGGTTGTCGGACAGGGAGTTGGGGACGTATATGGAGTAGTCGTCGTAGCCGGTCAGCATGGGCGAGTACTAGGAGTGCGACGAGTAGAGAGAGGAGGGCGGCTCCTCCGATGGCTGCGGTAACGGTGATAGTTATGTTGTCAGGGTTCATGGGTCTTTCTTCTCGTGGCTGGTGGTAGAGAGAAAGAGAGGAAGTCTCGAACTAATTGTTAGGCCTTGCCTAACACATGATCTTATAAAGATATTGTGTAAGCTGACTGCCTTCATATTAGGGTGATCATGCAGCTACAGCTAATCTCTTAGATGCTTTGTGCTGAGTAGGTGAAGGTGGAGATAAACTTTAGTTTGAGACTGGGGATAATACAGCGAGAACTATGCTACTTATATACTAAAGGCCGAACACTATATATAGATGTGGATACATGTCGAGCGTTTGGTTACTATGCAAGAAAACAATGAAAACAACGAGCTAGGCGAGCGGTCATTGCGAGCCGTAGCACAATACCTGAAGTTGTCCGTTATAGTCGTGGAGACCAGTCCGTTTGGGCTGGTTGATCCATAGATAATTGAATAAGCGCCATGATAAGATGAGATAAGATAGGTGCTTGGGAGATAAGATAAGGAAAAATGGAAAAATTGTAACATACTTAGATCGCTATCTCTGTGTTTGGACAACGTTCTCGTCCTGCTTTTTTACTATATCATGCTCTATCCTTTACCGCTCTTTTTGCTGTCATGTCTCGCTTTGTGACTACTACATTGAAATAAAATGCTCTGATTTCTCTTCCCCTATCAATTTCTATTTGCACACTCAGAAATTCAATCCTGATATCTATTGTTGCGATACCTGGGTATGTATGTCTTGTATTCCTTATTTCTCTCTGCATCTTCCATTGCGTACAACCAGCACCGACGTTGCTCACACTACAGACAACAGGCCAGAGTGCAGATTGTTACTGATTCCTGAAATGTTGTAGTCGCTGCAGCCCCAATGACCCTTTATTCGCTAACGTCAAGTCACTTTCAAGGGCAGTAAACGACATGCGAGTGTGTTTGACCGCTTTGACGTTAATTCAGTTAATCCAACTCTTAGAAAATTCAGACCGCGTCAGAAATTCGCGCCAAATGTAAAGGACTCGAGGCACTACACAAGTGTCCTTCACATACCACTATCACACCATGCAAACTCGCCTTTCAAAAATGATTTTCTACTCTGGAGATAAAATCATGAACCTCGCCTTGCATCGTGCTTGCTCAAATGGTTATCAGAGACAAGAAGAAGGATACTAACAACGCACTAAGCAACACCTACATATGTGTTCACTGCGTTGAAGGGTGTGAAGGTCGCTGTCTGCTTGGACGAGAATCAGGATCGACTAAGTATATCTATTCATGAGAAAATTCGAGAATTTACCAGTCAAATATTGGACTTAATGTTCGACGATGCAACTAAAATACGTCACACTGACTGAGGTCATAGAGGAATGGCAAACGTCTCAGAGCGAGAGCGAGTCAGAGGATATGATGGTGAAGGTTGAAATTTTGTTGAAATTTATTGGCACAACCGGCCCAGATGGAAGTTGCCAGAAGCCTTCAATTTCTTGACCTGACCATCTGCTGCATATGCGTAAGTACTTGTCGATGACTCCTCGACATGACCTCGTGGCTTATGCCTATGAGAGCACACAAGTCTTATCGGGGTAAAAAATACTCCAAAGCTCCACCCTATTTATCCTCCATCAAATTGACAAACTTTTTATCATGAAGACAGTCAACTGAGAAAGATACATGCAGAACCTGATGTGCTCAGACCACTAGGGCTGAGACTGGTTGGGACCTCACTTAGTTGCTGGCTATGGCAGGCTCTCAAGGATGGCGACATTTGAAAATGGGAACAAAAGGACAGAGTCGCTTCATTCTGTATTAATTTTTACTCTATGACCTTCGTGTGCTCATCTTCCTCTTGTTCCTTGTTATTCCTAACCAGAAACCGCCGACATCCCGATAGGTCCCAAATATGTCGTTCAATAAGACCAGCGTTGTCAAGGCGACAACCTTATAACCGAAAAAGAACAAGAGTAGAATTAACAATAGAACCCCTAACCAGATCTGTATTGTTCTTTTCGGTACATATTCCATGCCAAATGAATCCACAGCTCTAATACCTCCAGCCATGAATGATGCCACAGCCAAATCCCTTCCCCTCCTTGTGCTCCAAAGCCACCAAAATAATGCGGTATCCGAACTACATCGAGTGATGAGCTCTCTCCAGCTAGTAGAGAGCTACTTGAACCAAGGAGAATTACTCCTTCAGTTGCTGATAAAGGTAAATCTCTTGTTCTGATACTCAGACTTGATCTCAAGCTCGAACTCCAGAGCATGGAACCACAACCCGAGATTCCTCAGATACAGCCGACAACCCCTTTCAATGTCGCATTTCACGAAACAAATTCCCCTCCCATGTCTCTCTTGTTGCTTCCCAGTCGACGATCCTTGCACAACCTACTCACAGCTACAAGCACCGTGCCCCCTCGGCCCCCGAAATCAGCCCATTGACGAGCTATGAACATTCTGGAGGATGATAGACTGTTAGACGAGGAGAGGGACTAATTATCAGATCTTCCTATACAAGAAATGAAACACACTCGCCCTCTGTGGAGAATCAGGATGAGGATCCCTCCTCCAAGCATCACTGACAGTTTGAAAGCCGAGATTGAGGCTGCTGGCTTATCAATTCATCAGGGAGAGCCTGCACCCATGCGATCTGCTCCCTCAAGCCCGACAGTGAAGTCGATGATGTTCTTAGTGATAGAAAATGGTGTGGCGACAAGGCATCAACTATCAAGTCCATTGACGCGGAATAAGCGTGCGACGAAGAAGAAGAAAAATGTACTTTGGAGAGTCGTATATTAGGTGTTGAGGCATGGTGCATGAGTCCATGATTTGCACAAAAATAATGATTGCACGAGCAGAGTTATGAATGATATAGAATTATGAAACTCTTACCATAATAAATCGTATTTTCGATGTGAGCAATGATATATGGAGCATTGCATAGTTCCATATCCACGGCATGTCACCTACATACTCTCCAAGTCTGGTGAAAGCTCTTGATAGCATGAATACATTATTCCAAGAAGAGATCATCGAGAACAGGATTTGGGTGTCGCTATGAAAGAGGTGTACTAGGGAAATCAATTAAAGGACCGAGTCCTCACCTGCCACCTATAGCTGCTACTTTTAAGATATCAAATAGTGTCAGTTGACACATAGTGAAAACACAATATGAGTGTCAGTTGAAAATATTTAATTTCCCAGGATTATATGATATATTAGTCAGCAGCCCAACTCATGACATCATCAGAAAATCTGGCTGACCCGGGAATTGAACCCAAGATCTTAAAAAGATTTCCATCAAGATCACATAACTTTTCCAAGCAGACATGCTAACCACTATATCATACAGATATTATATATTTATATATCTATGTCTCTATATGACCTTCCTCTCTTATATTTATAATATCCCAATTGGGCCCTCCCTTTGGTGCGCTTTGGTGTGCTTTTTTTTTCCTTATTGGGCTGGTCAAATCAGCCCATCAAATGCGCTCAAAAGCAGCTGTGCCCTGCCATTGATGGCATCAATATCAGGCTATTTTCGGTCAAAATAGGCATTTTGGCTCATTTGGGGCTTCCTCAGACTACTGGGTGGGTCAGAGGATGGTACTAGTATATGCCTAAACATAAATAGCATAAAAGCAAACCCTCTGGTGAAGTATGGGGGCCCTGGAGAGTGGGTAAAAAGGGTAAAATAATAAAAAATAGTGGAAAATCGCATAAAATTCGCGTTTTGGGGGTCCTATGTGTATCAGATCGCTTTGAAAACTTGACCAATGAATTCCCTGGCCTTGAATACCCCTAAACGACTCCTCTACAGTACATGTGGCGCATTTTGTGGCTAGGGATAATCGAGAAAATTGGCTTTTTATGGTGCTGCGTGCATTGGATCGCTTCGGGGATGTTACCAATCGATTTCTACACTATGAAAACCCTAGAATACATCTTCATATGCTATATATGACCACCGGAATGCGATGAAAAATAAGGAATTAGGGGGTACATACAGTATATTTTGATTTCTAGCCATTGCATCGGTCTGGGGACATCACCAGTCGATTCCTTGATCTTAAGAACCCTCAAACGACTCTTGGTTTCATTTGTGAGGCTTCAGTATCGATCATAATAATGATATAACAGTTTAGGAGGAGCACATATGAATACTTGCATTTCTGGACCTCAGAAAACTTTGGAGTTTTTACCAGTGTGTTCCCTGACCTTAAGAACCCCCAGAACACCCCAGGATCACATTAAAACACTTCATAATTCATGGTAAAAAGTGTGATAGTGAAAATCTCTGAAATACCTTATATCTCGTGTTTATGAATGTTTGGGGAGACACTTTTTGTACTCAATTTATGATATACATTGTATGATAGTGGTTACAAAAGATCAGGATGATCCGAAATGTATTGGAAGAGATATAAGCAGATCTTTCTGAAAAGGAGAAGGGGCACCCCCCTGATTTCGATGTTCTGGTCATCCTATGGTCTGGGGACTATCAGATTCAGATTCCTTGATCTAAAAAACAGTAAAAGCACCAATCATCCATGGGGTTCATATGCCAAAACTCCGAAGTAATAGGTGTGCTCTCATTTATGCACAAAGGTATACTGTTTGCATAGTTGGTACACAAGTAAAAATACCCATATGGATGATAGATGAGTCTAGTGTTTTTTGGATCAAGGAATCTGAATCTGATAGTCCCCAGACCATAGGATGACCAGAACATCGAAATCAGGGGGGTGCCCCTTCTCCTTTTCAGAAAGATCTGCTTATATCTCTTCCAATACATTTCGGATCATCCTGATCTTTTGTAACCACTATCATACAATGTATATCATAAATTGAGTACAAAAAGTGTCTCCCCAAACATTCATAAACACGAGATATAAGGTATTTCAGAGATTTTCACTATCACACTTTTTACCATGAATTATGAAGTGTTTTAATGTGATCCTGGGGTGTTCTGGGGGTTCTTAAGGTCAGGGAACACACTGGTAAAAACTCCAAAGTTTTCTGAGGTCCAGAAATGCAAGTATTCATATGTGCTCCTCCTAAACTGTTATATCATTATTATGATCGATACTGAAGCCTCACAAATGAAACCAAGAGTCGTTTGAGGGTTCTTAAGATCAAGGAATCGACTGGTGATGTCCCCAGACCGATGCAATGGCTAGAAATCAAAATATACTGTATGTACCCCCTAATTCCTTATTTTTCATCGCATTCCGGTGGTCATATATAGCATATGAAGATGTATTCTAGGGTTTTCATAGTGTAGAAATCGATTGGTAACATCCCCGAAGCGATCCAATGCACGCAGCACCATAAAAAGCCAATTTTCTCGATTATCCCTAGCCACAAAATGCGCCACATGTACTGTAGAGGAGTCGTTTAGGGGTATTCAAGGCCAGGGAATTCATTGGTCAAGTTTTCAAAGCGATCTGATACACATAGGACCCCCAAAACGCGAATTTTATGCGATTTTCCACTATTTTTTATTATTTTACCCTTTTTACCCACTCTCCAGGGCCCCCATACTTCACCAGAGGGTTTGCTTTTATGCTATTTATGTTTAGGCATATACTAGTACCATCCTCTGACCCACCCAGTAGTCTGAGGAAGCCCCAAATGAGCCAAAATGCCTATTTTGACCGAAAATAGCCTGATATTGATGCCATCAATGGCAGGGCACAGCTGCTTTTGAGCGCATTTGATGGGCTGATTTGACCAGCCCAATAAGGAAAAAAAAAGCACACCAAAGCGCACCAAAGGGAGGGCCCAATTGGGATATTATAAATATAAGAGAGGAAGGTCATATAGAGACATAGATATATAAATATATAATATCTGTATGATATAGTGGTTAGCATGTCTGCTTGGAAAAGTTATGTGATCTTGATGGAAATCTTTTTAAGATCTTGGGTTCAATTCCCGGGTCAGCCAGATTTTCTGATGATGTCATGAGTTGGGCTGCTGACTAATATATCATATAATCCTGGGAAATTAAATATTTTCAACTGACACTCATATTGTGTTTTCACTATGTGTCAACTGACACATTTCATGTAGAATTCTAGCAGACAAGGCTGCACCTGCATATGTCAGTCTGTCTCATGAAAAAATGTCTTCCTTCAATCCGAGTTCAGGACCGTAGTGAGGTAGCAGATTGAAGAGACTTAACTGGCTGTCTTTCAAGTAGTTCCTGCAAGTTTCAGATGAGTATGGCTAAACTAAATATTGCCATTCCATTTTATTCTTGAACTCAGCAATTTCAGGTGGCAGAAGAAGGCAGGACTGCGATGCGTTGATGTGTTTAGGGGTCAGACATGGATGGCACATGGCCCGTCGGAGCTTTCGGCCGCATAGCCGAATCAACTTGACCAACGACTTCAATGGTCATTCATGCTAAGTCACCTCCTTTGACTCTCCTTTCCCTTCAGTATCGCGTATTCAAGGAGTCTATTCTTGTAAAATCTAGCTGACCTCAAGGACATACTTGCTGTACCCATGATTCAACTGTCTGTCTGTCCATTACTTGCAGCCGATGCACATGACATCTTCTTTGCTCGTACGATGATACGCCGTCTACGCGTTCACACCTAGATTTTGCGAATTTGTAACAATACAATTGCATACCTATCCTATACTAGTGATAGTAAAAGGACTATAGCTGAGGCTTCGAGCTGATAGTTACAGCAGTATGCGACTAGTGAAGCCAGGACTTAGATGCGACACCACTAGTGGGTTAAATCTACCAGCCGGCCGTACTAGTGACTTGAATACTAGCCGGACTAATTAATATAAGACCACTAGTAGACGAGTATCGCGACTAGCGCACCAAACAAGAAGCAGAATACACAGATCTCGTGAAGTTCAGTCACTAGCAGACCGATCGGGGCAGAAACGCCTAAGTCAGGTTAACTAGTCACGCAGCAATCTCGAAGCAGGACTTAGAAATGAATTAGCAACGGATTAACGTTACGCCCAGATCCGACTAGTGCGATCAGATCTATTACGATCGGTACTAGTATAGCCCGGCTGCGCTTTCGATCACGGCCGACTACGGTTGCGAGCACGAGGATGTGGCTAGTCATTCATCTCCGGCACTAGTGGCGCGTTGCTGGGTCAAGCACGCGAGATTAAACCGCTAGCTGAGCTCCGTGGCTCACTAGTCATCCAATAGCAATTTCTAGACCGACTATTGCGTGTTTATGCGCGGTATTTCGGGCCTAGCCAAGAAATCCGTACCGAAAATACCCCACTAGTGTAGTTGTTTGTGTCGCTTTGTACCATTCTTTACAGTATATAAGTAGTAGAATAGCCACTCGCAACGGGAGGCAAGCCATCCCTGCGATTGCGAGTGACTAACAAGAGTTTAGTGCCCCAATTAAAGGCTTTTGTGCTTAACCTCGATGAAGCGGCTACTAGTCACTAAGTTACCTATAGAATTGAGTGAATTGAAGTCCCTTTTGAGCAATACTATTGTGTCCTGCAAAGACCAAGAGTGTTTCGAAGTAATTCTTGCAATTTCTCGAAGTTAAAGTATTATTCTTAGGCCAAGAGTGCCACTAGTAAGCTAGAGTGCGAACTAGTCAAGTGTTATCACTTGTAAGGAGCAGTTTCTAGGCCAAGAGTGCCACTAGTAAGCCAAGAGTGTTAGGCCTTGCCTAACACGTGATCTTATAAAGACGTTGCGTAAGCTGACTGCCTTCGTATTAGGGCGATCGTACAGCTACGGCTAGTCTTTTAGATGCGATGTGCTGAGTAGGCGAAGGTATGGATAAACTTTAGTTCGAATCTAGGGAATACATAGAGAGAACTATGCTACTTATATACTAGAGTCTGAACGCTATAATTAGATATGGATACGTGTCGAGCGTTCGGTTACTATGTGTGAAACAATGAAAACAACATGCTAGGCGAGCGGTCGTCGCGAGCCGTAGCACAATACCTGAAGTCGTTCAATATAGGCGTGGATATCAGGCCGGTCGGGCCGGTTGATCCGTTGATGTCCATGATAAGATGCGATAAGATGAAGATAAGATTGAGATAAGATAAGGAAAATGGAAAAATCGTAACATTACCCTCTCATTAAGGCAGGCGTCCCGACTGCCTAGGGTTCTGATCTCTGAAGGCTGTGGTACTCGTAATTGGACCAATATTCGACAAGGAAGTTCTCGAATTGAGTGACGTCTGGGTTTTTAACCCACTTCTGCGTGCCGTCTTCGTGTTGGCAGAGGTATGAAATGTCTTCTCCGTCGAAGTGATGGTTCAGTACCATTGCGAGGGGCGATTTTGTTGTTGCGATTTTGACTACGCTGACCCTCTCGTTAGATCCCATCTTTGCTTCGTATTCGGCAATCGCTTCTTGTGCATTGCCCATTTCTGATGTGGTTACCCAGGAGTTGTGCTCCCTGGTGTGTCCGACCCACTTGATGAAGTAGTCGATGACTGTCGTGGAAGGTTGGCCTCGTCTGCCGCGTACCTTCCTAGGTTTGGAGTCTAGGACTTCTTCGATCTCCCATTCTTCCTCACCGTCGATGAGTTTGGGCGGGGGGGAAGGCGGTTGTTGCTGGTTCGGGAAGGCGGGGGGTTCGTAGGGCGTCAATAGCTTCTCGTTGAAGCACGGATGGATTTTCCAGTGTGGTGGTAGCTTGAGCTTGTACGCCGAGGCGCCTGTCTTTTCGAGGACTAAGAAGGGTCCAACTCGTTTGTCGTCGAGCTTCTTCTTTGGTCGTGGGAGATGAAGGTTCATGGCGTCCAGCCAGACCTTGTCTCCAGCGTGGTATTCTCTCGCCGGGCGCTTATGCTTGTCGTACTGCGCTTTCATGCGTCCTGCAGCTTCTTCGAGTGCCATCTCGGTTTCCTTGTGGATTTGTGCCATTGCTTTGGAGAAGTCGGAGGCGGCGGGTACTTTGGAGTTCGGGGTGTGGGGAGAATCGGGGATGATGCGGGGATTTCACCCATAGAGGATCACGAACGGGCTCTTCCCGGTGGCAGAGTGAACGCGGTTGTTGTGAGCGAACTCTGCCAGTGGTAGCCAGTCTGCCCAATCGTCTTGGTGGTAGTTGATAAAGATTTGTAGATACTTTTCAACTTCCTGGTTGACTCGTTCAGTCTGTCTGTCTGTCTGGGGGTGAAATGCGGTGGAGGCGTTTTGTGAGATGTCAAGCATTCAGTAGAGCTCTTTCATGAATGCGGAGACGAATTGAGGTCCCCGATCTGAGATTACTACTTGCGGCATGCCATGGCGGGTGTATACGTTGTCTCGGAGGATTCGTGCCCATCCTTCTGCGGAGAGTTCGACGTTACAGGAGACCAAGATGATGGCCTTGGAAAATTGGTCGACTACGACGAGAAGGGCATCGTGTCTGTTGGAAGCGGGGAGACCGGTGACCATGTCGACGGAGATGTGTGTCCACGGTTCGGTCAGGATGGTGTTCGGGTGAAGGGGGGCTGACTTGGCTTGGGTGTTGGACTTGGTTCGCTGGCAAGTTTCGCATCCCTTGACGTACGCCTCCACGTCCTTCTGAATCTTGGGCCACCAATACTCTCGCTGTACAAGCTCTCGAGTTTTGGCGATGCCCGGGTGTCCTGCTGTGATGTGGTCATGACTTTGGGCGATGATCTCACCGCGGAGGGAGGAGTGTCGTGGTACGTAGACTCGGTTGTCGTAGTACAAGATTCCGTCTTTCTCGGTGACTCCTCGTTCGTGTTTGAGAGATGCGGCAATACCCTTGTCCCAAAGCTCCTTCTGGCGAGTTGCGGTTCTTACACGCTCGTGGGTTTCCGATGCGGTGGGCATGATCATGGCTCGGAAGTGTTCGGGGGAGAGAACCGTGATGTCTCCATTGTCGTCTTCTCCTTGATCATGGTCGCTTCGTCGGGAGAGTAGGTCTGCCTTGACGTTGGCGGTGCCGGGCTTGTGCTTTAGTACGAAATGATATTCGGTGAGCTCGGTTACCCAGCGTGCCTGTCGTCGGTTCAGCTTCTGCGGCTTGCGGAAGTATTGGAGGTTCTGGTGATCTGTCCAGATTTCCATGTCCTCGAGTGCGCCCATGAGGTAGTGACGCCATTCAGAGAGTGCGAGCATGATGGCGAGCAGTTCTTTGTCATAAATCTCGTAGTTGCGCTCGGTGGCCGTGAGGGCCTTGCTCATGAACGCAACGGGTCGCCATTTGCCTTCCTGTTCTTGGCTGAGCACGGCGCCGATAGCTCCGTTGCTAGCGTCTGCTTCGACTCTGAAGCATCCGGTCCGGTCAGGTATAGCGAGGATAACGTCCTCTGCCATCTGCTTCTTCAGCTGTTGAAATGCCTGGTTCTGAGCGGCACCCCACGTCCATTCGGCGTTGCCCGTTAGTTGGGTTAGGGCGCGTACCACCTTCAAGTAGTTTCTGATGAACTTTCGGTAGAAGTTGGTGAATCCAAGGAACGACTGTAGCTCCTTCTTCTTGGTAGGCGTCGGCCATTCGGCAATACCGGCGAGCTTGACTGGGTCCATGCGAACCTGTCCTTCACTGATGATGACGCCAAGATACTCAGTCTCGAGCACTTCGAATTCGCATTTCTCGGCTTTGAGGAACAGCTTGTTCTCTCGCAGCTTCTGGAGCACGTGTCGTACTATGCGTCGGTGCTCGTCGAGGTCCTTGGTGAAGATGAGAATGTCGTCGAGGTAGATGGTGACCTTTCCTTCAGAGATGAGATCTTTGAAGATGTCGTTCATCATCCATTGGAATGTGGCGGGCGAGTTCGTGAGTCTGAAGAACATGACGGTGGGTTCAAATAGCCCTCGGTTCGTTCGGAAGGCAGCCTTGTGCTCGTCACCTTCCTTGATCCTGATGTTGTTGTATCCCCAACGAACGTCGAGCTTCGTAAAGTACTTTGCCCCCTGGAGTTTGTCGATGAGTTCAGAAATGAGCGGGAGCGGGTACCAGTTCTTGATAGTCATCTCGTTCAGTTTACGGTAGTCCTGAACAGGGCGGAGCGAGCCGTCCTTCTTTTTGACGAAGAAGAAGGGAGAGGCGAACGGGGATTTGGATTCGGTGATCCTTCCCGATTCGAGGTTTTCGTCGAGGAACTTGTCGAGCTGTTCTTGTTCGTTTCGGTTCAAGGGATATACCTTGCAATCGAGGGTTGACTTGGTGTTGGGGACTAGCTCGATGGCGTGATCCCAAGGTTTTCGTTCAGGGAGTTCATCGAAGTTCTCCTTAGAGAACAGATCACGGAAGGAACGGTAGTCGCTAGGTACCATTTCTTCGAATGTTTTCTGGGGTTTTCTGCGTTAGCAGCGGCGGCGAGATTGTTGGCATGATGTATGGCTCAGATGATGATCTCTTCTTCCATATTGATGGCGAGGATAACGTCACCGTCTTCGAGTTCTTCGTCCCAGCGATCGTCGGGATCGGCGTCGGGAAGCGGGAACGGGTTTTTTACACAACTGCAACGCCCGAAGATGACGGTGCCTGTTTCCCAGTTGATTACCGGGTTATGGCGTTTCAGCCAATCGTGGCCAAGGTAGAGATCCTTGGGTCCAAGGTCGGTGACGGCGAAGTCAATTTGTTCTATGTGATCGCCGATGGTCATTCGCATTTCCACATACTCGGTAATGTCACCCGCCTGGTTGCGGGTCCCGTCTGCATTGTATACGATGATGGGGACGGCGGTCTTGACGGTGTCTAGCTGGTTCTTTTGGACGAAAGCGCGGTTGATGGCGCTGCTGGTGCATCCGCTGTCGACTAACCCTTTGGTAGAGAAAACCTTCTGACCAGTGATGGTGGTCAGTTGGACGTTTAGGGAGAAGTCGCAACTGTTACTCCCCCTTCGATGAAGATAGCGGGGGGGTTCGTGGAGTTCGTATAGGCATTCTCGAGCCAACTCCCCTCCTTTATGGAGTTCGGCAAGCAGCTCTTCAGTGAGTTCGGGGGTTCGGTCAGCGTGCATCCAAACATAGAGCGCGGCGCGGGCAGCATTGTCATTTCGTGCTTCGCAGATGGTGCGGAGCGTCCAGTCGACCTCAAAGGGTTTATACCATTGGTAGGGCTGTGTCGGTGGAACCGAGCTATGCTCGTTGTCCTTCGGGGAAGTCTGAGCAGGTTCGTCGCTCGTCGCTTCCCTTTTGACTACTGCTGGGGTTCGTTCTTTGGCGAGCCAGAGTTGGAACGCCGTGTCATCGTCTTCGTCGGGAATTTCGATACAGGTTACTGAAGGCCCCCTATTCACTGCCTGGGCGCTAGCAGTTTCCAATCCTGCGGCTGATTCCTTCTTCGTGGTCAAGGCGTTGGCATCACCGACGGTCTTCGACGGGCGTTCTTCGTCGACATTGCCCGGGGCTATTGGCGAGTGGAGGTTCGTCTGGCTCGCTTCGGCCAGTACGATGCGCTGATGTAAGGGGTTCGTCTGGACAGGTGCGTCGTCCCGGACGTCGAAGGGTCGAGCGGGGACAACGGGAGTTGTTGAATCCGACAATCGTGGTCGGCCAACGCCTCCTGCTGCATCTGGACTCTGCGATGGCATCACCTTCATAACCTTTCCGGGTCGTCCAACAGGGGATGGTCGCTGTTGTGGCATCGCTGATTCCGATAGAGGAGCGACTCGTTCTTGTCCTGGGAGTCGTGCGGTAGTCTCACCATCTAGTTGAAACTCAGCATCAACTTTCAGGATGGTCGACCCGAGGGTCTGAGCCGCTTGTTCGTAGAGTTCGTCTTTCGACTTGCTCATCGTCCCATCCGTTATGCGGGGCAGGCTCGCAATGTCAATGGGTGTCACCGTGAAGGTTGACTTTTCGCCGGATGCTTTCGTCAATTGGGTTTCCCCGCATAGACTACTTGCACGGTGATTAGCTCCGGTCTGTCCAAGCGTTAGCAAGGGGAGCGTCGAGAGGCTCTCTGCCTCGTGCCCAGCGGAGTCGACCGCCTTTGCTTGTGCCCTGGCAGGCGATGTGTCGTGACATCCTTTGAGGGTGGTGTCGGTGTCGTTGTCGTTGTCGTTGCACTCTTCGACGCTGAGTGCTGCGTATCGGTTTTGTGATTCTGAAACTGGGGTGCTAGTCGTGCTAGAGACGTTAAAAGCGGGGGCCCGAAGGCGTGGTATATTCGAATGCGTGCGAGAAGTAGAGAAAATGTTCGTACGTTGAATACAAGTAGGATTGGATGAAGTACCTATGAAAAGACCATGAGACCGTCCAGCGGAAGACAAGCGCGCACCAGTATGTAAGTCCATGGTGACATTAGGGGAATCGTACCCTAAGTCACCGTCTCTTTTACCTCTTCTACCTTTGAACTTGTCGCGGGTTCGGTGGTAGCTTGTACCGACCGGATATCCCGGAACTCCTTCTTCTTTGGGCAGTCCTTGCTCAGGTGCCCCTTCTCCTTGCATCGGAAGCACCTCCCTTCGTCGTGCAGCTTCTGAGCGTCGATGCTCATCGGCAGTCCTTGGCTGGGGTGAGTGGTCCAGCGTCCTGCTGAGTCTCTCCCGCCCGCGCTAGTCTTGGGGGCGCTACTGTTGCCGGTTTGCTTGGCCGGCATCGAACTTGTCACGCCACCTGTCTTTGGTAGACTGGTGGCGGTAGTGCCTTTGTTCTGCGGGGTGGAGCGTCCTCCGATGGTCTGGTCGAAGACCCATTTCTTCTGTCGTTCTTCGTACATGATGCAAATGCGTCGCTTCCAGTCATTGTACGTGACCAGGATGTGTTGGCCAGAGTTGGCGACTGCGTTGGTGTAGGAGTCGGGAACTCCTAGGCGGACGGCCTTGACCATCAGGCCTCGAGCGTCAACCTCTCCCCGTCGGTTGGCTTTCTTTGCCTCCATTTCTAGCTCTTGGAAATAGGAGATGGCGGGTCCTTTCCCCATTCGGAGGTCGAACATTCGCTTTTCGTGGAGCTCCTCGCTAGCCGGGTCGTGGAACTGCTGGGCGAGGAGAGTGGTGAATTCTACCCACGAGGGGAACCGGAATCAGGGCTCGTTGGGATCGTCTGGACTGTTGGCCCAGAAGTCTTGGCGGGTGTGTACCCACCAGTCCTTGGTGGCGCCTTCTAGGTGAGAGACAGCGAAGACGACGCGAGAGGAGGGGACTTGGAAATAGGAGGCGAAGACTTCGAAGTAGGTGAAGCAGTCGCCTACAAATCGTTTGATGTCGTCGTACTTCCCTTCGAAGGGGAGCGGTGCCTTTACCATGAGGGGTTTAACGCCCAGCCATGGAGCCTCGTCGGGGGCGATTCCTACTGGGGCAGGATATGGGTTCGGGGCCTGCCACTTAGGAGGTGGTCGAGGCACGGACCATCGATCCGTTTGGTCGTAGAGGGGTCGTTGGTAATTGGGGACTAGGTGTCGTCCTCTGTCAGGCTCCTTTCCCTTGGTGTCGGGAGGCTGGGCGAAGTCCCAGGTGATGTCGTGCGTCATCATCTTGGCCTGCGCTGCCTCCATCTGTGCCTTGAGTAGGTCGTACTCGCGGCGGTTGGTTTCCGACTGTCGGCGCGCGGCGTCGAGTCGTTCTTCGTTACTGGGCTGGGAGGGGCTGGTGGGTGCGGTTGATCCTTCCGGTACTTGGTCGTCCCCTTGGGTGCCCATGATGTAGGTGCCGTATTGCGGGGGTCGGTATTGTTGGACGCGTCGGGGGTGTGGGGGTTGATAGTTATGCGGGGCGGCGTAGGTCGGGGAGTCGGGAAGGGGGAACGGTTGATGGTAGAAATGGGGGGCAGAGGTGTAACCTCTGTAATCCCCTTGGTCGAAGGGGGCAGGAGTGTAATCCCTGTAGTCCCCTGGGTCGAGGGCGGTGTCCATCTCTTCTTCTTCGTCGGCCCAGCCGAACGTTTCTTGGTCCTGATTGAAGTTGTCGAAATCAGGCGGTGCTGTCCAGATCGGGGCGGTCTCCCTCTGCCAATGCAAGGGCGAGGAGTATGTCAGTGAGGGCTCGTTGTTCCTCAGCAGTTCGGGGTTGTGCGTTATGTACCCTATCGCCGGCGGCAGTGGGGTATTCCGTTCGGAAACGGTTTGCATGGAGTCGGGCACGAATGTTGGCGTCTCGTCCCTGCCTTGGGTTTGGTGGTCCTCTGGCGACGGCGAGGTACCACCCCATCCTGACTCTGTTTCCTGGTCCCTCGAACCTGCTTCTCTGCTCAATGTCGAGCCTTCTGAGCTCCCAGGCCTGGGAACGGTAGGGCCCAAGGTAGGCTCTGTTGATGGCCTCGAGCTCGGGCCACTCGTAGTCGAGTCCATGGGGGTTGAGAGGGTCGTCGTCCTCTCGCTCCGCGACGGGCTCATTTCCTCCGTAGTCTGAGGAGTCAGAGCCTGATTCGTCGTCGGATTTGGGGAGAGGGCAGAGGTGGGCTGGGATGTCAAATCGGATGGCTCCGGGGGGGAAGGTGCGTGGAAGGGATTGACTATGGACGGGGGTCTGTGGGTGCGGGGCCTCACTGTCGGGTTCAGGGAGGAGGGCCCGTACTGGGGCCTCGGGGCTGTCAGGAATCGTGATGAGGGGTAGGTCGGGCGTTGGAGAGCGGAAGACAGTCCGAAGGAACCTGCCGTATTCCTCGGTCTCCTCGGGGTCGTAGGCGGGAGGGGGGGTTCTTGGAACATTTGATGGGCTGGGGGTTGCGTTGTGAGGGGGAAGGTGTTCATCCGAGGAGGAGGTGGCGTAGGTCGTCCTCCTCTGGGGAGTGGGGGTGTCGATCTGGCCCACTGGTTCCACGAGTGGTCCGGGTTGGAGGTAGGGTAGGACATAGTGTCCTGGGAGGGCAGGGATGACGGATGCGAGGGGTCGGATTCCAAAGAAACAGCGGAGCTGGTCAGCGTACGTGAGTACGAGTAGTGCGACGAGGAGAGAGAGGAGGGCTGATCCTCCAATAAGTCCGGCTACGAGAATGGAGATTTCGTCTGGGGTCATGGGTCTTTCATCTCGCAGCTGGCGGTAGAGAGAAAGAGAGGAAGATTCGAACTAATTGTTAGGCCTTGCCTAACACGTGATCTTATAAAGACGTTGCGTAAGCTGACTGCCTTCGTATTAGGGCGATCGTACAGCTACGGCTAGTCTTTTAGATGCGATGTGCTGAGTAGGCGAAGGTATGGATAAACTTTAGTTCGAATCTAGGGAATACATAGAGAGAACTATGCTACTTATATACTAGAGTCTGAACGCTATAATTAGATATGGATACGTGTCGAGCGTTCGGTTACTATGTGTGAAACAATGAAAACAACGTGCTAGGCGAGCGGTCGTCGCGAGCCGTAGCACAATACCTGAAGTCGTTCAATATAGGCATGGATATCAGGCCGGTCGGGCTGGTTGATCCGTTGATGTCCATGATAAGATGCGATAAGATGAAGATAAGATGAAGATAAGATAAGGAAAATGGAAAAATCGTAACAAAGAGTGCGAACTAGTCAAGTGTTGATCACTTGTAGGAAGTATTACAGGGCCAAGAGAGCCAATAGTCTGAACAGTCGGAGTCCCAGTGAGCGCAGTAGCTCAAAACCAAGTCACATTCATTCAATTGTGTCTTACCCACCCCACTAGTGCGAGTAATACATTTGTAAAACTCACTAGTAACGAATAAAACGTCTTTTGAACAACTTCCCTTGATTATCGAGTCTGCAGAGTGCTTCTATCGTACTCGAAACACCCGAATTCAATCAATTGGTGATAGTGTAGAGTTGTGAGAGGTTTAGTGCCGGTTGGAGATCATTTCCGCCCACTAGTCTTTTGTCACTCGCCATTACCGAGCACATCACTGTGCTGATTTTCTCTATCGCTTATTTGAAAACCTTTCCTACGCTTCGGTGAAATAGGATCTGACATTGCTCCCATGAATACACATACATATGTTTTCATCTTATTTCCAAGCTGATACTTACCTCTCCAGTTCTGCCTATACTGTTTGTATATGGATAGTACCAATGGGTGCTTTGAATGCCAAAGAGTTCTCGTCAGAACTAGGAAGCTTTGGCAACATGCGAGTTTCTCTTCCTTTTCATCTCTTCTTTCTCTGTTGTGACACATACACAGGTCTCCCAGAGGAAAGACTAGTGTACAAGAAACCTACGTGTGCTTCCTGAACAGGGAAGACGTCCTTGTAAATTCCAGGAGTACGTTACATGCATTTACTTAAGTCGAATCATCCATTCCGTTTCAAAGTGATCGTGTACGTTTATGTGTATATATGGGTCCAAAAGCATCTGCAGAAGCAACTCCGATCAGCACTTCAATAATTGACCACCATCTGTTCGATGATGCAAGGAAAAGGGATGTAATTCATTGGGTCTCTTTGTTCAATTCTATGGGAATGAGACACTCATCATTTTGCAGCCCTTCCGTGGCAAAAGTATCCAGTGTCGTGTACTTCTCTGTACTCTCAGAAGTTCTGTTGGCTGAGAGCTTCACCGACAGAAGTGGTATATAGCGGCATCATTAGGTGGTCCCATATATGCAGCCCATGTAGTTGCACGTACGCCCAACTCTCCCGCAGGTGTATTCAGACAAAAATTTTGATGGTGAGGCGATATCAATAGAAGCAGATGTGGCAGTCTGTAAGTACTTAGTTCTCCTGGAACATATTCATGGCATGGTTCAAACGGCATAAAATCAGGACCAGGAAAATGAGAAAACACGTCGATTGAATGTAATTTACATCAAAAAATCCCTTGTTCATTACCAAGCACACAACCCATGCATCAAGGGTAGACGACTTTGCCCACAAAGGGTGTCTCATCGTAAACCACCAACTCCATGGTGACAGCTAGCTAACTGAAGGTCAATGTCAGCGCATCACGGCCGTGCAGGGGAGCTGATGCCTCCCTCAAAGGAGGGAACCCACCGTGTTCCAAAGGCGAACGAAGTACACTGTGAGGCACGCTTGGAGGTCCGAACACATACTTGTGTTAGAATAAAATGACCTCGCTGTCAAGGTTTTGATTTTTTGTCCACTGGCTGGGGTGATCTGAGACAAGGCAGGATCGTGATAAATCATAAAATTGACAGCTAGTGATACAGGATGAAGCAGAGATATTGACGAGGTATTTCTTACTTTATGTTCATTGGGAAAATAGCATGACATTTCTCTGGGATAAAACTATTAAGACTCCAGATCAGAAAAAGCAGGAGAAGGCCTGGGGAGGAAAAGTCAGACCTTGCTTGAAAAAATAACAATGTGTACTCACTACTATTCTCCTGAGGCTCTTAATACCCACCCAACTAGTTTCGCGATGGTCTAGGGGGATGATGACAACCAACTGTGAAGATTGATTTTGAAATTGATTTCATTTCATGCTTCTTGCCACCACGTCGCTGGCTCGCTCTCTCGGCGGTCAAAGTTCTCGCGACGTGACGAAGACCTTGAACTTATGTACAGAATACCGCAAGTTAGGAATGAACTTATCAACGACGACTGTCCGTGATAGCACAGCAAATCCATGCGGCAAACTGCCAGGGTCTCGTGTTTGATCGACGGTTCATTTTTGGGTTTTCCTGGTCGACGAAATCCGAGTGCATTTGATTGTTTTCAAAGCTATTCGATTCTGTGATTCTAGTTTCAGATGTGCACCCAATGAAAGGAATCGACGCGCTGGCCCAAAATGGCAGTGAGACTTTGTTCGAATTATCGTCTTTCCTTCACCTACCACCATCATTGCCCACAAACTACCCCAAGCTACTCGCCTTTCTGCAATGATATCTACTCTAGAAATCAATCTCGCCCTCCATTGTGCCTTCAAGAATTGGTACCAGAAGCGAGAAACAAAATCTAAGACTTCTCTCAAAGGTGAGACGGTGCAGAGCCAAGTCTCGACGGGGAAGACCAGTAAGTAGCAACACCAATCTCATGCATAATATTCTTATTTCTTCAACAGCGGCAGCAACAAAAAAACGCCTGAACCAAGAGGCAAAGGAACCCAACACTGGTATGCATACCGGTCTTCTCGACAGCATTTCTAAACAACTGCCTTTTGTTATCTAGGCAGAGTGCCTTCCCCGGAGACCAGTTATAGACACGGTTGGAACCAGGAAATTCTGGCAACATGTGAGTCTCTTTTCCTTCCTTGGGGCATCTCGCTGATCTCCTCTAGTTCGCTATGCTACCTCAACCTTCCAGATGGGATTGTAATCATAGAACCTGTGCATTCTTGTGTGTCCTCTTCATTCTCTTGTCTGATGCCAAAACAGATCTCATACATATACATATCTATCAGGCTTCGCTGTTAAATGCTATAGTTACCGCTGGAGAACCTTCCTTTCTGTCAATGTCGGCATGACGGTCGAGGGTCTGATGTTGCTTAGTGCAGGAATGGCGAGATGGAATGTTGCTCGTCAAAGTATTCAATCAGCTCTTCTTCCCAGGATCGGAATCGCCATTCCTCGACTCCTCCTCAGTGCATTTTATTTATTCCTACCACCACCCGAATTAGCCTCAGATATAATGTTCGCCATTGCTCTGCGACCCACCAAGCTGTGATTTCCAAGAGAATGTGAAAGCAAAGCCAGGTACAAAGAACCTATGCATTTTTGTTGAGTGGGATGGATGGCTTCAGTCATGTCTCGCGAAAACAGGTCTGTTTCTTGTTTGTTATGTACATTGAATGCTCTGCAGCTTCCAACATCAGTGTTGCTGTTACATTTCATGGTGGCTGTAGGTGCCCATGTGTCCCTATACATTCAAAAGCATCCGTGGAAGTAAGACGACAATATTAATACCGCGACCGCTATCTGTTCGACTGAGCAAGCAGAACTTCTGGCATGTAATTTATTGGTTTCTTCGCTCAATTCTACAAGTACCCATTCCTGTCTTTGAAACCCTACCATAGTAAAGGTATTCCATCAGCGTCTCCAACAAAGTTCCATTGCCTGAAGCTTTTGCCAGCAGTAGTTGATTCGCCCAACAGACAGAGAAGACCAGCCATTACATGTCGCATGTCGTTCTGCATAGTTTGGCCTCAACACTGACTAGCATTCTAGTAACCGCATAGTATAATATCTTTGAAACATACATGACGGTATAGTTAGCGACTAAGTAGATTGATACGTGTGTATGAGAAGCGGATCACTTGCCGAAAGCTGCTTGGGCATGAGAGTAACCATCCTATGCTGCTGAATGGCTTTGCCGTTGGATCCAAAGTACCGTTCACTTTCAAAATTCCAAGATTCATTACCGTGGACCCAGTTTGTGATGCCATGTAGGTAGTAGGATGCAATGGCATCGGTCTCTGGCCCCCATGCTGGTATCTCCGTCCACAGCGTCAGGAACTTGTTCCTCGTTGACCGATAAAGGTCTTCTACCCATGAGAGTGCGTCATGAAGATCGAATTTCATCTCATTCATGACGGAAGTAATGACGTTATGGGGATACTCTTCCAATGCCTGCTCTTTATTGTATGAAGCAAGGTCCTGGTAGACATGAGTGCTGCAACTGAACGAAAGGCTAGAAACACCTTACATTATCCATGATCATTAGATCACAAGCGAGACATCCCAGAGCAATAACAGTTGGATGGGAGACCACCTCGTCAGGTAACTCATATCCCAGCTCTAGCAATGCATACGCCGAATAAGCTCCAATGGTAAGACAACGAATATTGAAGTAATCTTTAACTTTCCGAATGTAACACTGATGACGGTCTTCTGCTTGTTGGACGACAGAATCCGTAGTGTCCAAAGGCTTCAACGAAGCGCCTCTGAGAAGTTCTGCTGGCCGACTTGACGCCAAGCGTCCAGAACCTGAAGTCAGCATCAGATCAAGCCGGGACTGGAGGGAATGAAAATTTACTCCTGTGCAATGACCCCAAGAACCACCTCGCCATCTGGACGTGGTTTAGTTGGGTTTCTGATCGTGTCCATTAGAATGTCTGCGTATTGACGGATGACATTGAGAGAGGCATTGTCAGTGTACTCGTCCAAAACGAAATACAAATTCATCAAATCGCATGCAGTGCGAAGATGCTCTACCACAAGGCTAAAAGATCACTTCTAGACAAACTGGCACAATAAGAGTACCTTTGGTCGCCTCTGGGTATGCCAACGAGGCCAATAAACCTTGGATAAGTCAGTGGCATAGTCCTGAGTCCTGACTAGAAATAAAGCGTCATACTGAAGGTGCACTGATCAAATGCACTGAGCAATGCCAATCAGTAAAAGCTGAAAGGCTACTCAGTTGAAAATCTTACTACTGAGCATCCGGCCCAAACGCTTTGAAGGATCAGAACCAAGCTTCCGACGCAGCCTTGACTTCCTCATAGTGAGGATTGATTCTGCGAGGCCAAGGCCAGTACATGAGAGTATTGGGAATGTGGTACACTATGTCAGATTGAGTGTCCATGATGCGGGGAACTGGGAAAAGTGAATGTCTCTGTATCACTAGACAATCTGAACTTTTCGCACTTTTATAGTTTCCGGACAGGAATGGGGTCATTGCCTGTACGAATGAGATGCCGTATCCACGTCGACATCTGCCCCAGGAATGGTTAGGCAGTAGTATTTGGCTGGTGGGTAATCATTAATCACGGGGTATGTAATGATTCGGAAAGAAGTGTTACTTAGTTCTTAAGCATGCTTGTACTGAGATGAATGTTTCAAGAAATGCCGTACAGTTGCTTCGAAGTTCGCTCCAAGGTGATGACATGAACCGGATGGCAGTTTGTGCGAATGCGCTTACTTCAAGGAGCAATCAGTTCTGTCCAAAAGTTGAATGAAAAACTACGACGAAACCAAACAAGCATTTTCGAACGGTTCATCCGCTACTTGATTGGTCAAGGACTCGGAAGTGTCCATCACTGGACATCTTTCTCTCCGAGATGACAGAATAACTAGACGACAGTCAGTATGAAGATTACTGTTTTGCCGATAACTTACTTAGACAATGCCTGGCACGCATCTTGCTTCCGAGTGTCCTCAGCTATCTCAATGTCAAGTGTAAAGTTCAAGTTCGGCAATGTGCGGTACATGCCGAACACCGATTGTAAGCCGCATAATTTCAATTTCCTGGCATTTGCCTTCATCTGCGCAGCTGCCACATGGATCCTTCGTGTTCAAAATCCACAGCTACGCTTTCCAAAACCTGAAGACTAAGATTTATGTATGAAGGCTGACAAATGTGAGCATCGGTGCTCTGGTTCTATGAGCAACAAAGCTGATTCCTACAGTGTAGCGCTGGCTTACAAGTAATCTGCAGATATGGATCAGGAAGCTATGGTGCTAATGCCTCCAGGTCAACTATCGGCCACCTAAGTTCCTGCTGTACGAACATAGCTGCAGGTCGTGGAGTCTTTACTCTTGGAAAAATACTTGTAAGTACATCAATGGGTCGTTTTCTGGCTAGCATTCAATACGAAGCATATGTTTTCAGCAACCAGCTTTGGGCGGATCAGAATTAGTACGCCAACTCTACAAGCTACTCGCCCTTCTACAAGGAAACGGTGCATATCCAGTGAACTATTTTCTCATCAGTAGGCCTCACCCTTCCACGTCTTCATGTCCGGGCCAATTTCCACTGGCTTACCAAGACTGCTTTGGTGTGACTGCTGAATGCGTCCGTGTGCGTGAAGTACGAGTGTACCAGTACCGTGGTTTGCTAGCATATTTGATGAACAGTGCCGGAAAGTTTCCATATCCTTCCGAGCTTCAGCTATGCGACGAACAGCCATCTCTTTCAGATGATACATAGTCATATCTATCTCTGAGAGTTGTGGAACAACTCCGCAAACCTCCTACAATTTATGACTTTGGCGCACGCCCTTTTCCAAGGTGCTGATACTTACAAGTCAACTATCGGCTGCCTAAGCGTCTTCCACATGAATATGGCGTAAGTTGCTGAGTCTTTCACCCTCCGGAGGAGTACCAGTATGTTCATCAACCGTTCAACTTTGAACTCTTCTGATATTCATTCTGTGGCAACCTATAATATCCTACTATCCAAAGGGATGTAACGTTAATCATGATGGCTCTCACAGTGCCACCTTTCAGGTAATATATTTCCGTTGCATTTTCTTGCTATATTTGCGAGGCGAAGAGGCGGATTGATGAAAAAGCGCACGTATTACCTAGAAGTGGAATAACATGAATACGAATGGTACAGCATGGTCAGTCTAATGAGATCTACCCGGTGAACTACTAACGACTGAGAAAGCTTTACAGAGCGCTGACTGATCCCCAATGTGTCCTCTGCCACAGCATCTGACTCGAGCTAAGGTGATGTCATCCACTCCCTGTCTCATGAGCATCAAAACTGTCATACTTCGTCATTTCTTATGGAGGGCGAGCATGATGTGCGCTTTGTCTTCTTATCCTCCCACCACTCAATCTGTAGTTTAGACTTGAACGCGAAGGGAAGTATGGTGTATATGTCGGGCAGCGGCAATGCAATCTCTTCCCGCTATGATTGTCCTTCAGATCACCTCATGTAGGTTGGATTCATTCACTTGCTTGTTGATATAAACTGCATCGCAGCTGGCTTGCTGGGTCACGAAACGACCTCCCACAGCAGATAGGACCGCCGTCGACTGAGACTGACTTTTCTCCATCAGTTTTCTGCCATCCTCGTATGATTTGCATCTCAATGGCGCTAACTACATCTCTGTGACATGGGTCAGTGATGACGCATCATCATATTTAGCAACCTCGAGCTGTATCTGATCATATAAATGAAAATAGCGACGAGAACAATTACATAATTGCAACAAGCTCGTATACATTAACTGAGAACAATTGTAAATGGATAATTACTTAGCAAGGATACAGAAAACATTTTTGGTAGCCCAAGCATAGGAAAACAAGGACAATGACACAGTGGGAACATAACGACCAGGAAAAGGAGGTACAGCACAACAATAAAATGAAGTCAGAGCAGAAGAGAGCGGTATTAGTAGGAAAGATAGCAGTAAAAACGAGAAAACAAAGTAAGAAATAACAGCGGGAAGTTTGAGAGAGGATTATAGCTATAATGTTTGCATGACAGGAATTCGCGACAAACCTTTCCAACCTACGTTCTTTTTTCTCAGGGAGTGGGCAATACCTGAGAGTCAAGGTGCGTGGAAACAACATTGCGGCCAATGAAACGGAAACGGCTGTATTCTGTGTCGCTCATTGGATTGGGTGTAGATACAGAACCAGGCCACTGAAGAGTAGTTGCACTGGTGGTTGTTTGGCTGATGGGAGGAGAAAATCCACTAGTACTGAGTGAAGACGATGAGCTTCCACTGCTCATCAGCTCAGATTCAGGGGAACTCGTCAGCAGTGAAGGAAGACGGTGATGGGTCGGATGATGCGGAATGAGCTCGATGCCACATTCATCGCGGAGAAAGTCATGGAGCGTCGGAATGAGGCTGGAATGTGTCTTGAGGTAAGGTTTCGGTACCACATAACAGTCGTCGCAGCAGGGGGGAAGAAGAGCCTCAAGGTCCGTGCTTTCTGAGCATGGTGGTTTGGCGTGCACGATAAAGGAGCTGGCAAGGGGGCTTGGAGTTGTCGGAGTCGGTCGGGCACGACGGAGGGTCGTGAGTGGCACTAAAGTGATCCTTGCTGGGGTAATAGGTCGAGAGAGAGCTGGGAGAGATGAAGCTAGAGTGAGGATGATACGAGGTAATGGTGCTGACTGTGGACTGGTATGTTTTTCTGCACGGTGCCGTGCGAAATCCGCTGGATTCCTGGTAAGCACGAATGGCCTGCATAATTGACATATTAAATGCTTGATGTCCCGGCTGGTGATATAAATATTGTGAGCTTAATGAAGGAGAAGACGATGCAAGAACTTACTGGACAGTCTTGATGTGTGTGCGAAGGTTTGGCAGCTGGAGATTCTTGAATTTCATGGGGCAGCCGGTCCCGAGGGGACAATAATGGAGACTGTATCGAATTTTTTTAAATGATAATCCAGGTGACTTTGAGAAATTAAATCACTTACTGCTCCAAGCGAGCAGTACCTTGAAGGTGGCTTTGCTCATGCCTATCGTGGTCGTACCGTCTATTGAAGCTCCATCAGCACAGTTTACCATCCTTTATGAAGCTGCATTTATGCTCCAGAGGAGGATTAGGAGGATCACCGCACTGAAGTAAATTGAGAGTCAAAAAATCGCTCGAAAGAAAGTGAGAGAGAGAGAGACAAACGGTCATAACTGCAAATTTTGGAGGTGGACTTTCTTGCAACGATGCAAGTTGAAGGAAGACTTTAAAAGACAAGACTCGAAAGTAGAAATATACCCTCAATTTCTCTTGCTCCAGCGCTGAATCTTGATCACCTACCATCTCTGCGAGAGCCACCGATTGTTTGGAAACCAAATCCAGATAGTTACCGTTCACGATAAATCAGGGATAAGATCTCCATTGTCCAAGATAGTCACTGTGAAGCGTATTCGGGTAGAACACGAGGCTGGACATTGTACCCTGGTTATGTTTAATTTTTTATGGCTATGCAATTGGAGGCAGTCCGCCTTCTTGCCCTGTCGTGCGTACTTAGTGTTTGCGCCTTGT
Organism: Armillaria ostoyae; assembly: GCA_902506015.1. NCBI lineage: Eukaryota > Fungi > Basidiomycota > Agaricomycetes > Agaricales > Physalacriaceae > Armillaria > Armillaria ostoyae. The sequence continues at coordinate 660,378 of LR732080.1, read as the reverse complement.
CTTCAGTGCCATGAAGAACAGATACTATTCCGAATAATATTTGAGTGAACCCGAGGAATAAATGAGGGGAAATCCAGGATACTGGCTAGTTTCACTTGAGCCTTGCTGGAGCAGTGATCAAGAGTGAATGCAAAGTAGACTTCCGAAGCGCGTGCACGCATCTAGATCTAGACCAGCTTTATTGATAAGGTTCAAGTACATCAGGCACAAGGCTCCGAGATTAGAAGTAATTGGTCCCTCAAGCAAGCTGACATCTGAGTCAGCGTCATTGAGAAGTTGACTAATGGGAGAAATCACAGAAAGATACTGAGAGTCTCAGTCAACGATGACAGCGAGTATCCTCTGTACCTTATAAAGGTAAGCTAGCAGTATATTGGGGCCAAGTGATGAGGATATGAGTAGCGTTCGTGGACATAGTGTGAAGTCATGAAAACAGAAAGAGTAAAATAAGTAGTTTGACAATGGGGGCAACACGCGGACCCAATACCATGGCAAAGATAGAGTACCAGATCCTGCAGTTTTTGTCTCAACAGCTTTGATTATCAGTGCCCGAGACAATGGATTACTCGAGAGCAGGTCCTCGCAGGGTCATGGAAATGGCACGGACTTTGGCCTGTAACCCCTGTGTTTAGCTCGGAGAAAAAATCATTTGACTGAATTTGTCCATATTCCAGGATAAACAATATTCTTGACCTGATTCAGAGTCGTTGCCCAGACACAAGACACGTGAAAACACGAGAGAGGAATGAAGAGGAATGTTGGTCCGAATCATGAGATCGCGTTGATGACTGTTGATAACCAAGCAACATCAGACAAAGTGTTTCTTTCTTCTCCACCGCCACCTTCGTCGTAGTTGAATCCTGCTCTCTACCACTATGGGCCAATACTGGCATCTCGTTAATATCAACAGGCGTGAGGTTCTCGGTCACTTGGGGAAACTGGGTGAAGCCTTTTGCTACAGCTTCAGAGATGTAATGGCACTTCTGGCGGGTTCGTGGGCGGGTTGCTGCATTATGTGTATTGGGGATTATGCGAGAGGTTGTCCGTCCAATGTCCTCACCTCTGAGGAAGTCGCCGAGATCAACCCGTATATGTTTTACGGCTTCACGTGCCGGTACAGGGAAATAATACCTGCAGAATACGTTGATCTGCGAGGAATGGTTTTGAGGAATCTGACGAAGTACGTCTATGTCCGGCAGGATGTGGTGATCCAAGAGCTGAACAGCAAAAAGCGTCCTGGCGATATTGGCAACATCTTGCTCACAAACATCTGTTGGTCCACCAACTCGGATTGCACAATGATGGTAGATCTCTCACAAGGTGGCTGGGCAGGAGATAGGTTTGACGTGATGTCATTGAGTTCGGTAGAAGATGACGAGGAAGAATGGGAAGACGTTACGGAAGACCAGGTCAAGCTCACTCGATTTGCTCTCAGCTGTTAATAGATCCTGAGTCGGGCCGGAGGCTGTCGTGATTTGTAATCAAATAAATTATTCCTCCTGTCTGTCACTTCAACAGCACCAACACCAACGTCGAACGTCTCTTTTTTACTCTCTTGAGGTAAATTTCTCCACTACCCAGTTTCTGCATGAAATCAACGAGTTTTGTCACCTATATTAGATGTCGGAATCTACCGTACCTTGTCCACTTTGCGACACTTTGCCAGGCCTCCCCGCGATTCCTTCAGTGATACAACAATTTCGTTCACCCCGAGTGCAGAAGCTGTTAAGTCAAAACAATCCCCCCTTGGAGATGGAGAGATCGAACATACGCGAGACCGTCACGAGTGGCGCAACCGCAGTTTCTCTGCTCGACGAGAGGATATCGGAGGTGCAGAGAATCTTGGAAGCCTTTATCAGCGAAAGAGAACAGGTGTTGTCGTGTGTTGACGACGCCAGATCTCTTTTATACCCCATTCGCACCATTAACGATGATGTCCTTCAGGAGATCTTCTCATGGTGCGTCTACGACTGGGAGGATATTGTGTCCTGTCGCCATGGTTACCATGACTCATTGGGTCGTCTTGAACCTCCGTGGACATTATCCCATGTCAGTCACCGGTGGCGCACCATCTCTCTCTCGTCACCACGTTTATGGACCTCGGTCATTTTGAATTTCTCCACCTATTCTGAGCTCATGATTCCACACCGAAACATCATGCTCAAATTTGGATTACAGCTTGAACGATCTCGAGGTTGCGACCTTTCCGTCTCTCTTTCCAGTGGCCTCGCCGGGATTGGAGACCATCCAATCTTAGCCATGCTGGACACCAGCTCATCGAGATGGAAATATCTGCGTGCCAATTTGCCTCCAGAAGCACTAAAGTCTCTCTCCGGAAATTCGTTCACAAGATTGAACACCCTTGTTGTTCGTATCTGGACCCGACGAAATTCGCTGGCACTGAACTGGAAGGTTGACACCTTCCAATCCGCCCCTCAGCTTCGTACTTTCCGATCTCTCTATGATGCAGGTCCCTCATGTGTATTACTCCTTCCTTGGTCCAACCTGAACAAGTACGATTGCTCTGATGTGTTGAGCCCTCACAACCTCGCCATTCTTCCACAACTGACTTCTGTCAAAACATTGATATTCCATTTCAACGGCGATTCAAAGCGTCGGACAGGCAGCGCGCCCATAGTCATGCCATCCATAATCAACCTCAATGTGCATGAGTCCGCAATGTCTCCTGAAGGAGCTATTTCAAACCTTTTCGATTCAGTCGCGTTCCCGTCAGCTACATGGGCCAACATCAGCTACCCAAAGAACGATGATCATATCCCTCGCTTTCCCATACATGCAATCTCTGGCACTGAACTGTGAACCCTCCGTCTCTCATTGAACGTCTCCCTTTTCCGGAACATCAGGGCTCTTCTTGAATTCCTCGAAGTCACCAGTAGTGTTGTGAACCTCTGGTTCTATACAAGTATCCTTCCAGATTCCTTGTTAAATGGCCTCACCGTTTCGCAGTCACATCGTATACTCCCAAATATCCGAACCCTCACTCTTCAGCTCTTCGCTTCTTCTGCTGGAGTTTCTACTTTCACTCCAACTGTCCTTTTTCGTATGTTGTGATCACGTTACATGTCAATGAAGGAACGAGTGTCCGATGGGACTACAGATATCAACGGTAGTTCTACGATTGGAACTGGCACGTTGAAAGAACTTCGGCTCAAATCGTGGCGCAAGCTCACTTTTTCTAATTTGGAGGATCAGCAGGACTGGGACGCGATATGCGAGGAGATAAAAGTGGTTTACGAATGATTTACTTCACAGCGGTCAATTTATCCCATAAGTTTACAATGGCCACTATCCCGATCGCTCTTGTTATAATTAAAGCTTGCTCTTTCAGTCTAATGAGCTCGCTCGAGAGTAGCAGGGGAATATCACAGAACATCAGATTTAAGTCTACGTTCAAGCTGCGTTCTCATGAGCCCCAATTGTCTAGAGGTACCTGACTATACAACGAAATGTTTAATGCGTAGATATCCTGAACAAAGGTTGTAAAATCAGTGGAAGATTTAGAAACACAATAATATTAGCAAATAAATGAGATGTAACCCTAGAAGAACTTTGGAGTATGACTCATGCCTGCTCATCCAGGCGATGCTCAAAAGGATTGATGAAATCCCTCTTCAAAGACGGGCAACAGGTCTGAAGGCCCTTGATGGACTTTGCCTGCACGCTGGGCGCCCTCAAGCGCGTCGCTCATATGGGGCTCACGAATGGAAGGAAAGCGTGCCATGGCCCGGAAGAATTGGACTCTGTAGTTATGCCCCTCGACGGTGGAGGCTGTCAACTGTGTAATGCTCGTTAAAATAGACTCCGCTCGTACGGTAGATTCTTCAGCTCAAATCAGGCTGATAGCATTGACGGCACGGTAATCAAACGAATCCCACCCTTTCTTCGCGAGATTCGTTAATGGGAATTTGATGGCGGTAACCGTCGGGATCCGCGAGATGAGGATGAATATCTCTTGTACCAGACGAATGTTGGTGTCATTGGCAGTAATGGGGTACCTGGATACAGACCTCCTGCAAGATGGGAAATGCTCGCGGAAATTCCAGTAAAGTGGCGAGGGTATCGGCCGAAGCGCTAATGCTTGTCATGCAAGGGAATAACCCACTCCCATCTTGTAGCAAGCTCTTGTTCGTGGGAGATGTGCCACCGAGCAGATGAAGACTCTGCAAGGTCGGATTATGAGAAAAAAATACTGATACGGCAATGAGTGAGGTATTGGGGCCGCGACACAGAAAGCCGGTGAGGCGGGGAAGAGTCAGACGAGGAAGGATGTCTGCGCCATCAAACGTTACTGTCAGGGATCGTACATTCGAATGATTCATAGACTCGACAAGCCAGTCCATGAAATGTTTCGGTTGCGTGTAGAGTGTGATGGTGCGTAGTGTTGTCAATGGTGGGGGTTTGAAAACGGGGTCTTCTAAAAGCTTGAGGGACGATGCGTAGGCAGAGGTTGCGAGGGTACGATATTTCAGTTTGGAGATCGTCTGGCAAAAATCTTTGAACCATAGAAGGACATCCCACTGGCACTGCTTTACGCCAGGCAACGGAGCAAAAGAGAGCGAGCGGAAGTAGATATGAAGGGCAGGAACGTGGGAAATTGAAGCTAGGCAGTGATCAACTTCCTTTATCGCCTTCTCAAAGCTCATGGTGAACCGAAATGTCATGGACGTGATATGGGGCTTGTTCACGAAGCAAAGTCGCAAATGGCACAGAGAGCTGAACGGGCGTCTGATATTTCCAAACTGCATGTAGTTTCCGAGGAGCTTCTTAGAGGTATGAAAGTGGTATGAGAACATGATTTCGTTGAGTCGACGGCAGAGACACACCACCGCAACCATATCGTCGGTGCTGATTTGATGATAAATCGTGATCAGTAGTTCGTTCGGAAGATCGGCTAACGAAGTCGCTCGACGAGATGCATGATTATTCCACACAGTCATGACTGATTCCTGTTTGCTACTGGTGACGTCCAGGGACAGTAGCAAATGCTGAGTACCTGCACAAGTTTATCAGCGAATAGAGGGGAATATAATCATGCTCTTGACCCGATGAAATTGATACGAATGCATGCCTGATTCGCACCCTGAAATGATGGCCGGAGAGTGTGATGGCAAGAGGCCATTCTCGAGAAATTCAAATCGATGACTAAACTTGAAACATCCGCGAGCACGTGACTGTCGTGTTGACGCGCCGGGTATTGTCGAGAGAGGGGTTGACAATAAAATCATTCGCACACATGTTAAGTACTTACTAGTTATGACATATCGCACTACTCCGCATAAGCAGCCCAAATCTGAAGATGTTAAGTGTGCTTGCGGCCCTCCGGTGTAATTCAGTCAAATTCAGTGGTCGGCCTCATAGATTGCTTCAATTTTTTTGGAATCATTCTGATTCATCACATATAAGACATGAGGATAAGGAAAGTACTAAGTTGAAAACCAGTATCCTCTGGCCCATTACGCGCATCTCTGTCCGATGAGTCAAAAATAGAGATATTGATACCCTCTGCTCTATAAACTTTCAGTTGGCTATAATCGTCCTTCGAAAGACTTCCTGGGGCTAACAACTCTGGATATAATCACATATAGATGCGCCGTAATTTGCTTTCCTCCATCACTGGGTTCCATCGAGCAGAAATCATGTCCACAAAAGTCGTGTCATAGAACCTCAAGGGCGATGGGCCATTAACGTTAGACGATTCAATGATGAAATCAAGTTTCCTCAGCGCAGGAATGAGACATGTATGGGTTTCGTCTTTATCAGACCTACAAAAGATAAGGGCTTGCATGATAGCATTGAAATCATTCTCCCAACAGGCAACAAAAAAACAGAAATCCTCAAGGCAAGGAGTCAGCTGCAAGATGTCGGAGAGGATGACCTCCAGGGTCAGTATATTCATGATGCATAAACGTCGGAGACAGCAACAAGAGTGTTGCAGCAGGTCACGTAGAACGAGCGGCGAGAAGGGAATTTGCGGGACAGGGTTCGATCAATTATCACCCTGCTCACCACCAAACACGTTGTATGTCCCAATTGGGAAAGAGTAAGACTGTGGGAGAGGGCCTTCGAATGCATGAAGGACGTGGATATTGGGATGCAGAACGCGTGGTACGATACGGCGGAAGGCTCCGTCGAAGGCTTTACTCTGGGCCCTGCCTTGAATGTATGCAAGTCAGTTGAGCTGCATATTATATCCAGGAAATATTCATTCAGCTCCTTGTCTCCGTGTGGTCGATCATCGCGGAGCTCCCTGAGATGGGATGGCAGCAGCAGAATCACCGTACCGTGGAAGTCAGATATCGACACGGATTTCAATTTAGGCGCTACTTCGAAGGCGAAAATTGGAACATTCACTGGAGCCATGCGGCCAGGCAGTGGCGTTCCCCGATTCCCACTGCGAAGATACTGAAGAAGAATATTTCGATGCCGAGGATGATGAAGAAGCAGAAGACATAGAGCTAGATGATGATGCAGAGGCAGAACTAGATGAAATCTGTGATGATGACAACGAGATGAGGTTGGAACTAGATTTGAGCTTTGCTGCGCTGTAAACTAGTTGTTAATTCATAATGAATCTAAATGAACCTTGCTGAAGATATGCTTTGGTTAGGATGCCTTGTATCGGGATATATGCGAAGCGAATCTATATATAGTTAAACTTTCCTCACTTGCTGTGGTGTGTGGTGTGTGATGGACCAAGTCAAGGAGACACTGTTAGTTTATATTCAATCCGAATTCGAGGTTACAAGAAATACTATCAGGATTATTGGAGGGTATGAAGGAAAATGATTGGCGGATGTCCGAAGCAGCGCAAGTATCAAATTGTGGTAGTCCAAAATGATCGCAGAAGCTATGCTCAACCAATCCTTTGCAAATACGGCTGACCATGAGCAGCCTGGCTACACATCGTCGCGGTGATAGTTGCTGTACCGAGAACAATGAATGACTCGGAACCGGAGGGAATAAATAACAACAACGACTTACTTCCAAGCACTCCTAAGCAGAATTGCGCGCTATTTGGGACATTGCTAATCTCGATATCGGCAAACTAGGCGAGAGGCGAGCGTCAGAACTTGAAGGTGGTCTTGAACGGGGAGGAAGAATAAACTCACATCAACGTTATTCTGTAAAACGTATCCAACAGCTTGGGGTCCTCTGTTCTGTATTCGCATGACCGGGGGATTATTACTTAGTCTCGTACAACCAGAAACGGATGAGACGTACATTAATGAAATTACCCCATTGCGAACCAGATCCTAAAAAAAAGGGCAGTTCTCTCAGCTGATGAACGCAAACACGAAGTGGGAGAAACTTTATACCAGTATTATCCGCAGCGGGAATGCACCTCGTAGCAGCATTGGCACCCCCAGCATTGGAGTTTGCCCAAGGCCATTCATCGCACTGGTACCCACTGACATGGCCCGCCTGATATGATAAATGTATATATATTAGTTTTCCGGGTAAGATACCAAGACAGAAAGGGACGTACGCGGGTGCTGCACCGGTTTGGGTTAACGTTACCACAACTGTTGCTAGCACGATGGGCAGCAGCGTTGGTGCGGTCAGGAGCTACAGAGCGAGGCCCTTTGTTACCTGCCTCAGGAGGGAGGGAGGAGAGATTCAGAGGTCGACACAAGGGAGGGGACGGGGTGGACGTACAGAACCAGGAAAAACCTATTGATCAAGTTAATATCGAGTTAGGCACAGGAAAATAAGCAGATAGACTGACATATGTTCTCGGATGATTGAGGGTAGGTCGTATAGTCAAGCGTAAAGGTGGGTCCGGCGCGCTCCACTATCCTTGTGGCGGGAGCGTTCCTTGTTGCGGTAGCGTTGGACAGCTCCGTGGGTAAGGCGTAGACACCTAAGAGAAAGAGGCACGTAACGATGAAGACGCTCTTAAGCATGGGAGGCGACTGGGGGATCCATGCAAATGTTTACTGAGATACATAGCTTTCAGTAACACCTCAGGTGATGCGATGGATTCGAAACTTCCCGGGGGTTTATTGAGAGCGGCGGGGTTTGCGTCTTCTCAGAAGCGGAAGTCAGTCACTCGTGATAATAATCACACAATTTTACTGAATTGCTGACCGCTCTCCTCGCGATTTGCGGACTGGCCTACTGGTAGGGACTATTCGAATAGTATTATCAGAAGTCAGTTGATGAGTTACATAGTAGGCTCGTGGTCGTGTAAGGTGTCAGTTAGTTGGAAGAAAGTTCTGGATGGAAGCATCTAATATCACGTTAACTTTTAATGAAGGGTAGAAGATTAATTCGCCTACAGGTCTTGTTGCCTTTGCTCGCGGACATACTACTTCATCGGCACCCATGACCATCACGATGTCGAATTCTGAGCGCCACTAAAAAGCAAACCCGACAGAAGCGAGAGGGTACGCGACAGGTAAGTTGGCTCTTGAGTTTGTCTTGAGTTTGTTCTGTGTCTGTATCTTCAGGCGGAATATCCGAATCAAGTTGAAGAATACATAGAGAACAACAGGAACAGGAGATTTCTCGTGGTTCCATAACAGAACAATGGGATATGAACCGCGGAAATGAAAGAAATCAAGAAAGAGAGCGGAAGAAAGAGAACACATACACGATTGACGTATTATCTGCATTTTGATGGACAGCACAAATACGGTTCATGAACTGAAGAAGCAGTTAGCCCAAGATTCTCCTCTCGATTACAGCGATACGTGGGCAGAAGAAGGAAGGAAACGAAGCTTTGCGATCCGATATCGCTGTAGAGTAATATGGTACTGCCGAATGAAAATCGATGTATTTGAGCACTCTGATAGCTCAGTGGTTTGCTGGCATATCGGTATTTTCATCGATAATCAAACAAAACCTTTGACAACTTTACTGCTTCTGTTAAGAGAAATAAAAGCTGATGGAGAATAAGCGCACGGAGAAAAGAAGACATTTAACATTTGGTGCAGCTAGAATGACACGCTAGCTTCACATGCCCTACCCATCGATGTTCACAATGAATCTGAGTATTACGTTGCGCTGCGATAAGCAGCAGTCTCCGCTTTGGAACCATGAACCAGGAGGAGATACCGCAAGGCTGGAGTGGTTCGGATTGGAAGTAAAACGATAGCGTGTGATCGCCCTCGTCGTCATTAATATTGCCGTTGTTGGGACGACAGTGTTGGAGATGAAAGGTATCCGGTCCTGTGTAATGTGACTGATGTCCGATGCCACCATGCAGACGAAGACGGTCTTCTACTTCCGATTCGCCTATTTCATGGTAGAGAAGGTAAACGGGTTATCTTGCTGTTGCATTGACTACCTGATAGTCGAGGAATCCGGGTTCTACGAAGGGGCAGGAAATTGAGTGAGAGGTGTAGGGACGACAAAGCATATACACACCTGGATCATCATGCGCAGTCCGCCGACCACGTCAAAGTCTAGTATTGTCTCCAACGTTAGCTCCAATAGCCAGGATCGAGGTCGCGAGCCGTAACCAGTCAGACCCAACAACGGCGCTTGTCCAGGCCGAGCAGTAACACCATAATTCTTGAAGTATTCCGACTATGTATAGAGGACTGTTAACCCTGCCTTCTTTTAGAGTGACTCCAAAGGCGAGAAAGAATACAGTATACTCACCATGTACGACATCAAGACCGACCACCAGCCGGACTGAACCATAGCATGACACATCGTAAACGCGAGAAGCCATGAGAAAGATGAATGACAAACCATTGTCCAGTCTCTCAACTGAGAGCTTCAATCGTCTACGCGCACCAGTTGGCCCTTTTTTCCGCAATCTATCCTGCTTGCGTGACTGAAGATTCTACTGTATGCTCGAGAAAAGGTCAAGGCAATAGGATACCAATTCGGCAGGCACCAGGCACCAGGCACCACGGGAGGTAGGCGTCGTGAAATTGTCACGTATTCAGTGTTGTTATCCAGGTCTAGCAAGACCACGATGAGCAGGGACGAAAAGAAATAGGTTGTACGCTAACCTATGTCCTCACAGTGACGGCTCAAGACACGGAGCAAAGGGATGTCGCGAATAAAATTGTATCTTCAAGCGTCCGTAATGCTGGCAAATGGAGAAAATAATTGTCGAATTCGACGTCGCTTTGTACGGCGAGATGATGGCGGTAAGAGATCAACCAGAAATGCCGGCGGCTTGCATCCACGTCCATATCTCTCCGGCCGGAATACCGGCGCCCCTTAACCTGCCGTGGCAAACTGTATCTTCATTCTGGTCAGTACCTGCCTACTTGCCATCTTCGCTCTCAGACTGAGCACCGTAAGCTCCCTGACCAGACAATTCGCAAAATACAATCCCTAGCCGCTCGCGAGAGAGAAACAACGCGCTCGTACAGGACATGACTTTGATCAAACTAGAGGTGCGTTGATGAGTTCAAATATGTATAATTCCTCTGCCTTTCAGACAGAAAATGTCCTTACCTTCTTATCGCTATGTGCTCTTTCATTATACGATACAACATTATATCATAGATGCGGACTTGCTCCGTCCTCTCTGTTGCCTTTCTGAGATATTCACATGGCGCATCTGGTATTACTCTCTTCCAAATCCCGATCGATGTTCATGGTGCTCAGTAGGGTGTAGGGGTATGTTCAGTTCTTTATATAGTTTCAGAGATTTTCTCGTAGCTGTTATAGCTGTTTCCGTTTCGGTGCTTCGACCACTGTCAAAAGTGACATCCACCGCGTCTAAATGAAATTCAACACAGCTGGTTCCCTTGCCCACCAAACCAAGCCCGGCGGCGTTACGTCCTCAGCGGACGGTCGACCTGGTTACTGTATCTGATGACCGTGAAAATCCAAGGGGTCTTTGGGTATAAAGGCAACCCTACCCGCCAGTGATGATTCTCCAATAGCCGGTCTATTCACGCACGCCCACAGACGATCACGACCCCCTCACGACTTTTCACGACCACAAATGATGCCATACGTCAGCTCCTACGCATCCTCCTACTACCCTGGTAGCAGCAGAAGTGTCTACCCTTCATATGGCCGAAGCTACGGAATGCCTGTCCAGCATTACTATGGCGCTCCGATGTCGTATGGTAGCCCATACGGGTATTCATCATCATCCTACTATGGCTCATCGTATGGGTCTACACCTATGGTTGTGGTGCCATCGAGACGCCATCGTCGTAGTCATCGCCACCATCGCTCCAGAAGCTATTATTCATACTGAAGGCGATGCAGGGTGAACGAGACTGATGAACGCCGGGATGTAGCTCTGTATAGCACTGTTTCATGACAATATATTTGACGCAAAGAGGATTTCTGAACCTGAGTTAATGATTAAAATTACATGCCCAGAGGCGAAGGCTCACGATTACACGGATCTAGACATTGGTACAGATTTATGCTGTGTCATCTTCCACTACAACCTCTACAGCATTACGACTTTGCCATAGTGAGAGCCCTTTCTCAAAAACCTTATGATTGACGCCGTCCGGTACGAGGCAAAAGGTAACGCCTAGAGAACCGTCACCATCAGCACTGCATACAGCTTCAATTAGTGTTGGTGAGCCAACCTAGTTTCTCTACTTCTTCGTTTCGATGCTCGTCGTCAAAGAAGAGCTAAAACCAGTGCTCAGTTTAATAACGGAGATGTCAACCGGATGTCAATCATACCATTTCAGAGTAAGGTATGCCCGTCTTCTCGTGAATTCGTTTAAAGTGCGTTAGCTTTGAACCTGCGCCCAAAATTTGAGCATCGGCGTCTAGTAACTAGTATGGAACGGACGCACCGGGATATATCTCTGCCTGATCAAAGAAATGGGCGGCCTTGAGGGGACTGGTATCCTTATCGCCATGCTTGGGCGGAACAAGAAGAAGTGAGAGGGCCTGTCTGGCTCTGTAAGAAGGAGAATAAGTCTTGCAGAGATGGCGCCGCTGATAGGGAATGTTTACAGGTTGGGAGCCGAGGTTCTCGATGCCGCCGCTATGATGACTTCTGCCTCCCGCAGTCGGTGAAGAATATGGGGGACATCCCGATAGAAAGAAATAGGCGAGTTATGTCTAAGACAAAGATCAGGATAAAAGCGTGGTACTAAAAAATCAGAGTCTCGCCTATCGAGGATTTCGTTCAGGGTGTTCTTATGTCTATGCAGAGGCCCAGAAACGTGGGTATCTATCCACAGGTCCCAAAGGGTATAGCTGAAATATAATGAGAACTCGGCCATCAAGTGGAGGATAAATACTGTCGCACTCTAAATCGAAAGCTACGAGCTTTGGATATCTTGTGGTCATCCTGGAGGAGATGATGACGGTTTGAGTCACTGACAGTGCGCCTACCCAGGTTCGGCAAATACCGCATCACATGATAGGTTTAGGGCAGGTCGATGCGCGCCCTCTGCGTCGGGACTCGGATCTCCAAATATGCCGGTTGTACGCGGACTTATTTGTCTTCAGTACTGCGGCCTGCCTCTCTCGCTCAAACAATCCTTATTTTTGGCCAACACTCGAGCTGTTCCTTCTGCCACCATCTATTAAACAACCATAGAATATTCTTGGAATATTCGGTGCTAAGTATCTCATTCACCCTATTTTTTGTATTGACAATTCTCAATATAGTAGCTTGATACAATTCCTGGTTCATGCACATCCTACGGCTCTTTCTCCCGGATCACAAAATCACGCGTTCTGCCCGCATAACGAAACTCTCGCAACAAAATGAGCCGCCGTCGTAGGGCGGAAGAAAAGCAACCTCGTCAGAAGAAGCCGCCATGCTTGCATTCCGAACGGCTCCTCACCTCGATCTCTGGACGATACAAATCCCCGCCGAATTTTACGCATACCGTGGTCCAAACCACCCCGGATGCTTCCGATGACGCGACCGGCGAACATAGCTGGGATACGTTCGGGAAACTGCCTATCTCTCTATTGTGGCAGATCTGCGAATTTTCCGGATGAGCATATCGTTGCCCTCCGTCCAGACCTGCTCGCGTCTTCCAATGTCTTCAAGTTCCATCACTTACTCCCTTCGATCTTTCCTTCACATCGGATCGCATTGAAATACACTTCCCTGATTTAGGCGCCTCTACCACGTCCTTGACCAACCTTTGTCTGTCTTGCAATCTATACTAAGTATAGGTGACCGCGGCATTTATGCGGCTTCGATGCCGCGCTGCATACGTCTTGCTACTACAATACTAGGGGCAATACTAGTATTCAGTCCTTATCTTAGACGTGCAGAACTTGAGCGTGACCCTTCTCTATGCTTCTATCTCTCACATGTACGTAATCGCACTCTGTGGAGCATATATATAGTGTACTTAGTGCGATACCGGTACACCTCTTCCCCGTCTTTTGGCATGTCTCCGAAAGACATCGTTAACGCAGCGGACGAGGCTCTATTAGCGGCTTTGGGCTATAAGCAAGAGTTCAAGCGTGCTTTTACCCCTCTTGAGGTGCCCTTCCTTCCTTCCAGGCCAGTGTATTCACCAACCTTATCATAGGTTTTTGGAATCGCGTTCTCGATCATCGGTCTGGTGCCCTCAATAGCTTCGGTTCTTTTTTATGCGATTCCCAACGGGGGAGGTCCAGCCATGGTTTGGGGGGTATGTTTCCTTCGAGTCACGTAACGAGCTCCGCTGATAGAACAATGAAGTGGGCCATTGCAAGTATTTTTATACTAGGTATTGGGCTGGCAATGGCCGAACTAGCCAGTGCTGCTCTTACTTCTGGAGGATTGTACTACTGGACGTATACGTTCTCGTCTCCTCGTTGGCGCAATCTACTCTGCTGGATAGTCGGATGTCAGTTTCTCCGCATAGTTATCTTCGCAGGGCGTACCCTTATTCAACCTAGATATGAACACAATCGGATCTATATCAGGCATAGCTTCGATTAACTGGGGATGCGCCGTTCAAGTCATGGCTGCAGCCAAGATTGGCTCTAATAACCAGAGCTTTGAGCCAACGAACGCCCAGCTTTTGTGCGTTATCTTCATTTTATTTTTCCCTTCTCTCGTACCCTGAATTCAAGTCTGTCAGTGGTGTATATACAGCTATAACTCTGACTCACGTTGTGTGTTGCTGTCTGGGCACAGCTGTTTTAGCAAGGCTGCAGTCCGTGTACGTTGTCCTCAATGCCCTGTAGGTATTCTATCCTATTCTGTTATCTACTGATAGCGCTTTCCATCATTCTGATGTTCCAATACAAAAATGTTCGCAGGCTTTGCCTCGGGGTTATTATCGCCCTGCCCATCGTTACTCCATCCGAATTCAAGAACACCGCGCACTTTGCATTGGGCGAATTTGTCAATCGTGTGTCATTTCACCTATCAGCGTAAGACTTATCTCATCCTACATCATAGTCAACGGATGGATGGACGGCTTTGCATTCGTATTGAGCCTTTTGGCGCCGGTTTGGACTATTGGTACGCCTGCATTGCTACAGCTACAGCAATATAACATGATATATCGATCGTTGTATCGCAGGTGCGTTCGATTCCACTGTTCACATAAGTGAGGAAGCATCAAATGCTACAATTGTCGTTCCTTGGGGAATCGTATTGGCGACGGGTATTGCTGGAGTGTTGGGCTGGGGTAAGTGTTTTCGCTAATATTGGTGATCTATTGACCATTTAATCAACAGCAATTAACATGGCCCTTGCTTTCTGTATGGGGAATGATATGCAGGCGATCTATGATAGCTCCCAGCCTATGGCACAAATCCTGTTCAACGGCTTTGGGCAGAAAGGGACGTTGGGTATTTGGGCGGTCATTGTATTGGTACAGTGCGTCGAGCCTTTCATCCCTCGTTACTGCATATCCTAAAATTTGGCTTCGCTTCGGCAGATATATGATGGGATCCAGTATGGTAAGCTCACCTTTGGGTCATGAAGACCGTTTTATGATGTCCTTTCATTAGCTTCTAGCCGCCAGCAGACAGACATACGCTTTTAGCAGAGATCGAGGTATCTCCTTTATGGTCATTTCAGATCAGACGCTCATATAATACTAGCCCTTCCATTCTCCAACTGGCTGTATCGAATGAATAGCTATACGGGAACGCCGGTTAACACTGTCGTTTTCGACGCCGGTTGCGCGATATTACTAGGGCTACTCTCATTCGCAGGAGCGAATGCCATCAACGCCATTTTTTCGGTATCCGTCATTTCACTGTACATCGCATACAGCTTCCCAATCGCCGCCCGGTTTATCGGAGAGAATAACTTCAAGCCTGGGCCGTTTTCTCTCGGAATTTTTGTTAGTCTCTTCGAACCATAATTTAATATATCTCTAAAGGTCGTTCCTTATAGAGCTTTCCGATCGCGCTGATAGCTGTACTATTCATGATCTTCACGAGCACAGTGTTCCTGTTCCCTACGACTCCCCAAACGACTGTTCAAGACATGAACTACTCCGTTGTTGTGCTGGGAGGTGTGACGATTTTCTCGTTGATATGGTACTACTTCCCCAAATATGGCGGAGTTTACTGGTTCACGGGACCCATTCATACGTTGGATTCCATTAGTCCCGTCTCAGAGGAGATGATCGAAAAGGAGGAAGCCAACATAGTCGCAGAGCTAGTTGTAGAATGATATCAGTAATCTCGGCACGTACTTTCACTCTCGTCGTTTTATTCAACTTAGGATATCGATAAAACCCGAAAGGGACAGAGGGCGGATACTTACTAGGGCGCCAGCAAAATCCGTAATAACACCCTCCGAAAGTAGCACAAGTGTGGAAAACAAACATAGCCGACAAAAGGGGAATGATTGTGATAAAATGTTTCCGGCGGCAGATCAGTTTCGGACCAAAACGCCGTTCAGATGCGAGAATTGCCGGCAGACCATTCTTGACCACCATCCACCATGTTGCCGTCCCTGCTCTCTTTACCTCCAGAAATTCTTACTCAGTGCATGGAATATTTGGACTACCGGTCCCTGCTACAATGCACACAGGTGTGTGCACTTTCGGCGTAGTCGTCGTCGAGGCTGCGTCGCTCAACTTGGGCTCATAAGGTCTGTAGAACATTCAAGAACATTGTCGACGGCTCCCTGGCCCTTCAGTACACGATTGAACTCGCTATGGACAGCATGGAGGATGGCAAGAGCTCCCACCTTCTAAATGCTGACCGACTGGGACGTCTTCGTGACCTGCGACAGGCCTGGGCGAATCTGAATTGGAAGGAGTTTACGAGCATTCCTTTTAGCGGGGAATGTAGCGCCTACGAACTCGTCGCTGGCGTTTTCGTCAAGATGTTCTTGGGGAAGGAATTTGTCCTGACGCGGCTTCCTTCGTCTACGCAACCTGTTGTGGATCAAGTGGAGCTGCCAGACCAAGATATGTTGGTGAAGGATTTTGCCATGGATCCAAGTCAGGACTTGCTCGCTATGCTCGTGGATGATGCTTCGTTCGTAATACTTCTCATTTTTTCCCCTTTGTACGAAGCTGAACTATGGACAGACCTCCTTCCTATACTACTAGTCGCATTCTCACTATGCACCTACGGTCGCTTTCAACACTTCATGATCACCCTGAAGCGGAAATACCACAGATAAAGATTTCTATACTCCCAGGAGAAATGTGGGCGAACCTTGTGGGCGTTTGTACCATCCAGGTGGCGCAAGAGTCTCTAGCTCTCTTCGTTCGCCAGCCCATCAAAGAGTCGCATCTGTACATCTGGAACTGGAAGACTGGAAGGCTTCTGATTGTACGTGATGCTACCTTTGTCATGCCTATTCTCACCATCTTTCTAGAACCACGATGATCACTATGGGCTGCCCGAAAGCGTGTACCATTTCGGCTTCGTCACCAGGAACGCTTACATTCTCACGACAACGCGGGATGTTGGCTATATCTATCTAGTGGAGATCTCAGAGGAACTTGAATATAGGACCATCGTCGTACTCTGCCTGCCGGAAATCGTGAACAATGTTCAGGTCGAGGCGGTCATCACACATTCAGGAGCAATTACTGCTTCTGCCACAGATGACGAACAGTTCATTGCTACCCCAGAGCGACGGATACATACGTTCACCGTGATGTACGGGTTCCTGGATCCTACTCGGGAGGCGGCAACATATACGCTGTTTGTCCCGAATGAAACATTCTTGCGATATATCTCGGATTATGAAGCCAGAACCAAGACCCTTTTGAGCTACATCATGTGGGAGAACTGGGGTCCCGGATGCACACGTATGTTATTGAATGAAGGCTCTTTCAATTGGATGCGGTGGGTCGCTCATCCGAATCCTGACTTTTTTCCATGGCTAACTACGTAAAAATAGATACGCCCACGGACAGAAGGTTGTATGTCCTGCTATTCCGGGGAGGAACATAGTGCAGGTGCTGGACTTTAACGTCCATCCACCTCGTCCACGGACCACGTTCCACTTTACGCGAGGGCGTCTTATTACCGGCCCGAATACGCTGGATCGGGCGCATATCTTTAAGGAAAAAGTACGGACCACTCTGCCGTTCTATTCTACGTCACGGGAGATGGACAAGGAGTATTCGGGGTTTATGATTGACGAGCAGAGGATCATTGCTTTGAAGGTACAAGTGCCAGTGGCTTTTGATATTGCCCAGGAAGCTAACGTCTCCGCAGATGCTTGGAGATGTCGATGATACCACTGAACTTGAATCTGTTGACGTTTTCTCCTTCTGATTCGGAGATCAAGATTTTCTACAGACAAGAGTATACAAAGCCTGTCATCTGTCGAAGAATATACAATAAGATTCACGGCTCTGCATGCTAACTCCGAATGTGCACATGATTATACGACATTTCAGGTTCCAAGTAATCAAGAGGCAGATTGCGTTCTGCGAATAGGCCGAAAACTGTGGAATCTGGTCGGCAGCGGTATGCATTTGGTATGATCTTCTCCTTTCGTCTCGTAAACGAGCGCTCATTCCTTGTGTCCAGGTTATAGTGCGATCCAGAGTATGCACTATCAAGAGGGATCTAATGTCGAGATGCCGGGGCCCCGTACGGGCCGACAATAAGCGGCTCGCCTGTCAAACAGTATACACTAGCAACCGGATAAGGCTACGCGAAATTTTTCCGTGCATCACCCTGATATGCGACATCAGTTCCGTCAAAATGGACAAAATCGGCGGAATGGATCTGTGCGGCCCGGGACTGCTGCACTATTCATCAGCCTCCGCCTCTTCTGCTCCTAAATTCAACAGACTTCTTTTGCAGAGGGTGGACGGACTGTCTACTTTGGCGACATCGAGAAGAATTCAGCGTTCTGTGGGTAGGCCATCCATTGATCTTGTCAATGACATTGCTCATCATTTTGTCATTCAGTGACCTTGCCGGACCAGACGACTTCCCTCACTTTTGGATCATATATGGTGTGTCGCCTTTCACCTATTTAGTCGATGGTATGATGTCAACCGGCTGGGCGAACGCTGCAGCTACGCGCTCTGACGTCGAGATTTCGGTCTTTAATCCTGCCAACGGCACGACATATGGAACCGACGCCAGATTGTCGGTTCGGTTCCATAACATCGATGAACATCTTTTTGACCTGCCTTAACTGCTGATCTCGCGAATTTTATCACAACAGTTCTCGATATTTTTACCATTTATAATAATTCCTTCGTAAGGCGAGTGAAAAGATAAGATTATATCATGCAACAATGAACGGGACTGCGCCTCAGAATGCCTCATTAACTAACTCCATAGCCTTTTCACTTCTTGGTTTGACTACGCACTTGAACGGCAACGTATCACTAACAATACGAGTCAAATTCATTATCTGACGGTAACTGCGACATCATACCTGAGAACGCCTGCTACTTGACCTGGCGCAGGCTCTTGAACGACCCCATTTTCGTCAATAGCTTTTGTAACGTCGAACACGGCCAGCAATCTCGCCATAGCCAGGAACACAGACGCCTCTGCAAGAAGTCGACCTGGACAGATCCGCCGGCCAAACCCAAATATCAGCTCGCGAGGGTCTAGTTGAGGGGACGGGCCCATGAAACGAGTAGGATCGAAGACTTCGGGATTGGGGTAGAAATCAGGGTCGTGACACATTTGCCTTACGAGAGCAAAGTGAGAAGTGTGCCCCGCGGAATATGCAAGACTTACCATATATTGTAGATAACTATTGATCCCTTCGGAATGAAGTAACCGTTGTATGTATCGTCTTCCATTGTCCGGTGAGGGAAACCTGAATTTCTTCAGTCGATGCTTGAAACTACGAGGATCGAACGCACCACTCGGTATGGCGGAATGCCACCTGAAAACTTCGTGAAGCACGGCGAGTGTGTAAGGAAGCCGGCCTTCGTCACGATCATCAAGAGAAGGCAGTCGTTCACCACCAGTAACCGAGTCGATTTCAGCCTGAGCGCGAGTTTGTATCTCAGGGAACATAGCCATGGCTTTGAAGAATGTCTTGATAGAAATGACCGTCTACCTTTGACTTCAGTGGAATTCATACGAGGAGACTGAGTAATGTACCGTATCAAATCCAGCTATAAATCTCAGCTCAGTCGTTAATGTTTGTGACATACAGGTAGGGGAAAGATAACTCGCCTCCGTACATCGTCGATGCAGTCCATTTGATGGAAAACTCATCTTCTCCATCTTCAAGATTCGAAGAAACGTAGGAATATTCTGCAGTCCCCTTAGCCTAGCACCAATGATCAATTCCAAATCATAGGAGATACGGACGAGAGACGCACCATCTGATCCTTCACCCAACTGAGAGGCTGGTGTGTCATCTCTTGGACATTGATATTCCATTGCTTGGCGAGCCTCTTGAATTCCACACCTGGAACCCAATCAGGTAGGTGCCGGACTGTCACAAGTTAGGATCATCATAATAAATAAGAAATGGAAAGTTGCACGCACGAGCGGGGAATTTGTTCACCAAGAACTTGGGAGAAGCCATTTGCAGAAATTCGGCGGTTATCTGTCTGCATTTGACGACTAGAGGGTCGTCTTTGCTAATGGTGTAGCCATATGCGATTCGAAGTACAATCGATGCGACATCACTGTTAACAGAATGCATATCAGTGAGAGTGGAGTTAAACTGAACTTATGAGGTACGCAACTCCTGAATATGCTCAACCCAATGATCCGGATCTCTCAGGATATCCTTCAAGAATTTGCGCGTCTGTTCATCTTCTACATGATAAAATCGCTGAAAGTTTTCCATCGTTCCAAGGAGCTTGTGGAATAGCTTGCGCTGTGCACGGAAGGCCGATCCATACCCAAGGACGAGAACTATGTCGCCCCATCCCGAAAGGATATGCATTGACATTGGAGGCCTATCCGAATAGTTTGCTGTTGAAAGGCGTATTCAAATTGCGTCAACGGAGGTAGGTGAAGGCGTACCAGAACGATTGTTGAGTAGTTCCTTGGCGACATTGTATGAATTCAAGACAATGATTGTCTGTCCCAACACAGCCGCCGAAGATATTCCTCCTGTCATATGTATGAAAGATCTGCGAGAGTTTCAGAGGGCGATGAGGCACACCGTATCTTTTCCCCCATTCTGCCCACGTTACCCACTCACGCTCCTTGGGCATATCGAGCAAATTACCAATGACGGGCATTCGTTGCGGGCCCGGAGGTAATGGGCCTGAGGTTGTCCTGCGTATGAGAGAGACGACAACCCATGTAAAGATCCCCAGAGCAAGAAAATTAGACGCAGATAACAGAGTCATTGGGATAGAGAGTGCATGAGAAGGCCACCGAGAGGTAGATTTTATCATGCTCGGATCTCACGACCAAGAGCCATCAAGGATCTTAGGGTCCCCTTGGACCCACGTTTGCCCCATATGAAAGCGCAGCAACATCAGAAAGCACAGAAGAACGCAGAAGAACCAGCCCAATATAATGCTGTTCCTCAGTTTTCGGTGGGTGCTGATACCGTGAGATGCAGCACCCTGGATTGAGGAAATTACGGAGTAAACAAGCACCCGTACCGATCCCACCGAGGGTAAGAAATGTTTCCATAGTAACTGGAGAGATATTACTAGTCGACGTTCAGTAGTACAACACCCATGTGCCTGCGCCTACAAGATCCGGGGAGCGGAACTTCAGCAACATCGGTGGCTGGACGAAGTGAGGAGCTAACCTTGTTGAACGGGCTTGCCAGTGGTGTTGGGTGGAAAGGGCCAATCATAAGCGAGTTACCCCGTTTGGAAACCACCTCTCAGCTGACGCGATGCGGGCGTGCCAAACTTCGCCGCCCATTAATCACTGATTGCCCGTACCGCTTGTGAAATACATGCGGTAGGGAGCCATTCTTCTTAGTGTGCGAATTATATCATACCTGAACAGTGCGCTGGCAGGTGATTCGTGGTTGATGAACCTTAGCCAGTGAGATGCCCGACATTAACGACAACGATGATTGCCGAATTGCCATTCATATACTTACCCCACCGCCTGGGAATCTCCACAAGGAAGAATTTTTCTTCGCACACAAAGGGCTGTCCGTGATGTATTGCTAATAGTCCGCCATTTCGGGGGAAGAGTTTTCTATATCTTCAAGGTGACTCAATCGCGCCCAAATTCATGCGGCCAAGACGTTTCCTCATCCCTAGTATCGAGTATATCCTCTAGACATGAGCGTAATCAGTGATCCGTTTGGCATGATTCTTGTCTGTAAGTTGCAACTATCAGCAGTTGTACCTAGCTGATATCATGATTGACTCCAGGTGTATTTTTAAGCATTTTGCTTCTAGGCATCATGATAGCCCAGCTGTTTCTGTACCTCGACCGCTATCCGACGTCGGTGTCTCTATTCGCTTTGTATAGCTTGCCCTTACAGTGGCACTATAGTGATCCGCCATATCTCAAGGGCTTCGTCGTATCGCTCTTTGCTTTGGATGTCATCAACTCGGTCTTCGTAATGGTCTGGTATGTTCTGTTCGAAAATCCTAAATTTCCTTGGCATTTATGAGAACATCAGGACATACAAGATGTTGATAGACAACTTTATGAACCCGGCAGCATTCGTTATAGGTATTTACAACTTTCCTTTGATAATTTACAGATTCATATTTCTTACCATTCGCCAGCCGATTGGATTGTCTGCACCGACCCGATTATCTCAGGCTTCATGGCGTCCATGGTTCAAGGTTTCTTCGCCTGGAGGGTCTGGGTGTTGACGAGGTACTACTTCCATTGTTGGTCTTTGAGGTGCGATTCAGTGACTATGTTATCAAGAAATCCGTTGTACTTCGGGTTTGTCGTTCTATGTGCTATAGCGTCAACGGGGGGTGGGTTAGGGACAGGAATATATGCCGCCATCATTGGGGATTTTAGCGAATTCAGGAAAATAAAGGCAGTCGCGCTCATTTGGCTGATATCTGGTGCTCTAGGAGATTTGGCCATTACCCTGATAATCACAAATTACTTGCGCAAAGCTAGGGGAACTTTCCCAAAGACGGACCGTCTTCTGACAAAGCTTATTCGACGTGAGTGGGAATAATGTTTTTTTTTATTAGAATTCGATACTAATTACTTGAGCAATAGTGACGATGCAAAACGGTAAGCTGTACTTGTGGACCGAGTCTGACAATGGATTGTCTTACTTCTTGAAAGGTCTTCTGACATCCCTACTCGCCGTTGTCGATTTTAGTTTGTACCTCACTTCAGTAGGCCCCGTTTCTGATGATGTGACCACACGCTCACGTTCTCTGTATAGAACAAGCCCTACTATTTTGGTGGGCAAGTTTTCGATGTATCTTAGCTCCGTTTATAACTTTCGCTAGGAATCGCGTTCCTCATACCAAAACTGTACACTAATTCCGGTGCGCTATCGTCGAGTTCTCTCCGTCACGCTAAAAACTCATTCCCACTGTCAGCTCTTTCAAGCCTGAATGCGGTCTGATATATTCATATTTCGGCTGTGACTTTTCTCATGAAGTTATCTAGCGCGCTGTCAAGCACTCGACTACTGATGACTCGGAGCTATCGGAACATCGACGAATGGCAACAGAACCTAGGTTTTGGAATGGAGCGGACCATACCGGGGTGAGTGCAGTACCTTCAGTAGAGTTTGGGCTGCCTTTAAAATACTCCGTAGATAGAGACTGGTGCTCGTCCTCCGGAGGTGAGTTTTGGATCATTTCGCTTATCTGAGTATCAGGACCTGCTTACCTTCATCCAGGTTGTCGTCAACGTCGAAATGGAATCACACGAGATGTCCGATGTGTCACGGAAAGACAAAGATTTAGTGGTATATTAGGGATTTAAACATGGCGGAGGCAATGCAGCACAATGAACATAACACGACATTACCGCGCCGTGATATCCCGTATTTCGTCTGTTCTGAGCAACCGGGAAAAAGCCACACTTTATTTAATGTGGAGAGGGGAAGAAAGGACGATTCGGAGTACCACCGCCGCCGTCCAAATTCATCCGTCGGAGCTACTTGGCACGGAGGAACGCTTGTTGTCACGGATTTACCTATGAATTCAGGGGGGCGAAAGGTTGATCTGTGAATGGCTCTTATAAATACTCGGTCTTGGTGAAGACATATCGGAGTTCCGGCCCGCACCGATGTCCACTTGCCAGTGGTCCCTGGATTAAAGCGGCTTTCCTTTTAACCATGACGCCACGCCTGATGGTCGTCTCAAAACCGAACAATAATACCTCCCTATTGTTCACGATCCTGGTAGCGATGCCCTTCAACCGTTCTTGATAATACTATCTCCTTCATTCGTTGGGCTGTTCTAAGAAAATTACGATCTCAGGCTGGTGGTTGTAATGCGGCGCCAGTTGCTACCGTTATTGTCCCACGGACAATGCAACTTCATCAACAAAAGAAACCCGAGTATTTTCACGTTGATCTAGGGCAATAGCTACGGCGTACTTATACTGCGTTTTCTATAGCAACATTTCCTCAGGCTAGCCTCTCCAAGGACTGGCGTCGCATCGCACAATGGACGACACGTATCTTGATAATCCCATTTTGTATCAGCTCAGCCAACCAGTACCAAGACCACCACCATCTGCAGAAACTCTACGTAGGGTCCAATCTCTAAAGGAGCGCTACACCCAGTTATGTGGGCTAGAAGACATCGGTACGCTCTCGAAAAACGTTTTCGCCTCTGATCAATAATCGTCTTCGTAGTCAAACCATGGAACGAGATAAATTCTAGGATACAGCCCTGGGTGTCGCCATTCAGCAACAGTGTGGTCTCTCCTGATGATGGGTGCTACATCGCTGTGAACGAAGCAATCGTGAAACTGGGATCTAAGCTTCCAACTGAATATCTCCCGGAGTGGCCCGTCCACCGCGAGCGTAGCAATGGTGGTCCCGGATCCTCCAACACGTCATTATTCGAGAATTTCATGTCTGGTATGGCTCTGTTCACTTTACGTTTGGGCCCCTCGACTGACGGTTCGGCAGGCATTATCTCAATCGAGAGGAAGCTTCAGCGTGATAAGGAATATGTGCTTGAAAATATTCGTAGGCTTGGAGGAAGTCTGTGAAACTCTGCCTCTTGCATTCCTCCAAGAATAGCAACCGTCGTGAATGTTTGTCTCCTTTGATATCTTGGAAATTCGAATGATTCAGAGACCTGTTCTGCAACTGCTCCACTTACTACAGACGGATTTTCTGAGTTGTTGCGTGAATGCCTACGGTCTCGGAAAGTGGACATACGCCTTACGCCACAGCGGCCGATAGTTTTATCTAGTTCTAAGTTGACCATAGTCAGGCGCGTCCTGTAGCGCTATCAGCGAGGTTCACGAGCTCTGCATACTTACGGTGAACACAAATTTGAAGAATAGACATCATTCAGTGTCCGACTGTTATTCACAATGACGGGACAGTAGTATTCTTTTTGAAATTGCTTGAGTAATACATGTGGCGCTCCCCTGTATGTTGACTCCGTTTTAAATTTCGGGAACAGAAACTTGGACCTTAATACGCTTCCACCACCATCAACAGTAATCTTGTTCTCCCGATGGTATAAAAACTGAGACGCTGATTCTTTGTCCGGTATAGATATATTATGTCTCGGACGCTCAACCCTTCGGATTTCGTCTACCATCGAAGGTCTGTATCTCCTTGTCTGGCATTCGACGCGTCATTGATTCGTGAAAAAGAAGGGATAGCATTTCCAGCCTACTATGGTCGCTCTGGCTCAGGTTTCCCCCATCTATTCGACTATCATGTTATCGACTGCTATGGTGCATCGCAGAATGGCATCACCCGCGAGCAGCACCACGGGTCATTCGACTTCCCTTCAATCTTTACGCTAAGGACGGGTATGGCGTGTCTGTTGGCGAGGCTATCGCTACTCAGTTCGTCTCAGAAAACACCACTATACCCGTTCCCCATATTCTAGATGTTGTGTCGTCCGGCCCAAAACACCCATACTTTCCAAACCTTCAGAGCAACTTCATTCTCTCGACAGGTATCCCGGGGACAGAGTTCGGCCTCAGCGGTGTAAGTGCCGACCGTTTGTCTGAGGCGCAGGCGTCAGTGTTCGTAGACACTCTTCGTGGTTGGTTCGACCAGCTCAGAGCGTTGCCTCCGCCGAGTCACGCGATATCTGGTGTCGATGGTGTTCCCTTCCTTAGCTATCGAATTCGAGATGGCGAACTCGTCGGTCCCTTTGCGTCACAGGAAGAATTTCATGCTCAGTATTTTTGCACACCATGGGAACCCCTTGACGATCGCGTTCGTGCTGCACTAGCCAAGCGACAATCAACGAGGTACAGGATATGCTTCACGCACGGGGACATGACGCCAACAAATATTCTCGTCGACAATCAAATACGCCCTATTGGTCTGGTCGATTGGGAGTGTGCAGCGTGGATGCCGGAATACTGGGAATATACGCGGGCCATATATATCCGGCAGAGCTACAAGGGATGGTGGAATTTGTTCCGACGTATATTTCCGGACTACGATGACGAATTGGAAGTCGAGGCAGCGATTTGGAAACATTACGTCCCATGACGATCTACCATACTATGATTATGCTTATTTTTACCAATAAATGAGTCGCCGACGTTGCTTATAGCTCAGTCCGCACTATGGGTTCAACAATAGCTCGAAATGGTTGTATACGTGGAAGAATATTTAGGTCAGACAGACGCCGATGAACTTTCTCTACGTAGATGCAGAAATTGAAAGTTCTACTGATACTGCTAGCGGTATTTAGAGCGACAAGAACACGGAATAGTTGAAGACCCCAGTTGATATACACTCAGACTGAATAAATTGAAACGTAGCGCTGGAATGGACCAAACCCACCCATGATATTTTCTTTATTGTAGTTGGCATAACCTGTGAGTTCCCAGTCGATCAAAGTATCGGCGTCTGTACAACGCAACACTCCCTGGTCATTGAGAACCCTGACAGCCTCCTTCACCCATACTTGACAGTCGAAGCGCTGGCCCGTTTGAGCTCCACGATTGGGAAGGGACATTGGGATGGCCTAGAGAAGAGGCGCTACCTGTTCAAGCGTGAAATGGCCCATTTCACCTAAGCAAAAATCAATCGGTTGCGTGTCATGATCAATGAAATAGGAACCTACCGATCTTAAGAGCGACACAAAGCGCGGACTTCCCCAA
The DNA here is from genome assembly GCA_902506015.1 of Armillaria ostoyae. NCBI lineage: Eukaryota > Fungi > Basidiomycota > Agaricomycetes > Agaricales > Physalacriaceae > Armillaria > Armillaria ostoyae. Next base: position 633,855 of record LR732080.1, on the reverse strand, counting down.
GCTATTCACCTTGGATTCGAACACAAAATGGTCGGGCCAAAGCTCCTTAGCGTGGAAGATCACAGAATTGAGGGGATTCATCATGATAGCAAGCGCGTAATGGAAGTTGTCCAGAGCGGCAGAGCAAAAGGCGGTGACATAGATCTCTCCTTGAACGAAAGTGCTGGTGCTACTAGAACTGAATATGATAGTAAGCGAGGGATGAATGCGATAGAGGTCAATGCGCGACGCACGTCATATTGAACGATTCAGTGAATGCTAGTGCACAGGAGAAGGCTACGGTCTCTGGGACGAGTCTGAATGGACGACGCGAAACTGGGCGGTTTATATAGCGATTTCTCCCAGTCTCGTACGTCAGTCCGTTGATTGTTGTTTTGAGTCTAGCGTGGAGTGATGTCGAGATAAGAACGGCCATCACGGTTATGCAGCACGAAAAGACAAGAGCTTCTGTTCATCCTGGAAGAGGAATTTCACAATTTCATCCAGATACCATCAAGCGTCCTGTGGCGCCGGTCGAAGAAGGACACGGCATATGCAGACGTGCAGGGTTTGTCCAGTATGGGCGTGATTCAATTAGTAGACAAGTTTTTTTTTGAGACTTTCCTTCGTCGCGGACCACTATGAGCGTCCTTTGTGACATTCGGAAACTCCAATAAAGTTCATGACGTTGAGCATTCAAACTTTGGAAGACGTTTAGAAGAGCATCTTTGACGTACCTCGTTGAGCTACGGCTGATGGACATTAAAAGGATTCAAGACGAGACATTGTACTTGGTACGAACTTGGCAGATAGATAAAGAGAATTCAGGCCATTCTAATTTCTCAGAGATTTCAATGCCAAAAAATATCTGTATCAAGTATAACACACTGAATTCAGGTGATGATTACGCTCTTTTTAGACTAGGTCCACCAAGGATTTGAGGCCTTCGCACGCTATTATGACTCGAATATATAGTTCCCACGTTTAACCGCAATAAACAATATCACTCATCTTTTCACCGCTCGCACATTTGAAAATTTGCCGGGAGGCATGAGATTAAACATTGACAATGAAGCCCGAGGCATATCTACGACTGTGGCTTTCGGAGGTGCGAAGGTTGGGAAGGTGATGAGAACGCTACTTTGTGTATAACATACTAGATTGATGATTATTGTCGAAGTGAAGTCTGAAACGTAGATAGGGTTAAGCGTCCTACGCTGAGATTTAGACCATGTGCAATATCAAATGAGGAGCTGGGTGTTCGGTACACCAGTTGCGTGACGCCGGACGACGGCTTCGAATAGACGCCTGTGGAACGGGCGAGGTACCTTGCCAACCCGTCGGGATGCCGCTCACTCGGAACAGTAGACTCATCTTTGAAGCTAAAGAAAACTTTTTAACGATATCGACGCAAGAGCAAACAAAGTACCCTCCCCCCAACCCCATCCCCATCTAGTCGTATTTGCAAAATATCGAGGTTCGCACGCCGTTTTGGCGAGTCAGAGCGTCGGTACCGACATCAGGTCTTTATTTGGGCACGCGCTTGTTGAGTCAAGCTCCCTTTATGGGAGAAAGCTCCACTTGGGGCTCGGTCGACCCCCGAATCCTGACAAGCTTCGAATCGATATTATTTTCTGTAATCTGATTTTTGAAGGCTGAAGCACAAAGTCGCTCTCTACCCGCATATAGCGCCTGTAGTATGTTATTGGCTATTTCGAAGGAACGGGCATTCAATGATATAACATACACAGGTATAAGTATTCGCGTGCAGTCCACCCTCTGGATAATTAAACACTGGCGATTTGAGGTAGCCGTTCGACGGCGGAATTGAGTCCAGAGATTACACCAGTCGGCCACATGTTGTTCGTAAAGACTTGATCTAAAAAACCTTAACGATAAAATTTCTTCACCTCCGATAGACCTGCGTAAGGATCGCGGTGTCTAAAAATTTAGGGTCCCTGGGCAGATTCAGAATCACGATGAATTTTCGGTAAAGAGCGACCGCTGGTGTCCTTCCCCCGCTGTCGGTTTACCCCCGTGGTTGCAATTCTGATAACTAGGACCAAATTTTGGCCAAATTTGCATCATTATCGCATTCCAAATGGATAGATGAGTAACGCTTACCATGTTACGGACAACGCCATAACATCCTTCTAGTTCCGGCTGCGTAAGGCCCGTACCATTGAGCAACGTGTTCAACAGGTCCAGGAAAGACGGACACCCGGAGTGGGAACGAAGACGAGTCAATGGCCGTGTGTCAGTAGCCATACCCAGAGTCTAGTTTCACAGCAAGCGTTCATTACCAAGCGCGCACACCCATGCGTCGATAGTAGACGAATATGAATGTCTCGTCGTAAACCACCAGTTTGAGGTAGTTTCTCGTAGACAGATGGACGATACACGCATATGGAGGGAGGGAGTGATGGCGTGTATGTATCACCGTCGCGCGTCATCACTTGAACCGGTGCCTCCTTGAAGAAGGGAACCGCTGTGTTCCCAATACGAACGGAGTAAACTGTGAGTCACGCTCGGAGGTCCTCGAATGATGTGGCCTGCATGTAGTGGCTAGAACGATCAGACAGTAAGATCGGGTAATTTATCGGCAGTCTAGGAAGAAATTAATTCGCGATATTTGACAGAGAATATAGTAGATATCAAGTTAATGAAGAGTTTGCACACATCAACATTACTTGAGGTTTACTGAGAGCGATGTAATTTGGATAATGGTACAATCAAGATCGTAGGTAAGAATACGACCCGAGGGCGCGTGAGACCTTGTTCAGCCTCGAAGGACGCCTACCCACTGTACCCTTGTGGTAAACCATATGTACTGCCCGACCAGTTTTTCGGTGTTCCAAGAAGAGGGTGACGAAACGACATGAGAGTAGGGCGAGCCACGCGAGCGGGATCAGCTCCAGAAACATCGGCCACTTCGGACCGGACCTAAAATATTTTTGGAGGAGTCGCCACGTTTACTACTAATCTATCTCGCTCTACTACCCTGGCATGTTGAACACTGATTTTACGCAACTTAAGAAAAACTGTCAATGATAATACCTACTGCCACACGTAAGCTCAGCGCGTATACTACCTCGGTCTGAGCTGCACCTTACAAAATCCCTGACAGCTTTACCCTTCTCACCACCGAGGAGCTCCCAAAAATTCTTGGATGTCATGCTATCTCGATGTCGCCTTACACGAAAATAGTCCTTGCTCCTCACGCACTCCCAATACCGCTAAAAGAGCTTGTCTCCAGAAATGAACTCAGCACGTGGCTTACCCGCTTTTTCCCGGGCACCTGGTTATCCAAGGCCGGCACCTTACCTCGTTCACTACCCCAACAACCTTGCCGCGTTTGTCGATCTCCTGCTACATCTCCATAAAGTAGGCTTCCCGGCTCACTGGTTGGCGGACTTCCTTGGACGTGTCCTGTCGAATGACTTGGTGACTGACATCGCGCCGTACTTGGGGGGTGTTCGGGGTCAGTGTGCCGACTGAGGTGTATCCGCGCTCGCTGAGTCTGGATGTCATGGCGCTCGTGTTCTACAATCCCAGGGTGTCTATGGTGGAAGACCTGTTATCCAGTATTGATATCCTAGGGGGCGCGAGAACGGCGCCGCTACATATACTTACTGCGGTACTTGCGATCGATCTGCGTCGCAACGGAGTCATCAAGTGGCGAATGAGCAGGGAGAGTGTTCGTTCGATGAAGCGGGAACGGTGGGTTTTCATGGGTTTTCGTACAGACAATTACTGTCCTGGTGGGTTATCACTTCAAGACCATGGAGTACGATGGCTGATTTTTTGTATTAGCTGCCGGCCCCTTTTCCGCTTCGCGGTGGATGGAGATCGCAGGCTGCCGGTGATGCATTCATTTTGAAAGCTTCAGAACCGAGTGCAGCTATATCTGGTTTGGGTGTGAAGGTCAAGTAATGAACATAGATAGATTTCAATGTCTTACGCACTTCGTTTTCCTCATGGCAACTCTTACGCTTACGAAAGTCATCGACCGCGACCACGACAGTCGATTGCAACTTTACTGGTATATTCGCTTGCTAGACCAGTGAAAGATCGGAAGCGGTCGAGAAGACCTACAGTACCTCTTTCTGACATACCAGCATTGGAATGCAGACTAACGAAAAGGGGTGACCGTCAAATTCCTTAGTCCAGCACTCCTTTGCTTCGTCCGCTGCGTGAGAAGTGTGTGAAAAGATCCGCTCTACCGTATATACATACAACATGCAACGTTTTCAATCAGAATTGAGCCATCGGTGGCTCAACAGCTCCCCAGTTCCCGCACGTTCGTTCGGTTCGATGGTCAACATCCTACGCATGAAATCCAGACAATTCGGCGACAACGTTAGAGCACCACCACTCTGCTCCTCCACCAAAGCTTCCAAAGATGTCTTGGGGAATAAGTCCTTGTGTCGAAGGGATCCTGTACAAGAAGGTAAGCACGGCTTAGATGCTATACGGAAATTCGGTCTCACCGTCTTCGTTGAACCACGCCCCGCTCAATCGGCTGCGGTTCCGGAGGCTCTCGGGGAATTCGCCCAAGGCCTGCACCTGGTAGGCGGGGAGAAACAGGGGATCACACCGAACAGGGAACAGAGGCCTCCCGACGAGCATACCATACAACTAGACAAAATGAGCTTTTTCAACGCGAGAGGAAAGAGACGTACCATGCAACCAGCGCTCCATATATCAACAGACTTACCCCAGCCAGCATGAAGAGCCACCTCTGGGGGACGTATGCCGACGGGACAAACTTCCTGCGTAAAGTGCTTGCTAGTTTTGTCGGCGTAACAAGCTTCCAAGTACATATTAACCCATATTCAAAAACGGCTGGACACTAATGCACTAACCGACACCAAAGTCTATCAATTTGAAGTTAAGCGGTCCCCACGCCTTGGCGTCTCCGTCGAGATTGGGAACAAATGGGGTACTTTTTGTTATGGTGACCGGTGTATCGTTATCTGCAGATATTGGAAACGTGTGCTGCTGGGTACGGATTAGAGTGCCTAAACCTTCCTTGGGTATTGTGTCTCGTGGGACTGATAGCACGACGTTAGTAATTTTGACGTCTAAGCAAGTGTTAGAAATAGCATAGGAGTGAAAAACGAAAGACCCACCCGTATGTATGATGTTGCAGTCGTTGTGAACATAGTCAAGCGCAGAAAGCACGTCCCGTATAACATTTTTCGCGCCGTATTCCGGTATTCTATTTCCAGTGAAGCATTCCTCCGCCAGGGAGAGCAGGTTGCATATAGCCATTTCGGTCACGACGCACAGATGTCTTCCATAAGGCCCGTCGATGTAGAATGAGTCAGAAAGATGAACGACACGAGTGTATCCAACGTGGCTGGGGTTTTGGCGGAGCAAACGTTGAAAGTACTCGATCTCGTGGAGCTCAGGAGCTTGTGATGCCTCATCTAGGTATACATCAGCACCAAAGCAACGAGATAGTATTGTTTAGACACGCACCGGTCATGATCTTGAGGGCCACATCACTGCATGAGGTGTTAGTTGTAAGCTCATGTACAAAGTTGGCGTTACACAGACTCACATCTTTGCGTCATTGTCGCGTGCGAGCCAGACAGTCGAATATTCTCCCCATCCGAGTTTGCCAGTTATTTTGTACCGCCCGGTCGCATAGCTGTCGCCTATCTGAGTGGGGTGATAGCCCCCGGGTCGATATCTGCTTCTATTCTCTTCATCGCGGGTCCACGCGAAAGAAACAGAGTCGTCGGAGGACGCATGATTAGGGACTGTCGTCTCAGGCTCTCCATTGAGAGCAGGCAACGACGAGACGACAGAGGCGGCAGCTAGCGCCTGTTCAGAAGAGGCCATAAATCTAGCTAGCTGCGGGCGAGTTCTGGCAATCTTTAGCGAGGAGAGGAGAACCCTGTGCATCGGAGTGAGAGGGCGAAGCAAAGTACCACCACGTTGCGTAAGCAATTCAAGATCCGGTCATTTGAATACGATCGATCATAGTCAACCGGATCAACATGACCCGGTAGCGAGAACCAGCGCGAACCGCGGTGCTCTCGAGGCTTCTGAGATTGTTCCGCAGGACTGAAACGACGATTTTCTAGCTTGATATAGACACCTGTAGATTTTTAGCCTCACCAGGTGCAAAATAGCTATTGAAAATACTAATTTTACTTATATACACGGTACACCAAATTTGTTATAAATGCTCAGAGAATGCGCCTGCTCCACAAATCCAAGGATTGGTGGGGCAAGTCCTCGACACGCTCTCAAACCTTTTTCTAAATCAAATTTCAAGCCAATCCCAAGGCACAATCAATTGATCTGTTGGTATATAGATCGATAGTGATGCGTTTCTGCAAATTGCAAATAAAGAGTACGTACTTGAAGACTTCCAGTGACTTGGTCATAAATCCCCTTTCCATTTACGAAACTATCATGTGCTTGAAGGTTCCAACGATCCGTTCGTATACTACTTCGATGCGTTATCTGCAAGTTGCCTGTAACTTTAAGCTACCTACTTGCCTTTCATCATCCTCTTATCAATACGAAGTAGACGTGGGATCCGCTCGCATCGGCAGACAAATGCTTTTACACTTCAAGCTTGGCTTCAAGTTCGGATATTCAGCTATGCACTGGCCAATCCTAGTCGTGCATAGATGCGCTTGTCCATTCAGGGGCGGATCCTGCCCTCGGGATTTCATGCATCGCTCGCATTTTACCATCCTCCGAGTCGTCTCAATACACGACTCATCTTGGCGTCTTCTACGTCCAACAGAACGATGTCAGGTGCTCCGAATCATTCGATAACCAACGCTCAGCACTCGTACTCAGTGGTGGCCAATCTTGGAGGCAGAAGTGTAATACATATTTAGGCATATATACTTGGGGTATAAAACCCAGCTCTTTTGCTATCATTTATGGGCTATCCTTCCCGAATACCCTCACTCCTGTCATGTCTATCATCCTGCAAGACGTCGTATTAGGAGCAGCAGCCAAAGCTGTTCAACAAGCCATACAGTCCGGCGCCAATCTGGTCCCGATTTCAATTGGGTTTCGTGATGGTGTCGTCGGAGATCCGTTTTCATCCACCCCGGGCAAGACCGAAGCCCTCGAAGTCGCGCGGGGGGACATCCGCAAGTTCTTGGACGTGCAGGTGAACCTGAGCATGGTTCCAGACTACGTCAAAGCAGAAATTAGGTATGTGCAAGGACTTCTGCGATAGCTGAACTTGAATCTGAAATATGTATGTTACCAGCGACATAGGAATCCACGAAGGCGGTACCAACGCGAATGAACCCGTCCACTCGACTCTACGAATTATAGATAAACGCAAGGCAGAGGGTGACGGGGATCGCCAACTCTTTCCTACGTTCCATGTTAGACATGATCCGAAGGTCATGAGTGTTCGTACTGCTGCATTCTTCTCTACTGGATATAACAACTGAAAAACATCGATGCATTTTCACAGGGCCTTCTGCAGAGGCAATTCAGAGATTTCTAGTAGCCAGATGAGGATAGCCTGGGAATGTTGATTTGTCGGTGCGAGTGGGGACCTGTCTCGTAGACCACATTTCGAATGTAGTCACTTGCATGCCTATGATTTTTTGATCTGTTTAAGTTTTCATTTCCATCGTTGTCCCAATTCCTTACTATACACAATCTTGAATCCAGAGTGGCAGAATATCCCACCGGGTCTCAAGTGAGTTGAGCATCGGAATCAACTTTGCCGATTTGGAGGCCTCAGGTTGTAAGGTGTCCACTAGCAGGATGGATCTTGACAAGTGCTTAGGATATATCGCACGCACCACGCTGATAAGGGCAGACCTTTGAAGAAACCAGAATTATTATTATTATTACTTAAGTAAATTTGGTACCTCAGGATCACACGGCCGTTGAATATCTGTGATAGCAGCTTCAACGCCCACGCGGATGAAGGCACGCGGATGAGAAGACTAGACGACCGGATTGATTAGCCATCTCCGCTAATATAGCTCAGGTAAATAGAAGTAAACTACTCCTACCAACATCGATGGCTCATCGTGAAAGGTAATGACGGTTGTAGCTACATTATCTCTAAATCATATCAGACTACCGTAATCTTGATTGTCACAGACCAGATCTAATGTCGACCCGGGGTGACGAGGGTCAAGAAATATGACTGTCGCAATGGCTTTACAGAGTGATAAGTGCCAATGGTGGTGGGAAGGATGTATGGGACGAGAAAGGAGATGAACGAACCGGGCGGGAGGTATTCAACTCAAGTTGAGCAACACTAGCGACTGGCATAAGGGGTAATGTCAGCCGATAAAAAACTGGATTTATTAGCCAAGCGGGATGAAAACGGTAATGCGATATTGCTCAGGGGTCTGATAGAAAAAATATCTCCTCTATTGCTGTCCATCAGCCATCTAAATATGGGCATCACCGCCCGTCTTACAAGGTACAAGCCAGTGCTACAGGTTTCATGAAGACAATCGCAAATTGACGGTGGTCATCGACATTGCCCATGTCGCTTTCATGAGAGACTACATGACTGTTGAGTATGAGGGTGAATTGCAACAAACAGAGTAGTGCCACCCATCAGAGAGGCAAGGTCTGCTTCGCATTGCCATACTTACAGCGACAAAAGAGACGCTTACGACTATTTTGGGTGTAGGACGGCGGATCGGCCCGGCTCTCCTGCCAAGACCCAAAACGGACCCTGGAACCCCCTATCCCCATCTTTCATCCTTGCGCCCATCATTCTTGTCGTTCTCGACAGCACCATACACTCTTTAACAGTCGCCATCATGCCTGCAACCACTGCCATCGACTCAGCCCACTCATTTCTCCACGAATGCCTCGTCATCATCCTTATTGCCTACCCAGTCCTCCTCTTCCTCGTTCATGTCTACCCGCAGAACCTCATTTCGCCCATCTTCCTCTTAGCACTCACGACAATGTGTACCTTTGTGGTATCTGCTGTATTGAGCGTCGTTATGCTCGTCTTCCGCCCCCCAGAGAGTAGGGATGTTGAGGGTTATTACGATGAGAAACTCGTCGCGCCGATGATTGTCATTTCAGAGTATGACGAGGATGAGAAGTTGTGAGTATCTCAGAGTACATTCAGTAGACTTTTTTCTCACTGTTCATGACGCCACACAGATGAGCATATACCTAGCATGAATCTGGTTTTCCTTGGGTTTCGGGTCATCGGCTTCACATTCATTTCACTTAGGCGTTAGCTGGGATTTCATGTTTGTCAGAACTCAAATTTTAGGGTGGTTATCATATGGGGATATCACTGTAAGTTCCTTCGGACTCCGCCACCGTTATTTTTGAGTTGTGAGCCAGTTAGAACCGGGGAGGTATTTTTAGCTATTCTTCGTCTTCCGGAAATAACTTAAAGGACGATGGGTACCCCTCACCTCCTACGATCACCGGACACTATCCTTGATGGTTGGTACTACGGTAGCGAGTAGGTTTAGCTCAGTCATGACCGGACTTGACACCATGCACTTTCTGGGTTGCATGTGGACTGAATTTCTTTCTCGGCTGGAGAGGTCTATTTATCCTTGATGTCGGAGGGAGAACGACACTCGACATGCATTTGAAGAACTGATTCCGACTATTCCGGACTTCAACCATGTTGCTGCTAAAGAATTTCCTGAAATGTGAGGCTGTTCCAGAGTAAGATGGGAATCTGGGATCACGAGACCGTGAGTCGTGATTAATTCTCAGACTCCCACCCCTCCTTTCTCATCTCCTTCATCTTCATCTTCCTCTAAAAATTCTGCTGCCTTACCCGGAAACCATGGGTCAATATTGGAAGATCGTTAATATTGACAGACGGGAGCATCTCGGACACTGGGGTAAACTGGGCGAGTTCTTCGAAGCCCACGACAGTTTAGACATCATTCTCCTTTTGGCAGGCTCATGGGCAGGCTGCCGTATCATGTGTCTCGGAGACTACATGATAAACTGTCCCCCAAACGTCCTCACCTCTGAGGAACTTGCCGAGATCGAGAAGCTCCCTGAGAATACCGAGACGGAGCGCGGCAAGACGTTGTACTCGTTGGCGACTGAGCATTACAAGCATGTTTCCAATCGGATAAGATGGGGCGACTTGCGTGGGATGGTCTTGAGGAATCGGACGAAACGCGTTTATGTGCGACGAGACGAGGTGCTGGAGGCATTGGCGAGCCGTGAGGGTGATATTGGCAATGTACTGCTTACCAACATCTCTTGGTCGGACGACCCGTCGTGTGCGATGCGGTTGGATCTTTCGAGAGGCGCGTGGGCTGGGGATAGGCTCGATGTGGTGCCGCTGAATGTGGTGGAAACTAACGAGGAATGGGAAGACGTGACAGAAGACCAAATTAAACTTACTATGTTTGCTCTTAGCCGTAACGACTAATATTCTCCGTATTTTATCTGCTACTTGATTATGGATCGTGTATCTTGACATTTTGTGGTGGTATGGTGCGAGCTGTACGGATACGAATCACCCATCCGTGCGTTATATCACTCTACCCAGTCGACTGTGATTTCACCAAAGCAGCATCAATCCTTAACGAGCCCCATGATTTACCGTGCGAAGGAGTCGACTTTGTTGGAAGAGACTCACTGCTTCTGTCCTGAAAACGTTATAATCATTCGGTGGTAAAGCTTGAACAGTCCGAACCTCTTATACTCAAGGAATCTTCCCCGCTGTGATTACGCAGATTCTAAGGCTATTTATGAACCGCGAGTTTCTTTTCAAGGTCATCGAGAGGTCTGGCCTTCCCTGATGTCAGAGAACGTCAGCGTAGTGTCAGATATTGAAGAGCTAATAGGACTGGTTATTCTAAATGGCAAACTTCAGCTGCCCCATGTCCTGGCTGCTATATCGTTTTCCTGAAGCGTGTCTGTGATGCTGAAGCGAAGTTCGACCGGTATTTAAGCGCGGATCACGAGACCATAAGTTTTTTTCTTTACTTTTCTTTACGGGCTCTTTACGCCCACACGGTCACCTTCCTTGCCTTGCCAGAAAACCATGGGTCAACACTGGCAAATCATTAACATCGACAAACGCGAAAATCTCGGAAACTGGGGTAACTTGGACGAGTTCTTTACAACCCCCAACCATTCTGGCGATCTCATCTCCCTTTTGGCGGACCCGTCACGGTGGGCGGGCTGCCGAATCATGTGTATCGGAGGGGGCACGAAAAAGTGTCCTCCCGGCGTCCTCACCTCGGAGGAACTTGCCGAGATCGAGAAGCTCCCTACCACCCGGTACGGCAAGACGTTATATACGCTAGCGGCTGGGTATTACAAAGAGGCTCGCCCTTGGCCACATCGCAGCTCGCGCGGGACGGTCTTGAGGAATTTGACGAAGCGTATTTATGTGCGGGGGGATGTGGTAATGGAGGAATTGGAGCTCTGAACTGGCGATATGTCCAACGTACTGCTTGCCAACATCTGCTGGTCGGACGATTCATCGTGTGCGATGGCAGTAGACATGACGAGAGGCGCCTGGGCGGGGGATAGACTTGATGTGGTGCCACTGAGCTTGGTTGAGAATAACGAGGAGGGATGGGAAGATGTAACGGAAGACCAGGTAAAATTTACTAGGTTTGCGCTTAGCTATACCATGTAACCGATCGTGCATCTGTTCAAAATTGGTACAAAATATGGCGTTTCGTACAGACTGCTGGGCTCGGAAAAGAAGTTCTATTGTCCAACCGTGACACCAAGACTAACTACGCATCCATAGCCAATAATCCAACCATGGCCACGAAAGCCCTACGAACGGACATACGTCCCCCCGCAGTCCAGCACTTCCGAGTACTGTTTTGGACGGCAGCCATTCCCTTCAAATCGATCTTGCGCGAGGTCGGCCGAGGTATCTTGACCTAGAATAGTGCGATGAGAAGATGAATTTGAAAAGTGAACGGTATATCTTACCATCGAGAGAAACAAGAACTCAATGGAGCAACGGACATCTGTCCCACTCTCCAAACCCTCTAGTGATTGCGCACTATCAGAAAAAGGAGCAGACAGCGCCCGAAGCCCCGAATCTCGTCAAGACAATCAAAAGTGCCGACGAGTCAATCTGAAGACATCAGACATCATCCCCATCTGAGGATAGCGACAACATCCGCAAAGGAATTAGTGCGCTCCCACCCCCCATGCGCTGGAAAACCAACACATAGTAGCACCGCGACGCCCTAGAGAGGGCTCGTCGGGTCAGTCGTAGCTTTTGTCCCCCCAATACGGCCATCCATCGAAGCTGAGCTGCAGAGAGAACGGGATGAGCAACGTCAGTCAAAGGAAGGCCATATTGCTTACCGTCATCCAAGACGAGAACACAGCGGACCTTCCCGCCCAAAGCGAATATCGCTGAGCTTCATATAGAGAGAGCGGTCACATCGAGAGATAAGCCAAAGACGAAGATACACACCGAAAAAGAGGATTGTCCTCAAAACGCGTTAGGCGGGATAGAAGCAAATGCAGCCATCGTACTATCTGCAAACGCGTCAATGAAACATAAGCCAAGTAGAAACGAGGATATGAGGAAAGGCGAGCTCACAGACGCTCGACGCTAGGCAGTCAGAGCAGGGGAAGACGCTGCATTTCCTGTTGCTTTGCTCTCCTTTTATACTATTCCCCTTCCGACTATTTTTGTTTTTCGCTGGCTCACTGGGATATCCCAATGCGGTAAAATGGTGAAAAACTGTGCTTGCCTGTGGGTTAGATGCTGTGCTTTGTTTGGCGCGGTCTCACTTACCCCCAGAAATCGCCTCTTGACTTCCTTCCACCATGTCAGCAGCGAAGTCTGCCCGTGATGGAGGTCAGGGAACGCGGCGGTTCTTAACCTGGTATACGTTGTTTTGCTACAGTCGTTGGGGTAAGGTCGAGGGTTTTCACAACGTAATATTATATATCCTTACAGTAGGAAATGATAGAGATCCCTCATTGCGTGGAGATACCATGAGAGCGGTACCCTTCAATTAATATCATGAAGTCACGGATTGGATGTCACCCCGCGAAAGATTTGAGGCTAGAAGATGTATCTAGGACGATAGAATGAGTACCCTGGCTATATGCGGTCAGATTCGGCGGATAGACAGGTCAGTGAACACTCACCTTTACCAGTATTTCCCTTGGCATCAATATGCCGCGAAATGCAATGCAGTGAGATTGACGTGATAGTAAGATGCCGAGCAACACATTGGGGAAAACGAGCGAAAATTCGGCTACTCTGCAGTTATCAAGCCTGAGCCAAAATTTAATACGGTGCAACACGTACATATCTGATGGATCCCTGCGGGCTGACAGTATGAAGGAAAACAACAGAGCCCGCTCCTGGGGCGACGTTAACACGACGCGCCTGTGGATTTCGAACGCGAAAGGTGGTCGTAAGAAGGCAAGGATTGTAATTGAAATTCAGGGTGGCTCCATCAATTCCTATTCGGCATCTCCCGCGGGTTCATAGTCTTGTCATAGTCACCAATCTCAAATCAATCTGTTAGCCGTATAGTTACATTCTGCCCTTTATTGGTTGGTAAGTTTGTATATTTTTGCAATTGGTAGTTCTTTCAAGGTATCGCGCAACCCAAAATTAATGGTAAGTAGGCTCAAGTGTTTTTGTTTTGAGCGAAACGACAGAAATTTCTCCGTCACAAATACGGTTGGCTGGAGTGCGCTTGATACTTCTTTGTCCGATATCAAGTTTGCCTTGCAAAGGGTCAATAGATCTGGTTCGCTTGAAACTGAAATTGTAGAGAATACAAATAACTCGCGGTACTGCAAAGAGATATACTAAGGGCGATAAATGTGAGCTTTGTCGACCCAGTTCAGTTGGCCTCACTCCAAACAAAACTCAACAACACCAGTCTCCCCAAAATCCCACACCCGCAAAAAACTCAATCCGGACTCTAACAAGCTCAACAATCTGATCTAACCGGCGTTCTTGACTGTTGAACAAACACATCATCGCCAAATCGAGGTTGTACTGGCGTATATGTCCAGCCCCATAATTCGGCAACAGAGGGTGAGGAGCCACCTTCAGGCCTGGAGCTAGGGTGTTCTCTCAGTTGACATGTTGAAGAAGATGTTCATCTAGTGTAATAGTTAAAGAGAGAGGATGTGGTAAAGATCTAGAGAGACCTACAGATTAATAGGCGACTGCTTTGTCCCATAGCGTTTTTCACACCAGTAAGAATCTTCTTGCATTCCTTGTCCGGCCAGTTGTGTCTGTAAAGCAAGACTAAGTGCTATGCATCCTCCCAAGTATGGCAACGTAACGGACAAGACGTGCTTCGACTACCAGGGAATTTGTTACCACGAGAAAAAAATCAACCCGAGGTCGAGCGCTCACATAGTATACATTGCAGCCTTCGACTGGAGATTCGACAAGGAAATCCATAGGCTTGAAATTTACACGCCCAGTTTCAATGGCGTCAGGGTATAGTTTTGGCCAAATGTCATTCTGCGCACTCTGTATTTGAGTGGGTAGATCCTGGAGTACGATATGAAGGTGGGTATGGGCTTTCGCTAACTGCATAGAGATCGACCCAATACCACCTCTGACATCACACACAGTGGCACCATCATGCAGAGCCACCCACGGATATTCGTCAATAATCATCGATGTTTCAGTAGTGACATTCCATTCTTTTATCGCTTGGCTGAAGTGCGCACCTCTCATGACACCGCTATCTGTTCCCTATTTATCGGTTACTGAGTAAGATGTGGAAATCTGAATAAGACACGACACGCACTATTCCTTCATACCACGAGTATATTGAGCTAGGGTACTTGCTCCACGAGTTGAATGGCACATGAGTGGGTGAGTATGATTGGCCCCAATCCGGATCCCGCAGGTTCTCAGTGAGCATGGAAGCAGATTTGTTGGTTTCATCTGTGCTGGGATATCATCAGAAGTTTGCGTATTGATCGAAGAGGCAGACTCACATAACGGTGGCATACATTGCTATACCATCTCCGCTTACGAGTGCCATGCTGAGACGATTATTCGCAAAGACATCAAGGTCGACTAGAAGGCGCTGAATTGTCAGGCAGAAAGCAATGCAGCTTCCATTACTTGCCTTCCCGGAAACAATGCCTGCTGGCAAGTAATCTGAGAAAATTTCCTAGTTTCTGAGGTTCTGCGCCCAAAAGTGTACCAAGTTCAGAGACATGAAGGCCTTCTGGTTTGGCGAGGAGGTAGTCGGCGATTTTGAAATCAATGACGATGCGAATACAAGCAGGTTCGAACATCTTGGGAAAAGGTGTATCAGGCAGACAGCATTTGTGCTACGTTTGCTTCCTTACACCAAATACTCTCTGTCAGAAGATAGTCTTCAGTCCAGCCTGAGCTCTATATGATAGCGAAAGCTTAAACTCATGTTGAGCATGGTATGATTGGGATGAGCGACAAGAGCACAGAGCTGTGCACATGCACCTTCTATTGTCTGAACAGCCTCCATCATCTCCATTGAAGACGACTCAGGACTATCTAGAGGGTGACGAGCAGTGTCGTTCAACGAAGGAACCTCAGGAAGGGACGTTTTGGCGAAGATTTTTTGCACAACATCGACGGCACCCACGATAAGAGAAACAAGCTCAGAAAGCGTGTTTTCTGTGCAATTTATAGCCATCTTGCCCAGCAGGATTTTAGTTCTTGGATATGTGCTCAAGGAAACCAGCAGTCTTAGCCAGAGGTGGTGGGAAATGGAGGAGTAATGCGGCGGGCCGGACACGACTCATCCAGTAAGACCCTTGGGAAAAATTGGCAAGTGACCGGTAAATTCAGGTAATCGCAGGGCCGGTTGCCCGTTGATACGCCGTCTATGCGTTCACACCTAGATTTTGCGAATTTGTAACAATACAATTGCATATCTATCCTGTACTAGTGATAATAAAAGGACTATAGCTGAGGCTTCGAGCTGATAGTTACAGCAGTATGCGACTAGTGAAGCCAGGACTTAGATGCGATACCACTAGTGGGTTAAATCTACCAGCCGGCCATACTAGTGACTTGAATACTAGCCGGACTAATTAATATAAGGCCACTAGTAGACAAGTAATGCGACTAGCACACCAAACAAGAAGCAGAATACACAGATCTCGTGAAGTTCAGTCACTAGCAGGCCGATCAGGGCATAAATGCCTAAGTCAGGTTAACTAGTTGCGCAGCAATCTCGAAGCAGGACTTAGAAATGAATTAGCAACGGATTAACCTCGCATCTAGATCCGACTAGTGCGATCAGATCTGTTACGATCAGACACGAGGCTAGCCAGACTGCGCTTTCGATCGCGGCCAACTGCGTTTACGGATGCGGAAGCATGGCTGGTAGTTTATCCTCGGCACTAGTGGCACGTTGCTGGGTCAAGAACGCGAAGTAAAACCGCTAGCATAGCTCCGTGGCTCACTAGCCGACCAGCAGCAGTTTCTAGACCGACTATTGCATACTTTTTCGCAGTATTTCGTGACTAGCCAAGAAATCCATACCGAAAATACCCCACTAGTATAGCTGTTTGTGTCGCTTTGTACCTTTCTTTACAGTATATAAGTAGTAGAATAGCCACTCGCAACAGAGGCGATGCCATCCCTGCGATTGCGAGTGACTAGTAGTATCTAGTGCCCCCAATTAAAGGCTTTTGTGCTTAACCTCGAACGAAGCGGCTACTAGTCGCTAAGTTACCTATAGTATTGAGTGAATTGAAGTCCCTTTGAGTCTACCATTGTGTCCTGCAAAGGCCAAGAGTGCTCCGAAGTTAGTTCTTGCAGTTTCTCGAAGTTAAAGTATTATTCTTAGGCCAAGAGTGCCACTAGTAAGCTAGAGTGCGAACTAGTCAAGTGTTATCACTTGTAAGGAGCAGTTTCTAGGCCAAGAGTGCCACTAGTAAGCCAAGAGTGCGAACTAGTCAAGTGTTGATCACTTGTAGGAAGTATTACAGGGCCAAGAGAGCCAATAGTCCGAACAGTCAGAGTCCCAGCGAGCGCAGTAGCTCAAAACCAAGTCACATTCATTCAATTGTGTCTTACCCACCCCACTAGTGCGAGTAGTACGCTTGTAAAACTCACTAGTAACGAATAAAACGTCTTTTGAACAACTTCCCTTGATTATCGAGTCTGCAGAGTGCTTCTATCGTACTCGAAACACCCGAATTCAATCAATTGGTGATAGTGTAGAGTTGTGAGAGGTTTAGTGCCGGTTGGAGATCATTTCCGCCCACTAGTCTTTTGTCACTCGCCGTTACTGAGCGCATCACCGTTGTTCATCCTAAGTCCGTCGTACTGAATAAAGCTTGCTCGTCTGTACCCTCCACCGTCTGATGTTGCGACGCTAAAATATAAAAATAAAAATAATAAGCAACATGAATTCCCGCTACCTTGGTAGTGGGTTATGGGTCACTCACTCCTGTTTGAAGTTTTGGCATGAAATTGCAAGATAACCGGTTTGGAAGCCGATAGCTATGAATCGGAGTTCCGCTCAGTTCTGTCTTGGTTCCGTCCACTACCAGCTCTGACCAAGCTCTGACTCGTTTGAGCGTCAACCCGATCATTTCTCAAATGTGTTTCACTTTCTGGAGTATAAAGTCAGTCCTGTTGCACTCCTGCATCCCCCTTTCTTTGCATCATTGCATCACTTCTTGAATTCAATAAGTGGTGTACTAGAGGCAAGCAGGTATTTTCGCGGCCTGGCCTGCTTGCCTCTAGTACACCACTTTTTGAAGCTAGTCTCACATGGACCGGTGCTTCAATGGTCTTTCCAATCCGATATCTGCGAATTTCCCTGTGAGTTGTACCTTTCTGTTTTTAAGCTACTATTTATTCATGTATCAGTGTCACTGCCATAACGGTGACATTTCCATTGTAGATTTCATGGATGGGCTTGTTGCTCGACGGCCATGAGACTGCTGGTTGTCCTATGCATACCGCTGATGCTGATACCACTGAATCACTGAATCGCTGAATCGCTGATACCACTGAACTGCTGATAATGCCATGCCGCTTGTACTGCTGATAATGCCACTCATACTTACTGCTGATCCTGCTGAAAATTCTACTTGTACTCTCATGATTCATCCTGATAAAACCTGCTTATACATATCCATCTGTTGGTGTCGTTTATTGCTCAATCTTCTGTTCTTTAAGTATTCGAGGGTTTTGTCATGCTACTCCATAATTGATATCCTATAGCATGCATTGCGTTTGAATCCCACCTCTCATCGTTGTATCACAGTAGTCTGTGGCCGGAATTGGATATGACTCATATCCAATTCCGAGTGGCCTCATCTTCCTTCATCATTTGATGGACTGCTTTGAATGTAGCTCTCGAGTCTCAGGATTGTGTAGCCCTCTATTAGATTCATATGACAAGAGTGATAGGAGCAACGGCCGGTCGCCAAAATCTTCTCCATAGTCTATGAGAGATATATTCCTTTTTGGGGAATAGCTGTACCAACTTTCTCTAATCTTTCTCTCTTTCAAACCACTCAAGATCATACAGTGCCAGCGCCTCTGAGCAGTGAGCACGGCGTGGTTCAGACCAGCTTGATGGGATTTTTGCTGGGCTTAGGTGGAAATTAGTAGATGCACATCGTCTAAGACAAATGCGGCATGCCATTATATTTTTCTCGACTAATGCATGTTTCACAGGAGGGACACATTTCTGATATCACTGAGATGTGCTCGGAACTTCCCACTTGAGCATCAAGGTACACAGGTGGTACACTTGTTGAACCCCGGGCTAGCCCTGACATGGATAGAATGAGGTGACCCGCCAGTTGCATTCCGGATGGAAATCAGCCTAACAGCCGCAATCTATTTAGGCGCAGGCCAGCCACTGGCCAAACCAACATAGCCCCAGGATAAAACAGGCCAAGCTTATATTTTCTCAATTGTAGCTAATCTTAGCCATCTTTTCTGACACTTTCCGTCTTTCCGATACTTTCTGTGCACCCACAGGATCCTCTCATATCCCACGAAATAATATTAAAACACTGTTTCATTGAAATCATCAGGTTCTCTTGTACACCAAGATTATACATAACAATAAGAAAGACACCACGGCCCAGTCCACCTCTGTTTTCTTCTCAGATCTCCATTGCAGCTGGCTCTCCAAGCAGTGACAGCTATGCAAAATTCAATAACATTATGCCTCAGAAGTGCATCGAAAATTCACCTCGGTTGTCATGAGTATAACATGCCACCATTGCAAACGCTGCCGCAACTTGACCTTATTGTGGAGGTTCATGCCAGTGTCTAAGATGATAAAGTAAGCTTCATGATGAATAAACAAAGAAAAAGAAGGCTATCACCATGCATGAAGCACTACAAGCAGCCACAGACAATCCCGGTAGCATCCCAGAGTATGAGCCAGAGTAAGAGCACCATTACCAGCCAGAAAGAGACAGAGCATGCGAACATCAGCCACAGAACCCTGCAGAGCCCCAAAACTTAAAACCTGAGGCATATACATGAATGCGGCATACATTGAGCTTGCACAACATGAGCTCAGCACTCTCTTCCAAAGGATGGACAACAAAACCGTCCTGATGAGGTCCTAGAAGTTGTTGGCTGCTGCAACCAGACAAATACATTTGAGCACAAAGATTGAGTTCAACACTCTCCATTGTGGGCAGACGACAATACCGCCTTGACGAGGCCCACAAGGATTCTTTGGCCCAGACGGACAATGGAAGATGGTGGAAGGAGGACAAGTTCAACACTCGTTAAATACATACAAACATTACTATGTAATAATACATAGGGGCCACAACATCAAGCACAGCGTCAGTTCAGCAGTGCCATGAGATCCTTTGCACCAGAACCAGTACTGACAGTTGAAGGGGCTTCATCTCCACTCTCAGCTGGACTGAAAGCTGGAGTGATGGGCAAAAACTTGAAGCCAGACTTGTCGTATGCCAACATTTGGTCAATAAACCTATATAGAATGCATTAGTGCTGGCTACTCTGAGAGCAGTGACTGCTCATGCTTTCCAGCTATCTGACAGTAAGCTGTCGGATTGATACTGCTCAATCTTGCCCTTAAAATACTCATCCATTTGGCTCCAGAAATCCTCTCCTTTTGCACTTCGGCCTGTAGGTAATTTGCGCTTCTTCTTTGGTGGTTGCGTTGAATGGGGTGGCTGATTTTCTTCCTCCAAGCAAGGATCTTCCAGTGCCCAGACGAGGTTCTGATTTTCTGCAACAAAGCGGTGCTAGAATATTGGATCAGCCCAGGCTCTAAAGGAATGCAACAACTTGTACATACAAATACACTATTGCGTGCCATTGTTAGATGATGGTTAGCACTTGATCCAGAGCGTCAATACTTCTTATTCATGTCAACGGTGAACTCGACCAAGGTTTTCTTGAGACTGTCATGGATCTGATATTATGTTAGCATCATCACCAGGAAGCAGCATGGTAAACACACATCCTCTCTCATCCGATTTCGGACACTGGAAGATATTACGTGGATTTCGCTGTGCAGGAGATGCTCTCGGGAGGGGACACCAAACACATTCTTGAAGCCAATGTTATCCTTCTCCTTGAGCAAGACATTCTGCCAGCATGGTCAGACACAGATGGAGAGTGAGAAAGGAAGGTAGAACCCACAAAACATTGGACTTATGGAAAACATACCTCTGTGAACAGATGCAAGTGTTTACACTGAGGTTTGGCGAGTTCAAAGTCCTTCGCCAAGCGGTCAATAACAACTGGCTTGATTGTAGGCGAGACTGAAGAGGTAGATGTATTGACCAGATTGACCGTTGTTGGGACTGATGAAGCAGATGAATTGATGCTGCCATTCGGGCACATGGTGGCATGGTCAGGTGAAGTTGGGCTGGATGGTGACCATGATATTGATGAAGGATGAGGCGAGGGAGATGGTAAAGCTTGCTCAGAGTATAGTGCTGCATAAGAAAAAGAAGCACCGGTGGAATATGGTCGAGGTAGCGGTGTCTGATAGTCTGAAGAAGTCCTAGAAAAATAAGGAGGTGAGTGCCTATTACCAGTGTCCTGTGAGGCGGTCCAGTTGGTCAGTTCTGTGTTGGATGAGGACATAGGAGAATGTACGATGGGGGAGATGGAGCTATACAGCTGGGGGTCAGCCATGAGAGTGGTGAACACTGGCAGAGAGCCTTATATACTCTGCTGGACGCATCTCATCATGTGTAGTAGCAAACATGTTGAATCAAAATCAACAGAATGGCCAAACTGTAAACAGAGTCACACTATAAATTGAGACACTCCATCGGCGTGACAGTGACAGACTTCCTGACATGTCCTCCAGCTCCTATACACCTTCATCTGACGACTATGGCGACTCTCAGAGCCAGCTCGTGCAACCGTAGGCTATCATGTGTCAGATCTCCGAAATGGCATTGACTTTTTTTGCATCCAGGTTTGGCCGTAGTGCTCCATCTCAGCTGAAGAAGAGAGCAGAGCGGCATCAAGCCGCATTGAACTCTATCGCAAACAATACTGTGCGACAGTGAGTGTATATTCACCAAGCTAAAAGATCAGACCTGACTTGCCTGAAGGTACTACAAGCCCGGCGGTGCTTTGGACTCGCAGACTACTGAGACACAGTGGGTCAATAAGCTATATCAGAATGATATCACCAGTGAGTGGTGCCAGTGCTGAAGAGGTAGCTAGATGGGCTCACATAGACAATATAGCCCCTCCCAGAAGAGCTGTAATTGTCCAACCTTCACCACAGATCAGTCGAAGAAGTCCCACTCTGAGTGATAACAATACATCAGCAGATGGTGGGCTGACTTCTGATGTTTTCAACATGGGTCTTCCCAACAATCTCGAGCAAGGGGATATCACCTTGGTTGATGATATGAGGTATGATATTGGTGCATCGTTTGTGTCACATTTTAAAGGCTTGGTGACAATGTGCCCTATGGGATACAGGTTCAAAAGCCAAGCTCATCCAGCCAGTCAAAGAGAATTCCACCTTATCTGTGATGACAGACAATGACATTCCCGTCGCATCAAGTCCGCCACCTGTGCTTGCCCTAAGCACAATCCAGACTTTTGAAGAATACAATGGTACGCACCAATGTCATCATTTGGTCTTGGTTTCTCAATGGTCTTTACTTTATAGAATTCATTGGTTCACTTGGTGGGGCACAGCTACCTCCCGGGTGGTCTGATGGGCCTGAGATTCTGGTGGCACGTAGTCCCAGTCCCATTGGTGCCATGAACTGCATGGGGCATGATTTGACAGATCTGGAACACCGAATCCTCACAGCAGTTCGCTCCCTTGTTGAAGACAAAACAGAGGCCATTACAGAACGTGCAGATAATGCACTTGAAGGGCACTGGCAAGAGGTTTCAGGGCTGTATGATGCAGCTAGACAGCAAGACAGATATATTAGCAAACTGCGAGAGTTGCTTTGGGTGTGTAATGTAGACGTACCAGAAATGTAATAGAGACACGACACTTTTGGATATCTTCATGTTATTGCAGCTTGGCAGGCCAGCAGGCGAAGACGTCTACCAGGCGATGTGAAGCAAGGTTTGCTCCCGTGGAGCCAAAAAGAACCTAGCCAAACATGTGCAATCATTGTCACACTCGTCAAATCTTACAATTATCGTCATATGGTTTCTATTTACAAGTGATTTACTGTGACTTTATGTAGTTACAAAGGTGGATCAGGCTGGGGCCAGCTATGGTCGCCATATTGCCACTGACGAGAGAACGGAACACCCTGCCCCATACGATCTTCAGCGCTTGCATTGACTGGACGAGACGGTACAGAAAATGGAGGCATTGTAACAGAATGAGGATGTAGATGTGTGGTAACATGAGGTGTTGACATATTCTGGGGAAACCATGGTTCACTTGTAGTACCGGTCCAGAGGCGAGAGTCGTCTTGTGAATGAACGATCTGCCTGGCTTCTGGAGAGACGCTTGGGTGGTTATAATTCTCGAATTGGCCATCACCAAGGCTATAAGATGGACCAGCTATCGGAACTGATCCAGCAATGGGCCAGAATTGTGCTTCACCCAGATAGTGAGGTGGTTCTCGAAGCGACTGAGCATGAGTGACATTGGATCTGGAGGGAATGTGTGTGAAGCTGGATTGTTCCAATGTGTATCCTAAGGACTGGCGAGTGCTCGCTGGCCTGTTAGGATTGAGCTGTGACAGAGGTAGACTTGCATTCCTCGGCAAGGCAGAGGGAGTCGGAGCACGAGAACTCTGTCACTGAGGATGTTGCAACGTGATCTCCTTCTGAACGCTGGTGAGAACAATGCTTGCAGTGTCCCTGGGTACAGAGTTGACACAGAAAGGTTGTATAAACCAGGCACTACACATTTGGGCGGTATTCAGAACGATGTCCTGTGGGTTCCACTGATGGATTATCTGCTCATGCAATTCCAATGTGAGTTCGCCCTCTTGCCGAACTGGCACTACCCTCTCTGCACCACATCCATTTTTAATACAGTCGTGTTGAACATTGACTGTGCATAGAACATCCTGGATATGCCATGTGAATAGAAATATGAGAGAGACAGGAGCAGACAACTGACCTCCAATGGTACAATGGACAATCTTGTTGTTTGTTCAATTTGCGGCATGCCATGGGCGCTTGTAGATCCCAAGGAGACTGCTTTGACAAGTATGAAGTCAACTTGATCACCGAATAAAACCGTCCGCTGCAGAATCTCCTCCACTGAGCCGATGAAGTTGCTCTCGGACCCACAAACCACCACATGTTCCCTAAGCTGACATAAGTCATGATTCAGCAGGTAAAAATTCTTGCCAGTCTTACACATGGGATTGATTGGAGTGCCGTTTGTATACCCAAACAAGCTGGAGGCATGACTTCCCATCTTCGTGTCAAGGAAAGGACATGCTGCTTGACCATCACTGGAGTATGTACCTAAGCGTGTCTGGTTAGAAAGTGAACCACTACAATTGCATGGTCGGACTAACCCCATTTTTCGGCTTTAGTGTCCTTTGCTGTGAGACCAAGATACTCCGTAGCCGCGCTGGGCTCTGCAACCAGTGCTAATGCCCTCTTGGCGATAGTCGTCCACTTGTTCCTCTGATGGGAAAAGCGTGCTGGTAAGGAGGCTATTGTTCCCGCTTGTGCATCGTTGTTTGTCGCCGGATGTAACACTTGCTTCACCTCAGCATTATCTCAGACCAGGAAGAGACCCTGGCTGAACAGATGTCGAATACAATTACATTGCACGAATGCTCATGCTATGTCATGTTGACACGCTTGGAAAGCGTTCACACGTGTAATTTCGCGAAATGTATCAATACATACATTTTATAAAACCTAGATACCAAGGCAATGAGAGATACCTTAGAGCGCAATGTCCTAAGTGCAGGCAATGAATTACCTTGTGTGATGTTCAGTGGAGCACATGGCTTAACTGTAGAGTGATACTGTAAGGGTCACACTAAGTATAAAGTCCCAGCACTTGACACTGAGTACATTGACAATGCACACAGGATGCACGCTAAGAATAGAACCAGAGAAGCTCAGGAGATAATTAATACTTCGTGTAACCTTGATCTATGACACGCAAGGCACTGCCATGCCGGTAGCTAGCACTCTAGACCTCGGGATGTCAGAATCAGAGTAAAACCGATGTCTCTGGCTTCGGCTGAAGCGTGCAAGACCTAGACAAGGAACTGGTTGCCCTAGATACCATGGAAATCACTAGAAGATATTATTCCGAGACACACAAGCTGCACAGTATGCTAAAACCCCGAGGATATACCAAGTGACGTCAATATGTGTGCAGAGCACTGCTAATCAATGTCATGCCATGGAGAAACCAGAGCCTGGCCCTGAGTCGGAGCTCTGAGTAAGTGCCAAGCTATGGCATGATGGCAACGAGACACGCGGGACCCAGAAAACAGAGTTCCGCAACCCAAAATATACTATATATGGTTGTACTAATTTGTAGGATGTAGACTAGATAAATAGCGCAGTGTAAATTGTAGTGTACAGGTTTCGGACCCCCGTTGTAGTCGCACGCAAGCCCTCAGCTTGATGCTCTAGCTTCAGGAGTAGTTTGTAACTTTGAGCGAGAGAATAGACCTTTTATTGATAACATATTGAGTGACTTGAGTATCGCATGAGGCATAGAAAGCGAACGCGGCACTTGTGTACTGTTTGAGTGATTGGTTGACTTGCGCTCTAACCTGAGAATAAGAGATTTGTGTCATTGCAGATGTGCTCTTGAGTTTTGAGGTTTTCTTGTGACGCGAGGTGCTACAGGCGGCACAGGTTCAAACCCTGTGGTCTGATTAGTACGCACTTGAGGGTTCTCATTTCCGCAAGTGGCAGAGGTTCAAACCCTTTGGCTTGTGGACAGGGTTTATTTGGTTATTGTGTCTCTGGATCGCATAGGTTCAAACCCTGTGGGTCTACGATTGGTTTGGAAGCTGGAGCGCGTAGGTTCGAATCCTGTGGCTTGAGTGGACGTGTTGTGAAGGGTTTCTGCTTAGAGTGCAAGCTTTGAGTCGTGTTCAGGGTGTGTTCAAGTTGTTGTGGTCACCTGTGTGTGTTGCGCAAGGCTTATTGAGGGTTTTGTTGGTGTGTGGCGATGTGTTGTGTATTGTAGTACACCTTGCCTTGAGGCCCGGCAACATCGGTCGCCCCTCTTGTTATTAAAAGCCTTTGGACTTAGAGAGATCTAGATACCCTACGAGCGCTATCGCTATATGTGTGTATCGTATATTCTGAGAGTTTAGTTGTATTGCTTCAATCTGCTTCTATCGCATAATATCCCCCCAAGAACTTTGAGGGTTTGTGTGTGTAGTGTTGGGTGTGGGTGTGATCAGTGTCTTCAACACTGTTGCATTTCTAGCCTGCATGCACAGAGTCTCTTCAGCGTGATGGAGCATGACGATTGGAGTGAACACTCTTTGTTCAAATCACAGCATTGAACAATTCAAAGGCCTCTGTCGCAAAGAGCATCGCAGGGCCAAACCGGCGAATGTGCTCTGGCAGATGGACAAGAATATGGAACTTTGGCTTGTTAAACCACCAGCATGTCCACACTGCTACACACTGCAGGAAACAGTCAATCTCCTTCTGTAATAGCACCTAAACATTCACGTTAAACCTCGGCACAATGACACATTCCAAAAGCACTCACAACATAGGCATCAATGTCCTTGATCTCGGGTTGCCAGATCAATGGCACCAGTTTAGAGAATGCTACCCACATCTGATAGCAGTCGTCTTGAACGAAATCCTGCAGTACAAATGGGGCAACCTGAGCAATCGCCCAAAAATCCCGACCAGTCAGTGATCCACAGTAAGTCACAAGAGTATGGCCTGCCAGTGGTGGGAGGCCCATTCCTTCTACATCGACTGAGGACAGGCAAACCATTAGCTGACATTTTTTTGCCTCATTCTTGCTCAGTTGATTGTGAACAACATCACACCACAGATACTTGACAAAACCAAGTAGGACCACATGGAGAATCTCAACTGGAGTGTCTGAATGCAGATCCAACCCTTGACACAAAGTCAGTTGAGGTAATGGAATAAAGACAATGTCTTACCTTTTATTCACCACACCGGACTCAAAATCTCCTCATGCATTTCACTGATTGCTTTATCAAGAGCTTCTTGTCTTTGATCGCCTCGTTTAGCTTTGTAGGAGTTGATCAGTTTGTCGATAAAGAAGGAGGCAAAAGTATCCTTGAGACCTGAGTCGGTTCTCATGGACTTGATCTTGTTTCCCATGCCAAGTATTTGGGCCTCGACAAACTGTGATCGCAATTTGTCCATAGTTTCTTCTTTGGTCCGTGGGACGTTGACCTAGGTGGACTGGTGGTCAATACAAGAAAGGTCCCAGGTGAAATCGACTTGCCTTCAGAAAGTCCGTCACATGTCGCTTCATTGCCTCAAAAGACTCAAGGAGTTTTGAATGCCCTTTTGGCTTTGTTCCCTTTGCCGATTGACCATCATCCGAGCCTCCATCATGGCCATCATCAGAGTCGCTATCTGCACTGTCCACTTGCCAGACATCATCAGGAATATTGGCAGTATGACCAGCCGGTCGACTCTCATTCGCATCCTTTCCCTTGACCCAACAGATCCTGCAGAAATATTTCCCTCGAAGGCCAATGTGACATGCAAATTCACTTTGCATAGGATTGTCCCCAAGCATTGCAAGCACCATGGGTATCACTAGAACCGCTTCGTTGAAGTGACAGTCCCATGCCCATATCCCATTATCCTGCGCTTCTCTGAATGAAATAGAAGGTAAGCATGAGAATTGTAGAAGCGGTGGATTACTCACTCAAGCTGCTCAACGATACCATCCAACATCTCCAAGGGTGGCGCAATATTCGACATGCACAAGAAGTGCACATTGTAATCCTTCTGCGACTCTGAACATGGTAATCCAGTGGGTGTGAAAAGGAAGCTGTTATGTTTATTCCATTTCTTTGACACATTGCCAGATGTATCGTCACAATACAGCCAAAGAGGAAAGGCGAGCACTCAGCAGCCCTTTGCACGTTCGCGCCATTTGTTACCTGTCTTGGGATCGGTCAGTGTCCATGCCAACAACACTTCGGGTTTGTGGATGTCCTCGCAAACACCTAAGAAGATTGATGTCAACATGAATCAACCAAACTTGACACCAACTTACTATCAATCAGAGTGGGGTGCGGCAGATTGTAGATCTGCTCGGCGTCCTTACAGAGCTCAGGAAATTTCTTGAGTATTTCATCCTCCGACACCTCATATCCGTCCACTTTGAGAACCCGCCAGACAACATTGGTCTCATTGACACATGTTTGCATCTGCCAACAGCATGCAAAGTGCTTGTTGTTGCGCTTGAACCAGCGATAGGGCATGCATACCACACCATCCCGAAGCATCATAGGCTCGTGAATGTAGTAGTCTTCACCGTCCTGAAGACGTAGCATGGGCGTCAGTTGGTCATCAGGAGCTTCGTTTAACCAGCGAGCAGCCTGGCAGGCTTCGGAGAGGTGTTTGCTGGAGTCTTCAGGATAGAACTCAAGGAGCGGTCGGATTTGTGGATTGCTCATTTCCTAAATGCTCATGAGGCTTGGACACATATTTTCAAGGAGCAGACTCACCTGTGCAATGATTTGCGAAAGACTGTTCACGTAGTATCGATGTCCCAGTGCTCCTTCATAGCGAATACTATCTACTCCGCATAGCTTCTGAAGGGCATCGTTGAGCTTCTTCGTGGATGAAACCGAGGGTAGATTGTCGACTTGATTGGCCTCCAACAGCCACAGGAACAAATCCAGCTGGTGCTGCGAAAACGCCGAGCGAGAGAGGTGCATAAATATGTCTAAAGTACATGACTGGGCATGTCAGTACATGAAGAAATAAGAGCAGGATGGCACGTACTATCCTATCTGGCCAGGGAAACCACTCATTATAGGGATCAAAGATATCCCGAGCCTGAGTACGGCGACGCTTGCGAGAATGCTCGAGTACATCTACAGGTGTCATGGTTTTAGTGCAGTGCGTGGTTTCTATCATATCTGAGCCTACCTGGATCGTCTGGTTGAACATCCTCTTCTTCATCGGATCGCTCGTCAGCTTCATCATCCAATGGTATGGTATCCGGTCCTCTTTCCATCAGATCCATGATAGCTTGCGCAATCAAGGTAATACCGGTTTGTTGAGGCGACTGCATGCCAGTCTCTCCTGACTCTTCAGCACTCTTCCAATAATCATTGAGATAGTTGGTGATGGGATCTGGAGTGGTATCTGGAAGTGGAAGTGGCTTGGGGCGCTGCCCAGCAGGTAAAAAAGAGTAAAGCAGATTGGTACCGGCGACATCCAATGGAGAGAGAATTGGAACAGCAGGAACCGGCTGTTCTGAACTGCATGGCAATGACTGGGTGCTCTCAAGTGCTTGAGCCGCTAACGAAGGGGGAGGAACTTGCTGCGCCAAAGCCAAGGTTTGATGCTTGCTGGACTTTTCATGTTGCTTGGCATTCCGGATGTCTCTCCCTAAAGAGTCATTGCAAAGCTGGCAGTAAGCCTTTTCATTGCCCGTAGAATCTATAGTGACATGCCAGACTATGAGACAAGTTTGAGAAGTCGACGTGGCAAGAAGCAAAGACAGGGAAAATACCGTCGGCATTCAAAGTAGATGCAGCGCGGCTTAATGACATAATGGATCAGCTCTATTATTGGGTTGGGCTTGCGCAGTTCTGGTATTGGTGTATGCTGGGATGTGGATGGTGGTTATATTTCTGTATATTCACCCTGTGGTTGCACCAATATTCCAGCCCCTGTACAAGTACTCCTATATAGCCTCATTGTAAATAAAATTGGACAGGTTTTAATTTTCAGCGGAGCTTGCGGCTGAGATTGCCTGGGTTAGCCGCCGTCTATCCGAAGCTCCAGCTGTGTAGCGGGTTTGCCGCCTGTCGGCCCTACTTACTTATTATGTAAGATAAATTTGAGTTCGAAGCTCGTATCACCCTTTTGACGCATGCTCCACTTTCTGCTGTCAGCCTTGAAGTTTGCAACCTTTTCATTGGAATTTTATCGAATAAATGAGCCTTGAAAACATTTGGAAATGGTAAATATAACTATCTTTTATATTTATATATTACTCCTGTTAGAATATGTCGCACATTGAGTCTACACCTGCCCATATTTATTCCACTGAGTATGAGTACGAGTCGGAGACGGACTTGGAAGGAAAACAAACAATCTATCAGAACATTCAAGATTCAAGAATTGGTAATTTTTTAGCGTCGCAACATCGGACGGTGGAGGGTACAGACGAGCAAGCTTTACTCAGTACGACGGACTTAGGATGAACAACGGGCAACCGGCCCTGTGATTACCCGAATTTACCGGTCACTTGCCAATTTTTCCCAAGGGTCTTACTGGGTGAGTCGCCGGACACACGAGGGTAAGAGAAAAATTCAAAATTAACAGTAAATTACAGCCTATTTGCCACTAATCTGGCGGGTCCGGTTCTATTATATAGTCGCGGAACTCGTGTCTGTATAAAACGAGTCCGACGGTTGACTTGAAAACACGTGTTCTTCAGGGCCGGGCCAACAACTTCCGAAGGACGCCTGAGCTGTAAGTGACGATCACTACTAAATCTGCGATTCTGTGTTAGCCTTACTCCCTCGCATCCACGATACTCATCTCTTCGCGTCGATAGCAATGGATGTAAGTGCACGTTTTTGGGCATGATCTCCATTCTCGAAACCGATTCTGGATTGACGCTCTACCAGAACATCCCCGAAGGCCTCTGCTCCAGATGCAAAGAATTTCTCTTACTTCCCAAAGAGATACCCACCTCTATGATCCCACGATCCCTCGCCCATCTCTCGCAAACGAACGCGGCCCCGCCAGAGTCCGAAGTAGAGGATCTAAAAAAGTCGAGAGAGCACGTCAGACGTTCAATCGCGGAACTTGATGATCAAATTCGCGACCTCACTCTCGTACTGGAGACGCTCCGAGTCGAGCGTGTGCATCAGCAAGGAATCGATGACGAGTACACTGCTATCCTTGCTCCCATACGTCGTATCCCCTCCGAGATGTTATCAGAGATATTTTTCCATGCACAGGAAGAGTACCATCGAGTATTCGATATATCGAGTCCCTCCTGGGTGTTGAGCTGGGTTTGCAGCTCATGGCGGATGGTCGTGGTGAACTGTTCGGAGTTTTGGTGCAATCTCGATGTTTGCCCCCGCTGGACTATGACGGGAAATGAAACACTTTTACTCCGGACTACGATCAGCCGAGCTGTAGAGCGCAAGCTCGTTTTACAGTTACGCTTCAAGAATCTGCCTCCCTTTGATTCAGACATCATTCCTCTTTTCAACGTCTTGATGGAGTCCTCGGACCGCTGGCTCATTGCCCGCTTGAATTTGCCTCCTGAATATCTGCCTGCTTTTGCACCCATACGTGACCGACTTGATGGTCTAGAACATCTGCATATATTCTGCAATGAATGCATACAGGATGTTCATATCAGTGCATTCGAAGTGGCGCCCCAGCTAAAATCCGTATCGATATCTGGCTTCCTGACCGCGATGGTATCGCTGCCGCCATCTCTCTTGGAATTCCGCGATGATAGACCATATGGAGGCGATATTCTGAATGCATACTTCCTGGATATCATCCGGAACGCACCTGACCTGCATACATTCAGCGTAGGGCACCAGGATTTAGTCGGCGATGGAGTCTTGGGCATGGTGCCACGCATTCTGCACCCCAATATTCATGTCCTTCGTGCATGCGACGGGTCTTTCCTTCGCAGCCTCACTCTTCCGCAACTGGAGCATATGTGCTTGGCGGCGAGCGGGGTGGATTATGGCTGTCCCCAAGAGTCCCTTCCCGGTCTATATGACCTGTTGCAACACTCGCACTGCTCTCTCCGAAGCTTACGCATCATGGAGCCCTGGTCCCTGGATTCCACCGTCCTCGATATCCTTCAGCTGACTCCTCGTCTTGAGGATTTCTATGTTTCTGGTTGGGGAGGGGATTTCAACACCGTCATGCAGATCATCTCTCGCATGTCTGATAAAGACGAAGAACACCGCCTGCGTCTCATCCCTGAGCTGAAAAACTTTAATTTTATCGTTGAAGCATCTAACATTTCCGCGCCCTTTACGTTCAGCGACACGGCTCTTGTGGACATGATTGCTTCTCGATGGAACCCAGTGCCAATCGGGGGGGAGAAGTTACGGCGCGTACATATGCGAATAGATCGGGATTTGCCAGTCCCAGGAGGTCTTTCGCAGGACGATCAAAGCCGATTGAAAGCTTATAAAGAGGAAGGTCTCGATATCTCGATCGTTGATACAGACACCATATACGTGTGATATGTTAGAGGTTACAGCTAGAGTTCAATCTAGTCTACTCTCTACTCTCTTTATCGATTCTCGTATTTTATCTGTGATTCTTCGAAGACAATTGAAGCAATCTACGAAGCTGGCCACTGAATTATTCACCGGAGGGCCGCATAGCTCAAATGTGCTTTCCAACACCATCATCATGATATTTTGGCTGCCTATGTGGAGGGCGGCGCGATATTTTATGACTAGTGAGTACTTAACATGTGTACGGATGATCTTACTGTCAAACGCTCCATCGCTCATCTCCCGACGGTCCCCGACGCGTCGACGCGTCGCGACGCGATAGTCACGTGCTTCGGATGTTTCAAGTTCGGCTATCGATTCCCGCTACCTTGGTAGTGGGTTATAGATAGTTCCCTATTGTGCTTCCGTTTGGCGCTGCGCTGCATTCTGTCAGCCAACTGGTGTGCCCCCTATCGTCGTTGTGGCGTGGGATATTGTAATGGTCTGCGGTCGCAGGTGCCGATGGTGTGCCGTTACTGTTCGACTTGGCTGCCGGATGTCGCCGTAAACTATTGCCTTGGCTGACGACATCGTATTTCTTATGGCGACGCTGTCGTGCGTTAGAGCGAACGAGCGGTATAGCTATTCTATCGCGCTACAATGGCCCACTTCTCATCGTTCTACTGTCGTTCACGTTCCCGGTGGGGCCCCCGGCCCGTGGGGGGATGGCCGAGTTACGTGTCAGTACCGGCTTATTCGTTCATTCTTGTACGCTGGATTTGGAGGTGAAAGAGGATCTCCCTACCGATGTCGTTCTGGGTTTCGATTGGTTTCAGTTGTTTGCTGACCACGCGCCTGGACATCAGTGTGAGTTCATATAAGAACCTTCAGGCTTGGACTTACCTCGTTCTAGATGTAATACAAACTCAGACACAAATGCATCGATTATTGATAGTGTGTGTCGGCCAACCTCTCTGTTCTTCATTCCGTCTGCTTCTGAAGACGTTGTGGTTGCAAATCTGTTTGGACATGGACTTGTGGTCGGTACCACCTGCGAGGATCATCCTCGTCGTCGCGCGCGTATTATGGAACATTTGCTGGCAGGTCTTTGTGCGGGGGGGAGCGGGTCTTATTGCTTGGATGTCGTGCAAGTATGTCGGAGCGCGTTTGTATATCCCCACGCGTTCTTCGTTGCCTGTGTTGTGTCGTCAGACATCATTGGTAAAACTGATGCGCGATACATGGACTGCTTCTCTCCTTTCTTCGCTGCTGGCGTGCAGAGGAACAAGCGTCGAACGGCGTCTTCAGGAGCTGTACAACGACTAGAACGCATACGGTATATGCCGGTTACGGATAGATCACCGCCTCTGGACGATGCAGCAGCGACAGCAACTGGTATGCTGTTCTCAACGTTCGCATGGATCATCTCAATTCTCGAAGGATACATCATATTCATGGACAGAAACGTGTTACATTGAACTCCATCATGCCATATTGTAGGCTTAACTATAGCTACCCTACTTGAGTAATGGGCGCGAGGGAAAATGTGAGCTGGCGGCGGCGTAGCTGCCGCCGAGCGAACCTTTTCCCCGCGTCCATCCACAGTCGCTATTAGTATATGTGCATGTCATTCAAAAAGTAGAGTGCTTCAAGTTTCCCGATTGTGTCGTTAGTCGGTAAATCCCATGTGAACACTAGTACTTGTGATGTCAAGGTAGCGGGCTATGCCGCTTGCCGGCCTTACTTAGTTATTTGAATTTCTCAAGAGCAGCCTCTTGCCATCACACTCTCCAGCCATCATTTCAAGGTGATGGATTAGGGATGCATTTGTAGCGATTGATCAGGTCAATAGCATGATTATATTCCCCTCTATTCGCTGATAAAATTGCCCAGGTACTCAGCACATGCTTGTCCCTAGAAGCCACCGGCTGCAAACAGGAATCAGTCATGACTTTATGGAATTATCATGCATCTCGTCGAGCGACTTCGTTAGCCGATCTTCCGAACGAACTATTG
Organism: Armillaria ostoyae; assembly: GCA_902506015.1. Lineage (NCBI taxonomy): Eukaryota > Fungi > Basidiomycota > Agaricomycetes > Agaricales > Physalacriaceae > Armillaria > Armillaria ostoyae. The sequence goes on along the minus strand of LR732080.1, from coordinate 600,069 downwards.
ATCATGATTTTCCATCAAATCAGCACCGACGACATGGTTGCGGTGGCGTGTCTCTGCCGTCGACTCAACGAAGTCATGTTCTCATACCACTTTCACACCTCCAAGAAGCTCCTAGGAGACTACGTGCAGTTTGGAAATATTGGACGTCCATTCAGCTCCCTGCGCCATTTGCGGCTTTGCTTCGTAAACAAGCCCCATATCACGTCCATGACATTTCGGTTCTCCACGAGCTTTGAGAAGGAGATGAAGGAGGTTGACCGCTACCTTGCGTCGATTTCCCACGTTCCAGCGCTTCATATCGACTTCCGCTCGCTCTCTTTTGCTCCGTTGCCAGGCGTAAAGCAGTGCCAATTGGATATTCTTCTATCATTCAAAGATTTTTGCGAGACGCTCTCCAAACTGAAATGTCGTACCCTCACAACCTCCGCCTATGCATCTTCCCTCAAGCTTTTAGAAGACCCCATTTTCAAACCCCCACCATTGACAACATTACGCACCATCACACTCTACGCGCAGCCGAAACATTTCATGGACTGGCTCATCGACTCAATGAATCATTCGAATGTACGATCCCTGACAGTCATGTTTAACGGCTCAGACATTCTTCCTCGTCTAACTCTTCCCCGCCTCACCAACTTGCTGTGTCGCGGCCCCAACACCTCACTCGTTGCCGTATCGGCATTCATTTCTCGCCACCCGACCTTGCAGAGCCTTCATCTGCTCGGTGGCACATCTCCCATGAACAAGAGCTTGCTGCAAGATAGAATTAGGTTATTCCCTTGCATAACAAGCATTAGCGCTTCGGTCGATACCCTCGCCACTCTGCTAGAATTTCCGCAAGCATTTCCCATCTTGCAGGACATCTGTATGCAGGGGTCCATTACTGCAAATGACACCAACATTCGTCTGGTACAAGACACATTCACGCTCATCTCGCGGATCCCGACGATTACTGCAATCAAATTACCATTAACGAACCTCGCGAGCAAAGGACGGGATTCATTTGATTACCACGTAGTCAATGCCACCCGCCTCACTTCTGATGAAGAATTTGCCGTGCGAGCGGAGTCTCTTTTGACGAGCATTACAAAGTTGACAGCCTCCGCCGTCGAGGGGCACACCTACGGAGTCCAATTCTTTCAGGCCGTGGCACGCTTTCCTTCCGTTTGTGAGCTCCATGTGAGCGACGTGCGTTTGAGGACGATCAGCGCGCAGGCGAAGTTCATCAAGAGACTTCGGCCGTGTTGTCCGTCTTTGAAGAAAGTTTTCATCAATCTTGTTGAGTATCGCCTGGATGAGTTCGCATGACCCGTACTCCAAAGATCTTCCAGGGTCATATCTCATTTATTTGCCAATATTACCGTGTTTCTAAATCTTCCACTGATTTTACAACCATTGTTCAGGATATCTACGCATTAAACATTTCGTTGTATAATGGAGAACCTCTAGACAATTGGGGCTTACGAGAACGCGGTTTGAGCGTAGAGTTAAATCTGATATTCCGTGATATCCCCTTGCTACACTCGAGCGAGCTCATTAGACTGAAACAACAAGGGGTTAATGATAACAAGAAAGATTGGGACAATGGGCATTGTAAACTTACGTGAAAAACTGGTCGCCGTGAAGTAAATCATTCATAAACCACTTTTATCTCCTCGCATATCGCATTCCAGCCCTGCTGATCCTCCAAATTAGCAAAAGTGAGCTTGCGCCATGATTTGAGCCAAAGTTCTTCCAACACGCCAGTTCCAACCGTAGAACTACCGTTGATATCTGTGGTACCATCGGGCGCGCGTTCCTTCATGGACATGTGGCGTGATCGCAACATACAAAAAAGGACAGTTGGAGTGAAAGTAGAAACTCCAGCAGAAGAAGCGAAGAGCTGAAGAGTGAGGGTTTGGAGATTTGGGAGTATACGATGTGACTGCGAAACGGTGAGCCCGTTTAACAAGGAATCTGGAACGACTTTCATGCACAACCGGAGGTCCACAACACTATCGGCGACTGTGAGGAACTCAAGAAGAGCTCTCACATTCTGGTCAAGGGAGACGTTCAATGTGAGCCGAAGGATTTGCAGTTCATCAAAGATCACATGCATGGGAAAGCGGACAACACGATTGTCGTGCATTGGGAAACACACGTTGACCAACATAGCCGATGGGAATGCGACTGAAGCCAAAAGACGGTAAATGGCACCTTCTGGAGACTTTGCAGACTCGTGCACATTGAGGCTGGTTACCGACGGCATGACTATACGCCCGCCACCTGGAGGATTTTCCGAGTCGCTCTTAAAAGAGAATACCAATCTTTCGACGGAGGTCAGCCGTGGAAGGATGGTGAGGTTGTGGGGGCTCAAAGCATCGGAGCAGTCGTACATGGTCAAGTTCGACCATGGAAGGAGTAAAACGCGTAAGGGATCAACATCATCGAGGGATCGAAAACTCCGAAGCTGAGGAGCTGACTGGAAGGTGTCAACCTTCATGTTCCGTGACGGCGAATTCCGTCGGGCGCAGATACGAACAATGAGGGTCTCCAGTCCGAGGAACGAGTTCCCAGAGAGGGACTTGAGTCCCTCGGGAGGCAAATCGGCGCGCAGATGTTTCCATCTGGATGAGCTGGTGTGGAGCATGGCCAAGATTGGATGGTCTCCAATCCCGGCGAGGCCACTGGAAAGAGAGACGGAAAGGTCGCATCCTCGAGATCGTTCAAGCTGTAATCCAAACTTGAACATGATGTTTCGGTGTGGAATCATGAGCTCAGAATAGGTGGAGAAATTCAAAATGACCGAGGTCCATAAGCACGGTGACGAGAGAGAGATGGTGCGCCACCGGTGACTGACATGGGATAATGTCCACGGAGGTTCAAGACGACCCAAAGAGTCATGGTAACCATGGCGACGAGACACAATATCCTCCCAATCATAGACGCACCAAGAGAAGATCTCCCGAAGGATATCATCGTTAATGGTACGAATGGGGTGTAAAAGAGATCTGGCGTCGTCGATACACGACAACACCTGTTCTCTTTCGCTGATAAAGGTTTCCAAGATTCTCTGGGCCTCCGATATCCTCTCGTCGAACAGAGAAACTGCGGTTGTGCCACTCGTGACGGTCTCGCGTATGTTGGATCTCTCCATCTCCAAGGGGGGATCGTTTTGACTTAACAGCTTCTGCACTCGGGGTGAACGAAATTGTTGCATCACTGATGGAATCGCAGGGAGGCCTGGCAAAGTACTACAAAGTGGACAAGGTACGCCGGTAGATTCAGACATCTGAAATGGGTGGTAAATCAGCGCGTTTATTTCACGCAGAAACTGGGTAGTGTAGAAATTTACCTCATGGGAGTATGAGAGTAGATGAGAGTAATAAGGAGACGTTGCAGTGACAGACCTGAGACAGGAGAAATATATATCCGGCCTCCGGCCCGACTCGGTAAATCTCGACTGTCTTTGATTTGAGAGTGCCTAGGGGAGACTACCGACTCGGGATCTATTAGCAGCTGAGAGCAAATCTAGTAAGCTTGACCTGGTCTTCCGTCACATCCTCCCATTCTTCTTCGTCATCCTCCACAGAACTCAGTGGCACCACGTCAAACCTGTCTCCTGCCCAGCCACCTTGTGAAAGATCTAACATCATATTGCACGACGAGTTGGCGGACCAACAGATGTTCGTGAACAAAATGTTGCCAAGATCGCCACTTTTCTCACTGCTCTTCAGCTCTTCGACCGCCACATCCCGCCGGACATAGACGTGCTTCGTCAGATTCCGCAATACCATTCCTCCCAGATCAATATATCCTCGAGATGTTATCTGCCTATAGTACTGGTACGTGAAGTCATAGAGTGTCGTCGGCGAATCGTCGTCGGAATCGTCGGAGTGATACGAGGCGATCTCGGAGACTTCTTCAGAGGTAAGGACATCGGGTGGACATTCTCTCATATAGTCCCCAATACACATGATGCGGCAACCGGCCCACGAGCCCGCCAAAAAAGCCATGATATCGCTGAAGTCGTCGTAAAAAATTTCGCCCAGCTTCCCCCCTAGACTGAGACGCTCGCGCCTGTCGATATTAACGAGTTCCCAGTGTTGACCCATAGTAATCGAGAACAGGATTCAAATGCGATGAAGGTGGCGGTGGAGAAGAAAGAAAGGTTTTGTCTGGTGTTGCTTGGTCATCGACAGTCATCAACGCGATCTCGTGATTTGGACCGACGTTCCTCTTCATTCCTCCCTCGTGTTTGTCTCGCGTCTGGTGTCTGGGAAACGACTCCAAATCAGGTCATGAAGTATCATCTAGCCTGGAATACGGACGAATTCAATCAACTCTTTTTTTTTGTTTGACATCGAGGTAAACACAGGGGTTACAGACCAAAGTCCGCGCCACTTCCACGACCCTGTGAGGACCTACTCTCGAGTAATCCCTTGTCCCAGGCATTAGTAACCAAATCTGTCGAGGCACAAACTGCAGGATCTCGTACTTTATCTTTACCGTGGTATTGGGTCCGCGTTTTGCTCCCGTTATCAAATTATTTTACTTCACGACTTCACACTATGGCCAATAACGTTATTCAGATCCTCATCGTTTGGCCCCGATCCATTGCTAGCTTAACTTCACAAGGTACAGAAGAAACCCGCTGTTATGGTTGACTGGAACTCTCGATAACTTTCTGTGATTTCTACCATTAGTCGACCTCTCAGTAATGCCGTCTCGGACGTCAGCTTGCTTGAGGGACTAATTACTCGTAATCTCGGAGCCTTGTGCCTGATATACTCAAACCTTATCAATAAAGCTGGTCCAGATCCAGATGCTTGCACACGCTTCGGAAGTCTACCTTGCATCCACATTTGATCATTGCTCTAGTGAAGCGGCAGTATCCTTGGTTTCCCCTCGTCTATTCTTGCAGATTTCTTTTCTATATGATCTAGTGTATCATCTGTCCTTCACAGCGCTGAAGACAAGGTGCAAACACTACGCATGAGATTTAAGAAGGCCAACTGCATCCAATTGCATAGCCATAAAAAAATTAACATAACCAGGGTACAATGTCCAGCCTCGTGTTCTACCCGAACACGCTTCACAGTGACTATCTTGGACAATGGAGATCTTATCCCCGATTTGTCTTGAATGGTAACTATCTGGATTTGGTTTCCAAACAATCGGCGGCTCCCGCAGAGATGATATGGGTTCAAGATTCAGCGCTGGAGCAAGAGAAATAGAGGGTATATTTCTACCTTCGAGTCTTGTCTTTTAAAGTCTTCCTTCAACTTGCATCGTCGCAAGAAAGTCCGCCTCCAAATTTTGCAGTTATGGCCGTTCGTCTCTCTCTCTCTCTCCTTCTTTCGAGCGATTTATTGACTCTCAATTTACTTCAGCGCGGTGATCCTGCTTATCCTCCTCTAGAGCATAGATGCAGCTACATAAAGGATGGTGAACCGTGCCAATGGAGCTTCAATAGACGGTACGACCGCGATAGGCATGAGAAAACTCACCTTGAAGCTGACGCTCGACTGGAGAAGTAAGTGATTTGATTTCTCACAGCTACCTGGACCATCGGCTAACAGACTTCGATACAGTCTCCATTATTGTCCCCTCGGTAGCCACTGCCCTCATGATTTCAAGAACCTCCAACTGGGAAACCTTCGAACGCACATCAAGACTGTCCAGTAAGTTCTTGCATCATATTATCCTTCACTGAGTTCACTGCATTTATTCCACCAGCCAGGACATCCAGCATTTGATATGCCAGGTGTGCAGGCCATTCGTGCTTACGGCGGACCCAGAAGCCTTCGCACGGCATCAGGCAGAGAAACACGGCGGACCGCATCCAGCACCATCACCTCGCATTGTCTCCAATCCCACCCCACCCACCACTCCAGCATCGTCTCCCCCAGCACTCTCTCGGTCTAGCACCCCAGAGAGGATCACGTTGGTGCCACTCGCCACCCTAGACCGTGCCAGACCCACCCCCACCCCTCCAATGCCCCCTCCATGCTCATTCATCGTGCGCGCCCAACCGCCACTCCCGGCAGAGGGTCCCTGCCTCCAGCCTATTGTTGTTCCTCGCCGCCCCCGCCGCGAGGCACGAAAGCCTTACTGCAGAACACATTCTAGGGCCATTCCGACACTCCGCGACTTTCTCCGCGACACCTGTGGCATCGAGCTCACTCAGTGTCACCGTCCGACTCATCACCGGCTTCCTTCACCGCCGACTAGTAGCTCCTCCGAGTCCGAGCTGACGAGGAGTGGGAGTCCGTCCTCCTCGTTCAACGGCAGTGGATTCTCCTCTCCGATCGGCCAAGCAACCACTAGCACCGCTGCCCTTCAGTGGCCTGGTCCTCCACCCACTCCCAATCAAATCGGCGGCTCCTAATACAGACATTTCCGTTTCGTAGGTTTCCTTTGCTTTTTCATTGTTGCCGCTATCTTTCCTGTTAGTATCGCTTTCGTCTCATTTCCCCGTTAAACCGTACCTCCTTGTCCTCGTCGTTACATTCCGCTGTGTCACTGTCCTTGTTTCCCTATGCTCATGCTATCAAAAATGTGCTTCTAATCCTTGCTAAGTACTTACAATTTACAATTGTTCTTAGTCAATGTCATCAATATACGAGCTCGTTGTATACCACTGTTCTCGTTGTTATTTCATTGAGCTAGTTCCCGTGTCAGATACGTCTCGACGGTGTCCCATGGTACAAAGGCCTCGTTGACACCACTTAGATATAAATCGTGTGAAGATGATAGAGGGCTGATGGGGCGATGCCATCTGCAGTCAAAAGTCGTTTCGCCACCCAGCAGGCCAGCTGCGACAAGGTTTACATCAGCACGCGAATCGAAAGTGAAGGGATCCACAGTTCCACCCTTACATGTGGTGGTCTGAAGAACAATCGCAGCGAGAAATTGCTGCTGGTCGCCCATATACACCATACTTCCATTCGCGCTAAACTACAGATTATCAGGAGGACAAGAAGAAAAAGAACACATAACGCTCACCCTTTGCGATAAATGAGGAAGCACCGTAGTTTCGATGCTGAGGAAATAGGGAGTGGACCGCATCGTCTTAGTTCGAGTTAGATGTTCTAGCAGCAGGGTTCAACCAGCCCTTTGTAGAATTTTCTCAGTTGTTAGTAGTTTATCGGGAAGATACGACCACACCGTGCCACTCGTATTCGAGATATGTCGGTCTCAAGTGATATACGCATACGTGCGCCTTTTCATCAGTTCGCCTCTTCGCCCCGCGAAGATAATAAGGAGATATACATGTACTATCCGGAAGCTGTCACTGTGGCCATCACCATCATCGTCACGTCCCTTCGGATAGCAGGATATTCTACGTTGCCACAGAACAAATATCAGACTATTTCAAGGCTGAATCATTGATGAACGTACAGGTACTTCTCCAGACGATGAAAAAGATATACCGACTTGCAGCTATATTCACGACGAAGAAACTTTGGCGGCTGATAGTTGACTTGTTAATATCACCACCTTGATAGCATTCAGGCTGACGCGTGCTGAAAACATAAAGAGTAGGAGGTTTACGGAGCTGTTCCACGACTCTCGGAATTAAATACCGCTATGTGTCGTCTGAAAGAGGATGTATTGTTTATCACATAGCCGAGCCTCGGAGCGACGTAGAAATTTACAGGCACTATAAATCAGATTAAGTATGTTAACAGGATTTGTACGTTGTGCTCGTACCTCACGTAAAAAGACGCGTTCAGCAGTGAACCTTGGTACGCCGCGGAAAGAAGAAAAAAGGTGCTCGCGGTGGGACCAGGTGGACGTTGTACCGATAGTAGAAATACTGTCAAGCCAAACTCCTTTCTAGACTCAGTATTGTGAGGTTATCTTGAAATATGAAGACTTGAAAGGGTGAGACCAAAAATAGCTCGCACCGTGTCCTTACAGAAGGGTGAGCAGTCGACGTACTAGTCTTGATCCGCTCAAAGCGGGTCGCTGGAAACGGAAGCTTCGGAACTACTAGCCAGATAACAACGCATCGACCCAGAGTATATACGCCGCGACTTTTGACTGGGAGACATCGGCGCCTTAGCATTGAGTACCCTGGTTCAAATTGGCCGTCAGATTCAGCGGCTAGATCATGTCAGCGAGCACTCACCGGCACATTTACAAGTATATACTGCCTCAAGGAATATTATGGACGTTCTCTAAATACTATGACAGAATAGTGAGACGTCTAATGATCAAGGCGAGTGCCGAAAATTCGAGTCAGGCCTGAGCCAAAAATGCAGTACGGTGCGACCCGACCCGTACACTCCCAGCACACTGATACCTGACGATAATTAGCAGAGCCCGCTCCCGGACTGATGAAGGTGTACCATTCCTCAATTCAAAATGTTTGCATGTCCATGCCACCCATCCTCAGTGCTAGAGCGGCTTTGTTGGAGTCGGCGTATATAGCCAGAGCACCGACACTCAGCCTTCGTACAAGCTTAAGATCTTGCAAGGCATGGACGTAGATCTCGAACCCGAAGGATCACTGTAGCGGAAAGTGCAGCAAAATTGACATTGGGCGGCTTATAACCCGCGTTGGGTATCTCCAATGAGGATTTGCGTCTAAGCCGGCGACCAGGGAACTGCAGCGGGGAAGCATCGGTAAGAATAAACGCCATAATGAACAAATACGCACGAATGAATCTAGGAGCTGGCATGCGCTTCAACATGTACGATTGTCTGATTCCTGAACAGAACGAACATTCGATGAGGAACGCGTCTTATCATCTTTGCTGCACTAAGCAACATCAGTTCTCCCGTCACACCGACATGGTAAGTTCCCAAGAAGCAATTATAGCATTGAACAGAAAAACACAATAGTATGAGATCTGTTTCGGCGTCAGACAAGAGAAAGAAGAGGAATCACGAAAACTCACAGGGTATATGATTACAATCCCATCCGGAAGGTTGAGGTTGCGTAGCGAACTAGAGGAGATCAGCGAGATGCCCCAGGGAAGGAAAAGAGACTCACGCGTTGCCAGAATTTCCTGGTTCCAACCGTGTCTATAACCTTTCTCTGTGGAAGGTGCCCGGCCTAGAAAACAAAAGGCGGTTGGTTAGAAATGCCGTTGAGAAGACCGGTGTGCATACCAGTGTTGGGTTCCTTTTTCTCTTGGTTCGGGCGATTTGTCGTTGCTGCCGCTGTTGGAGAGATCAAAATCCGAATGCATGAAACGATACTGTCGCTTACTGGTCTTCCCCGTCACGATAGAGACTGAGCTCTGCACCGGCTCGCCTTTGAGCGATGCCTTGGCTTTTGTTTCTCGCTTCTGGTACCGGTCCTTGAAAGCGCGACGGAGGGCGATGTTGATCTGTAGAGTGTATATCATCGCAGAAAGGCGAGTAGTTTGGGGTAGTTTGTGGGTGATGATGATGGTGGTGGTAGTGAAGGAAAGGCGATTATTTGAACAAAGTCTCACTGTCATTTTTGGACAGCGCGTCGACTCCCTTTCAATGGGCGCGCATCTGAAACTGGAAGTAGAGAATCGAGTAGCTTTCAAACAATCAAACGTACTCGGATTTCGTCGACCAGGAAAACCCAAAACTGAACTGTTGATCAAACGCGAGATCCTGGCGATTCGGTATCATTACTGCATGGATTTTCTGTGCTATCGCAGACAGTCGTCGTCGCCGAGTTTGTTCGTAAGCTGCGGTATTTTTTACATATGTTCAAGGTCTTCGTCGCGTCGCGAGAACTTTGTGGGAAAAGCGGCATTCAGAAAGCGAGCCAGCGACGGTGATGGCATCAAGCAAGAAAGGTATCAATTTCAAAATCAATCTTCCTGCTCATGAGTGGTTTGTCATCATCCTCCTAGACCACCGCGAAATTGGTTGGGCAATAAGTACGTTCGGATATTGAAGAATAGTGGGTGCGCGCTGTCATCCTTTTTTGAGCAAGGCCTGACGTTTCGGCTCTCGGGCCTTTTCCTGCTTTTTCCGATCTGGAGCCATGATTGAGTCTTGATTGTATTATACCAGAGAAATGTCGCGCTATTTTCCCTAAGAACATAAAGCAGGAAATACCTCGTCAATATCTCTGCGTCATCCTCAGCTGTCGCTAATCAACTTCATGATTTATCTATCGCCAACTGCCAACAAAATTACCCGATCTTGCCTTGTCTCAGATCGCCCCAGCCAGTCGACCAAAAATCAAAACCGCTACATCCAGGTCGTATTCGTCTAACAAAAGTATGTGTTCGGACCTCCAAGCGTGCCTCACAGTGTACTTCGTTCGCCTTTGGAACACGGCGGGTTCCCTCCTTTGAGGGAGGCATCAGCTCTAGTGCACGGCCGTGATGCGCTGACGTTGACCTTCGGTTAGCTAGCTGTCACCATGGAGCTGGTGGTTTACGATGAGACACCCTTCGTGGGCAAAGTCGTCTACCCTTGACGCATGGGTGTGTGCGCTTGGTAACGAACAACGGATTTTTTGATCTAAAATTACATTCAATCGACGTTTATGCCAATAATTTTTCATTTTCCTGGCGGCATACAAGGGACCAATCAATGACTACATCCTCTGCTTGCACCGTAACAGATAGCAGTCGGGTATTAAATTGTTGATCAGGGTTGCTTCCGCGGATGCTTTTGGACCCATACAGACGCATAAGCGTATACGGTCATCATGAAACGACGGCGTTTCGTGAAAACGAAGTGCGTGCAAAACACTCCTGAAATTCGTGAGGCTATCCGTCCTATTTAGGAAGGACGCGTAGGTTCCTTACGCCAACTTTCCTTTTGCATTGACCTCAGCGGCGAGCTGGTGAGTCGAGCGAGGGTCCTCCACCTTCACACGGACAATCACACAATGTACAGTTCCCCAGGAGTAATTATGGCATTGAGTAGCAAAGGACGGATGTATAAGATCTGTCTAAGCATTCGACCAGAGAAAGAAGAGCGTGAACATGAAAACGCACAAATGGTATGATTACAATCCCCTCCAGACGGTCGAGGCAGAACAGCGTGCTAGAAGAGATCGTTGATAGAAGGAAAAGAGACTCGCACGTTGCCAGAACCTCCTGGTCCCGACAAGAATTCTTTGGCATTCAAAGCGCCCGTTGATACCATCCATATACGCACGGTACACAAGTATCAGCTGCTTGAAAATAATACGGAAAGATAAACATACTAAAGGGTAGCACGGCGGTACTGCCCCAAAGGAAGCTGTTCGGTGCGCTGCTCGGAAGAGAAACGGAAAGGTCGCAACGTAGAGATCGTTCAAGCTGCAATCCAAGCTTGAACATGGTGTTTTGGTGTGGAATCATGAGGTCAGAATAGATGAGGAAATTCAAAATGACCGGGGTCCATAAGCACAGCGATGAGAGATGGTGCGCCACCGATGATTGATATGGGATCATATCCAGCTTCAAGAGGACCCAAGGAGTCGTGGTAACCATGGTAATAGGACAGAATATCCTCCCAGTGCAGATGCACCATGAGAAAGATATTTCAAAGGATATCATCTTTAACGTTGCGAACAGGGTGTAAAAGAGATTGGGTATCGGCAATCCATGACCGCGCCTGATCTCTTTCGCTAATAAAGGTGTCCAAGGTTCTCTGAACCTCTACTACCCTCTCATCGAGCAGAGACACGGCGGTCGTGCTACTGGTGACGGTCTCGAGCACATTAGATCTCTCCATCTCCAAGGAGGGATCATTGTGACTTAACGGCTTCCGCATGCGGGTTGAACGGAATTGTTGCACCACTGAAGGAATCGCGGGGAGGCCACAAAGTGGACAAGATATGCTTAATTCAAAGATTAATCAACACGTTGATTTCGCACAGAACCTAGAAATTTACCTCATGAGAGTATGAGAATAATAAGGAGACGTCGGAGTAACAGAGGACAATAGAGATTGGATTGCAATTTACAACAGCCTCCGATCCGACTCAGGGTCTATTAACCGCTGAGAGCAAATCGAGTGAGCTTGACCTGGTCTTCCGTCACGTCCTCCCATTCTTCCTCGTCGACCTCCACAGAACTCAGTGGCACCACGTCAAACCTGTCTCCTGCCCAGCCACCTTGTGAAAGATCTACCATCATTGCGCACGACGAGTCGGCTGACCAACATATGTTCGTGAGCAAGATGTTGCCAATATCGCCAGGGTACTCGCTGCTCTTCAGCTCTTCGACCGCCGCATCCTGCCGGACGTACACGTGCCTCGTCAGATTCCTCAAAACCATTCCTCCTAGATCAATATATCCTCGGTATCTTAGCTCCCTGTACGTGTACGTGAAGTCGTAAAGCGTCGCCGTTGAATCGTCCTCGGATTCAGACGAGATGATCTCGGAGACTTCCTCAGAGGTGAGGACGTTGGGTGGACATTCTCTCATATAGTCCCCAATACACATGATGCAGCAACCAGCCCACGAGCCCGCCAAAAGCGCCATGACATCGTTGAAGTCGTCGTAAAAAACTTCGCCCAGCTTCCCCCAGTCACCGAGATGCTCGCGCCTGTCGATATTAACGAGTCACCAGGATTGACCCATAATGGTCGAGGATTCAAATGAGATGAAGGGCGATGGTGGAGAAGAAAGAAAGGTTTTGTCTGGTGTTGTTTGGTCATCGACAATCATCAACGCGATCTCGTGATCCGGACCAACGTTCCTCCCCGCTCCTCTCTCGTGTTTTTCTCGCGTCTAGTATCTAGGCATTGACTCCAAATCGGTAATAACTATTTGAGAGCCCCGCTGCTGGGGGCTCCTGAGTTTACTTGATGAGGAACCCCGCCCTATCGGCGCCAGCACCGCCCGGACTTGGGGACCGTCGAGTGGCTAACGAGTGGCTCACTGAATTTGCGATGTGTCGTGTTGAGATATGAAGCTACATGCTAAAGATTACACTTACTATAGCTTATCATTTATTTATTTGACGACCTGATGGAAATTAGCAGAGCCCGCTCCCAGACTGATGGTCGCCTTACCATTCTTCGTCCAAAACCACGAATTCAAAATGCTTCCATGCTCTTCCCACCCCGTCCAGCTTCGTTGGATTCGGAGTATAGAACCAGAGCGTCGACACTCAGTCTTCATACATGCTTAAGATCTTGGGAAGCAAAGTCGGCGATCAGGGCACTGCAGCGACAAATGTGCAGAAATGAGTCGAAGAGCTGGCCCGCGCATCAACATGCACGATTGTCCGATTGTTAAACAGAACGAACGTTTCGACAAGCAACTGGCCGGCTTGTATATTCTGTGCTAAGCAAGGTCAGACTCTCGCCCATCACACCGATGATCACAAATCTGAATATTCCCCAGAAATAATAATAGCATTGAACGGCAAAACACGATAGGCGTGTATGAGATCTGCCCCGGCGTCAGACAAGAGAAATAAGAGGAAACACGACTACGCACAGTTTATATGATTACAATCCCATCCGGAAGGTTGAGGTAGTGTAGCGAACTAGAGGAGATGAGCGAGAAGCCCAAGGGAGGGAAAAGAGACTCACGCATCGCCAGAACTTCTTGATTCCAGCTATGTCGATAACCAGTCTCCGGAGAAGGCGCTCGGCCTAGATAAAAAAAGGCGGTTGGCCAAAAATGTCATTGAACGAGATCTGCGGGCATACCAGCAGTGGATTCCTTGTTCTCTTGGTGAGGGTGAGTTTTTGTTGCGGTCGCTGTTGAAGAGATAAGAATTTGAATGCATGGAAGCGGAACGTATGTTTACTGGTATTCTCCGTCACGATAGAGACTTGGCTCCGGACCGTCTCGCCTTTGGACGATATCTTGGCTTTTGTTTCTCGCTTCTGGTACCGGTCCTTGAAGGCGCGACGGAGGACGATGTTGATCTGTAGAGCGGATATCATCGCAGAAAGGCGAGTAGTTCTGGGTAGCTTGCGGGCAATGATGGTGGTAGTAGTGAAGGAAGGGCGAATATTTGGACAAAGTCTCACTGCCATTTTGGGCCAGCGCGTCGACTTTTCGCTGGGCGCGCATCTGAAACTGGATTCAAGATTCGAATAGCTTTGAAAACAATCAAACGTACTCGGATTTCGTCGACCAGGAAAACCCAAAAATGAACCGTCGATCAAACGCGAGACCCTGGCGGTTTGCCGCATGGATTTGCTGTGCTATCGAGGACAGTCGTCGTCGACGAGTGAGTTCGTAACTGGCGGTATTTTGTACATGGGTTGAAGGTCTTCGTAGCGTCGCGAGAACTCTGTAGGAAAAGCGACCACCCAGAGAGCGAGCCAGCGACGGCGATGGCAAGAAGCAAGAAAAGGAAATCGATTTCAAAATCAATCTTCCCGTTCATGGCTGTCACCATCCCTAGACCACCGCGAAACTGGTTGGGGAATACATCCTGGTATTGAAGAATCTCAGGAGAACAGCAGTGAGTAGGCATTGTTATCCATTTTTTAGCAAGGTCTGACGTTGCCGCCCTCAGGCTTTTCCTTACTTTTTCTGATCTGGAGTCTTGATTGAATTATCCCAGAGAAATGTCACGCCTTTTTCCCAATGAGCATAGAGTGCGGAATGCCTCTTCAATATCTCTGCATATGGGCGTAATAGCGTCCAAAAATTCGGGTGGACGCAAGTGGACTTTTGTTCGGACGCAAGTTACTTATGTGTACACAAGTTTCTCGACTTCCTGGCATCCTCTTCAAGTTGTAAGTCAAGAATTGTGTTACGCGAGTTTACTGTTGGTTCTAGTTTTAGAATTTGAAGATATTCGAATTACATGGTTTATCATCCGCGTAATTCTATTACTTATCACCTTACCGCCGCCCGGGGGGCTAGGAGACTTACCTGATTCTGTACCGTACCAGTGGCAATTGGACCAAACTCCTTCGGCTTAGTACTATTCTTTGTCGCAGTTTCACCGTACGAATTCAGATTGATTTCCCTTTCGTGTTTCGGTCTCTAGGCTTCAAATTTCTCAGTGTAACCATATCAGGCCCAGGGCTACCCTTAATCCTTCGAAATCGTGGCATGCTGCATGCATCTTGTACCATGGGTTTTTTTTCAAACTGGCTTACCTTTCGACATCTTCCAATCAGCTCTATATTCGAATATTCTGCTTCAACTAAATAGGGAATTGTGATTAATCGAAGTTAATGAGAAGCATGTAGAACGAAATTCCATAGAGTTCAAGGTTTCAATGTAGGCCCTGGAGAATGGCGTAGGTACTGCATCGTTTCCTAGCAAGCTCGCATTGGTACGGACCATACGGTGCATATCTAATAAGCCCCCGGGCGGCTGAACAGTGATATTAGATTTACATGAATGATAGATCACGAATGTTTTCGAATTTAAAACAGTATCCAACAGTGAAACTTGCGAGAGGATGCAAGGGAAGTTATCAAACTTGCGAACCCATAACTAACTTGTGTCCCGAAACAGTCCACTTGTGTCCACCTGATTTTTTGGACGCTATTACGCCCATATCTGCACCATTCGCTATCGCTGGTAAATTCTACCGCAGGCTGTCAAAAAAAATTACCCGATCTTGCCTTGTCTCAGATCGCCCCAGCCAGTCGACCAAAAATCAAAACCACTACAGCCATGTCGTATTATTCTAACACAAGTATGTGTTCGGACCTCCAAGCGTGCCTCACAGTGTACTTCGTTCGCCTTTGGAACACGGCGGGTTCCCTCCTTTGAGGGAGGCATCAGTTCTAGTGCACGGCCGTGATGCGCTGACGTTGACCGTCGGTTAGCTAGCTGTCACGATGGAGTTGGTGGTTTACGATGAGACACCCTTCGTGGGCAAAGTCGTCTACCCTTGACGCATGGATGTGTGCGCTTGGTAACGAACAACGGATTTTTTGATGTAAATTTACATTCAATCGACGTGTTTTCTCATTTTCCTGGTCCTGCTTTTATGCCGTTTGAAAAATGCACAACTATGCTCAAGACGAACCGAGTACTTTCAGATTGCCGCCTCTACTTTGTCCCCATCTTCTGGGATATCTGTCTGAATACACTTGCGGGCCGCGGGCGTACATGCAACTACGTGGACAGAATACAACCAATCAATGAGTCATGACGCCGCTATGCTCTCCTTCTTTCGGTGGAGACTTCAGCCAACAGAGTGCAGAGAAGTACACGACGCTGGATACCTTTGCTACGGTAGGGCACCCTCTTGCTTGCATCGTCGAACAGATGGCAGTCAAGTATTAAACTGTTGATCGGGTTGCTTCCGCGGATGCTTTTGGACCCATAGAGACACATAAACGTATACAGTCGTCATGAGGCGGGACGATGCGTCGTGAAAACGAAGTGCGTGAAAAACACTCCTGCAGTTCACATCGTTGTCTGTCCTATTCAGGAAGGACGCGTAGGTTCCCTACGCCGACTTTCCTTTTGCACAGCTTGGTGAGCCGAGCGAGGGTCCTCCACCTTTCAAACGGACGATCACACAATGTACAGTTCCCCAGGAATGATATTATGGCATCGCGCAGCAAAGGACGGTTGTATAAGATCTGTCTAAGCGTCCGATCAGAGAAAAAAAAGCGTGAACGCGAGAATGCACAAACGGTATGATTATAATACCATCCAGACGATAGAGGTAGAGCAACAAATCTTCTATAGAAGGACAAGAGACTCGCACGTTGCCGGAATTTCCTGGTTCCGATAAGAATTCTTTGGCATTCAAATCGCCCATAGGTACCATCCACATACACACGGTATAGGTGAGACTGGAGAAGTAAGTATCAGCCGCTTGGAAATGATATGGAAGGATGAACATACGGAGGTAGTGTCTCAAAGGAAACTGTTCGGCGCGCTGTTCGAAAGCTCTCTACAATGCATTTTCAAATAAGCGATGGAACAACGCGGTACGCGTAGTCGAGATGGATTGAGTAATAAGGCACTAGAGAAAACCACGCATTTGATATGAATGGTCGTGTTGAAGAAACGCAGAGAACTGCTAGAGCCTGAGCAAGGTCCGCCTTTCAAGGCGGGGCGATAAAATTGGATGCCTATGATCATTCTTCCGGAAACAGACTACAAAGGAAGGACCGATGTTCATGATGGCGAAATCACGAATTCCTGACGGGACTTTCCGAGTATCAAAATCGATCAAGCTGAAAATATGATCTGTGGCGCCGATAGAAGAAACTGAACCATTGTGGCGTCTTGCTTTCGTAACACAGACAAAGGTTTCCTCTTTGGATGAGGTTGCTGCGGGAAAAGAAGCTGATACAACAAGGAATTCCATGTTTTGTGTTGGGTGCATTTGAGCCGAAGGCAGCAGATATCGACGATTTCTCTTTAGCGGTTTGAATATGGCTGTTGTGGACTAGCACGTTGGGAGAGTCTGGACATTTTCATCCGCTAAATCAGAACAGCACTGTCATCGTAGTAAAAAAAATCAGAAGCATGATAACGGGACAAACTTTCCCCCGTCCATGAATTATTTTAATGATCTATATGTCCAGTAAGCGAAGAAACCGTGCCACGATGTCGGCTGTGATGGACTGGCACAAAACGACAGTTTAATGATGGACACAGCAAGTGGGACCTTAAGCTTACCTATGTTTTGACGAGATAGATTCCTCGAATACGCGTTACTGTCGGGAAAAGAGAGAATCAAACGGAGGTAGCACGAAGGACCATCACAGTCGCTGGTCAAGTCGATTCGGATATGCAGCCGAAAGCTCCGACCGGCTACGGAACAATCCGGTGCTGCAGCATCACTTCCACGACCCTGCGATCGATTGTTCGATTGTCTCCACTGTTGGCATCTACATACTCCCTAGGTTCTTCGGATGTCCAGCGATCTAACAAGCATTACAGCGATATCTTGTCTACCTTGGTCCATTGTCTTCGCTTTGATTTCCAAATCCGCACCCAGAAGTTCTTTGTCCTCTGCATTGGCTGTATGATTCATTTGAATTTTCTACTACTTCCAGCCTTTGTCGATGTCTTGATGACTCCCTATCTAGTAGTGACTCGATGGGGTCCGAGTCGTCTGGGCCCAAACGATGTGCGCTTTCTTCACATCTCTGGCAGCAGTCTTTAAGTCAAAGGAATTGCCCTTCTGATCTTGAAGCTTGAAGGATAGGCCTGAAAGAGTCGACTTATCTCACGGACTGCCTCGTGCCCGAAGGGGACTTAGGTTATCGGTATTTCTACCTTTGTTCACTTCCTGATCTGGCTCTCGAGAAGGAATTCGACTGATGAAATGTTCGCTTTATATAGAGCAAAGAACAGAACCATATGTCCTCCTTGCTTTGTCCCTCTTGATTTGTCCAGCAAAAGCTATGTTCAAACAATGCACGCCTCGTTGCCAATATGAATTAAGAATTAAGAACAACAAAGAGTCTTCTCCTTCGGAGATTCGACGGATTTCACGAATTTAGAAGATAATCGTGATTCACTAAGGCCAATTCGAGGACTTGTCTGCTGTATAAAGTTGTTGCTCGCTGGTAGAGCTTAGATCTTTCATCATACCTCTCCCTTTGGTATCACTGACGCTCACTTGCTCTTCCCTTCCGGACAAAAATATGGCAGTGAGTGAAATAACCTGTACCATGTCAGTGTTCGTGTTTACTCACTCACATTTTCATCTCTTCACAGCGCCTATCAACCAAACCTCGAAATTTCCTTTGCGAGACGTGCAAGAAGACATTCATCTCAAAACATGGCTTGCTTCGACATGGCAAGACTCATTTGACTGGTGCGGCGCGCGACAAAGAGTAAGTTGCTTATTCCTCAGTATCCGTCATTCACATCTGAGGGTATGATCACCTAGAATGTATCACTGTCTTCGGAACGGCTGCAATTTCAAGACTCTACAATGGAGCAACCTAAGAGTCCACGTCAATGTCATACAGCAAGTCCTTTCCATCATCTAATTGACCATCACGCTGACGCCAGTCCAATATCTTAGCCTCCGTCTCCAGAATCTCGTCTGCCACGAATGCGAACCAGCATATCAAACCGGGGACCCGGCCAATATGACTAGGCACAAAATTAAGAAACATGGGCAGAGTTCGACTGAGAAGAAACGGTCAATATCTAAGGATAAAATCCAGCCAGTCAACTTGATGTCGCTATCTTCACCATCACCAACCCTTCTGCAATTCTCTCCGCCCGCCTCTCCTAGCCCCTCCATCGAAATGCCAAGGAACAATGTCCAAGTCACGTCACACTCCTCTTTGTCAAGGTACTATATGTTTCCCGAGCCTTTTTTACGCCCGCCCTTGCCACCGATCCTCGATCGCTTCACAATGTCAGTGCGGTACCCTGACGAATCATGCAGCTCCTCGGAGCCCCTTCCGTCTCTTGCCAGCCTCGTTCTTCCTCGTCCACCTCTCCCGAGCTCAGTTGCTCCTCCCTTCATTCCTTTACGACTCCCATCCAAACGCTGTCAGGGCTCAGCTCTCAGCTCCCTTCCCTCGCGCCGTCCGAGTCGTTCGCCCTCGCCCATGCCCCCCAGCCTTAGATTCGCCCGCACCCAAATTACGCGATCCCTTCCGACCTTACCACGGACCGCAACGCCCTTCAATTTCATGTGAATATTCCACTACCCCCTCATGCAATCCCCAAGCAATCCCTCCAGCCCCGAGTTTGGCAAGCTCCCCCCGGCATCTGAGCCAAAGAAATGGATCGTCACAGGACCTTTAGAAAAATGATACTGATGGCGATATCAATGTTCGTGTTCTTGGCATAAATATCGTATCCACCCACTGTCAATGGCGAGTGTGGCTTACTCTCGGCACTTGAGAGATCTTGTTCTACTCCTACTGGCAAGGACAACATCTCTATTTTGTCGTATTGATTTACGTTCACATTTTCCTACCTGCCACTCGTTGTAGCTATCTTTCCCTAATTACACGATTGTTTCTTCTACCGTTCAATTCCCTCTTCGTGTATTGTACATGTCAAATTTGCTATGAGGATCTTACCAGCTATTTCCCTGTGATATTATATATGTAGCTGTCTTGCTAAAGAAATTAAATACACCTCATTATCCTCGTAAGTTGAATACGCTCTCGACGTCTAGAGTATGGACAAAGACTGCTTCGAGTCCTGTAGATAACCTTTGTGTTTTGATCGTAGACCTTTAAATCGAAGGCGATGTACCGTGGCGCTATGGTGTAGTGGCAGCACATGGGATTCTGATGTTCGATATATTCCCACAACCCAGGTTCGAGCTCTGGTAGTGCACCATAACTTTGGGGGATCGCGCCGGGGTGAAGTTTTTGCGCCTCTATTATTCACAAGAAATTGGCAGTGAAGTATCATCGATGTTCGTCGTAGCTTGCAGTTAATCAGTGCATGTTACTTTCAGCCTTGCACCGAGCCAGTGCACCACGAAAATGTCAACGGCAGATCACCGATGTCCGCTGCAAGGGCTTCCCTAGGCTTTCTGATGGTCGTCGTAGCTTGCACGGAAACAGTGCACAGTGATCCTGTTGAAAAATCTGACTCTTTGGTTTTTTCTGCTCCGTTTGGAAGTTGGCACTGCAACTTTTTTGCGCTCTAACTCGGTTGTCATAATTTTCTTCGATTTTTTCAAAACGGCGAAGTTAACTTCCAAGTTCGAACGCTTTTCAACGCTAGCATCATTCAATTTAAAATCAACTACATCCAAAGCATTCAGACTCAAGAAATCAACTTGAGGACAAGCAGCTGTAAACTTCGGCCGGTCGAGAGAGGTGAGGTGTTATCGAGTGTGGCCGTCTTTACATAAAACTGAAAATGAGATAACAATATCTACTATATATATGTTTATTCCGCCTGTTAGTGTCTCCAAATCCCAACATTAAAGCGCTTCTACAAGACGTACTCCCGCTCAACATACCTTTGGTTCTCCAATCCTCCCAATATACTTAACAACACGTCGCCCAGAGCGTCAGGCGCTTCTTGAACGACCTGCTCTCATCAGCCTCTTTGTAAAGTGAGACTAGTAGCGGATACATACTAAGTGTCCGGCTCTCGGTATTCTGGTAACAGAGGCAAACTTGCGTCCTCGAAGGAGGGATTCTTGTTTTTCCCGGGTGCTAACGGCACGATCAGAGTCCATACAGTAAACAAAAATGAGAGACACACAATAAATCATTCCTCTCCCCGTAGACCAGATGCACCGGCACCTTCTTCCTCGTCTTGTCCAGCTCTGCGACCGGGTACACTCCATTTATCTGGTTGATGAATGGCTGAGTCTCGTGCTCAGGACGACACCTGAGGGACACTCCTTCCTTGTCCTCCTCGAAACCATGCTCCTAGTTGAATGAGTTGACGTCAAGCAACGACAGATTTTACCCACAACATATAAATCCAAAATGCGCTTATCCCAGGTTCCCCACGGTGCGCGCTTCCCTAGATCTTTACGAACAGCATCCCGGCTCTCCCAAGTCTTCCGTCGGCGTGGGATAGCGATGCAGGCGAGCTTGTAAGCAGGCGAGTCTGCAATGTCGATCATGGATCCCGGCCAGATGGCAGGTTCAATAAGTATCAAAGCGGAAAAAGGTGGGGTGCCGGATTGTCTGTAGAAAGATGGTACTAACGCTCTGTGAAGTAGGCGTCAATCTAGAAGAAGATCTTGAGCCGGGACGCTCACGCAGATGCAGCTCCTGCCGAATGGCCAAGCAGCACGATTGGGTGACGCGTTCCGTTCAGATGGGTCTTGCACAGGTTCGCGCATGCTTCAGCGTAATGATACGAACCTATTATTGTCAGCTACCGCCCCAGGTCCTGCAGTTCAAACTCACTGTAGGTGTACCCCAGTTCATCGATGGCGTCTCTGTTGAGTGTAGCTGCTGCGCCATGCGTCTGCGAGTCGAGTGCCCAGGCTTCGATGACGGGCCCACCGTGGGCGTATAGGCGTTCGATAATTGGCTCCCAGTGCTCTTTATCTGTTCTGTCTGATCAGTAGGGAAATGTGAGGGAGAAGATAAACATACGGAATCCAGTCCCGTGCGCGAATATCAGGATGTAACCCTCCTTGGTGGCGGCAGACGGGCGGTACCGCTTCGCAGTAGAGACGAGCTGAGTTCCGGCACTATATGTGTCGATGATGAACTCGGTTACATTCATGATTGTGTGTGGGTCAAGGAGGGATGGCGCCACAGATGTTCGTTATATACCTGAAGCTCCCTTACATTTGGGGAGGATTGCACCCGACTGTGGAATCCGAATCGCAGCGGCGACGAAGGTTTTGTTTTGTGCATCCGTGTTGTGTAAACAAGAGTTGGCAGTGTTGATAACGCTCATGGTAGTAAGTAGGTAATGGTGAATATATATACCGCTCTTATACCGCTGTAACAAGTAAATACTATACAAAGGCTCGGTCGGATCGGGGTTCAACTTCCAAAGACGGTGGAAAGCTTACGTTGTACCATGCGTCGACGAGTTTATTTTTGAAAACACTTCAATAGCCCAAGCGACGATAAGCATGACGGCCGCCGTCATGACTAAAGAAAGCAAAAAGTCGGGCATCAATTTCGGGTAAGTATACCCAGTGGGAAGGTGGGATTCCCGCGGAAATATCTCCAGGTGGCGTAACCAGGTTTCAGTGGGATTTTCTGTAGGATTACCTCCAGGGGGCACCGCTGAGTTGGTTAGATTCTCGGACCCCCATGCACTGTGGTATTTGGGCGCACTGACCGCTGCTCTCCCAGCCGTTTCGAACTCAACACGGGCAAAAATTGTATGGTACTTCCCACTCGTCAAGCTGCGCGTGAGGTCAACAAGTTGAACTTCGAGGGCAGGGGGGTAAAACATGCGATTCAGAGAGGCGGAGGCCGTGGAGGCCAGAGCGGATTTGTTCAATAAAAGGCGACCCAAGCGTAGCATCCGGACGCCGGAAATGCGATGCTTGTACCGAACTCAATCCCACCAGAAAAAGGTGTCAATCCAGGAGAAAGCAAGATTCCTACGGAAGAACTCCGATCCTACCAAACAATGCGATCTTACCCCCCCGTTTTGGACGCCCCTCTCCGTTTTCGGAATTAAGCGGTAATTGTTAACAATCAAATCAAATTCCCATCTCCCCGGCTATGCATGCATACCACTACTACTATAAGTCCATGAAACGAATGTCATGTAGATACTTGAAGAGAAATATAAAAAAAGAACCACACCAAAAAACAAATCCTACACCCCACTCTCCTCTTCGGTCATTCTTCAAACCGAGAAGTCAAACTTCTGGTCCGCGGAGTCGTTGCAGCTAGCCAACGTCAACTGAGCGCCAGGTTTGTTCGTGACACACAACCCGTTAGTGTTGGAAGTGATGCTGCAGCTCGAGGCGACGACGCCTTTCTTGCCGGAAATGCCCGTAGAACACGTCGAGCAGTCAACCATCCACTTCTGGTTCCTGTATATGGAGTCAGTTACGGATATATGTCAAAGACCAGACGAGGACGTACGCATTGCTACCTGACCAGTCAACATTGGCCATGGACAGAGCTCCACCGTTGAGTTCGACGGCGAAGTTGTTGTTTTCCACGGTCCTGTGAAAATCTCGTTAGTAAGACTCCAGAATAAAGGTAAAGGACGCGTACTTGACAGTGTAGCTGACAACGGGGTTCCCGTTCTGCTGGAAGAAGAACTTGGAAGGCGAAGATCCAGAAATGACGGGCGCGCCGACGGCGGGCTTGGCTGACCACGAGTTTGCGCCACTCGGGGTGGTCAGAGTGAGAGCGGCACCCTCAAAGTTGGGATGGCAACCTGGGGTGACACCCCGGGCGGCCAAGGGCGACGCGGTAGCGGCAGTGAAAAAGAGAGCGGAGATGAAGAAGAGGATTGAAGAAGACATTGAGAACAAAGTTAAAAAATAAGAGATGAAAATGATCAGTTTTCAAGAAGACGAAGAAGATCAAAAGGCTGCAAGTAGAAGTTGGAAGGTGATGAGATTTGAAGGTAAGTAGATGGCGGCTTTTATAGCGGTTTCGCGACCAGCTGACACGGTCGTGCCACTCTGGGTGATGAGCGGTGAATGGGAGGCTGTACTGGATCGGGGAGGCTATGAGCGACGTAATGACAAAGTTTAGGATCGACTGTATTCACCAGCGGATATGTTTTGCTTCAGCCGCGATCCAAGAGTCGAACGCGGCCGGGAGGAATTGTTCCCGCCGTCGTTTCAGATCGCGCGCGCGCCTCCGATGCGCTGTTGATAGACATCGAACCGTTCTAGGTTCCTTCCTGAACAGCATCGTCAGCGGCACTCTTCCAAAGAAATTCAGCAGCAAAATGTAAGACGAAAGTTTCAGTAACAAAAAGTTGCCACTACCAAGGTATCAGCATTTTTGGATTCATTGAAAGAGCACGGTTCTTCAGGATCAAAGAAGGATACGTACCATCCTCTAAATGGCATAGTCTAAAGCATGCTATGAACAAACATCCCGAAAACAGACGAAAGTAAAAGGGGATGGAACCGTTTCATAAGAATATAAGGCGTTCTCGGTATAGGACTCAAGATCCGTACACGTAAGTCGAAATATGCAGAATATTCGTCTCGAATCGTTCAATACGCACAGGTTTATCTCCTCGATTGCGAAGCGTACGGAAAGTGTACGCAGCAATAGACATCGGTGACTCGACCGCCTGAAAAAAGTCAAACCGTAAGCAATGATCATTGCATTCTAGAAGGTGGAAAGGAATAAGAGTCTCAGAATCGTATACGAAAATGTCGTCAAACCTAGCGGACTAGGTCGTACTCATTAAAATCAGTTTTTTTTGGGAATCATTGAATGGGAAGAAGGCGCAATAGCCTCAGGGGGAAAGAGTCATTGCACGCACCATAGTTGTCGTGCGTCAAAGGATGGAACTCGTGATTTTAGGTAGCGTATAGGGTGAAGCCCCAAGTATGTAACGTCTGCGGAAAACGAGACGGTGAGCAACATAGCTACTAAACAGAGAAGAGAAAATCTCAGAAAAATAGAAAAGATATCGTCAAGCCCAGCAAGCCGGGTCAGGCTCATTAAATCAGATTTTGGTTTGGAATCATTGGAAACTGCAAATGAATTCGAATACTCACTATCTAGGAGTCTCGACCAACGTTTCTAAAAAATAATTGGCCATGACGAACAGATAATGGGCACAGCGTTTGGAAGGCAAGGCGGTGAGGGGAAAAAGAGGACGCACCGGGTATGCCCGATAGAGAAAATTTTTTATCTCCGACAGGCCACTGGCGGCCCGCCAAGGCGATGCGGACCGTCGTATACGACGAATCAGGGTAAACCAACTCTGAGAGTTTTCGGCTGGACAGCGAAAAAAAACTTATGAAAGTGTCACATGCTGAGAAATAACCTGGAATTTTCGTGGAATAAGAATTCGCAGAACTTGTGTCTGGCATTTCACCATTTTAAAAAAACGTCAATAATATTTGAGGTACAAGGGTTACCCTTGGTAACGCAGTGATTGCCGTATACTGTAGCGCAGCGGACAAGAACAATTAAGATTTCCATTGGCTGTTCCAAGTGACCATACGCTCTACAAAGATGTTAGGCGTCAGGTAACAATAAGAAAATCAGATGCTCGACCTACTTCGTGCGATTATTACTTCAAGAAGATTTCTGCTCCTGAGTAATGGCATATCACGCTCTATCTGTAGCTTCCACCTTGGTACATAGAGCTCAGCAGGAAGTCCACCACAGTACCGGTTCTGGCACTCGTGGTGGCGCGTATTGTGGACCCTCACTCTGACACTCTGCAAGGAGGGTAAGTGAAGCTGGTCGATATAGGCATCCAGCGCTCGACAGTCTGGAGTCCCCATTCGCCCCGCGAGGTGCCCAAACGGGCCAAACATGGCATCCACCGTCAGATCTCGCATGGTCGGAGGATATGATAGCGCGGTGAGGTTCAGAATCATAGAATCCCAAACTATTACTACCACGTGAATGGACACTAGACGTTCATGACGACAAAGATTAAGTGGTAGATCCGCCGCTTCTGGATGAGTCAGTGATAAAGCACATTACATATAAGTTGAAATTTTTACCGGGACATTTGTCAGTCTGGATCAAAAGATGTTCGAGAGTATGCACTGTGACATCGAGGAGTGCCTGCATCATGCCATTCGCAGAACAAGTTCTGTCCTGAACAGCTAGTCGCCGAAGGTGATGGATATTGAGGAAAAATGGGGGAGACTTCACCATCACCATCAATGCGAAGCGGCTGTCATTTGTGAAATTATAAATCTCGAGGGATTCCAAGATCGGAGCTTCACGTTGCGAGGGTGGAAGGGGGTAGTTCGTTGAAACAGGATGCATATAAGCCACATCCAGAACAAGATTCTTCACAGAAAGTGCGACGGAGTCGAATAGGACCATGAATTCGCTGGCCCCTGATATGTAAACATTGTCGATGTGTAGTGTAGTGAGTCCTGGTAAACGTAGGACTTGGAGGAAGCACGACTTGAAATCGACATTCAGTGACCTCCAGGCAGTTGACCCATCAAGGTGTACAAGAGCAACACGTTTCAGGAAACAAAATTTCGGGATGATCGACCGAATCATTGGATGATTGCATAGGTCGCATAATCCTGTTGGATAAGAACCGAAGATACCAAACGTTGTTACAAGGGATGGGATATCAGGGAATTCTGTCAGAAGACAATGAAGTTTACGGCAAGTATACACTCTGCCTACGTGCTCTTGTCGAAAGCTTTCGACAAGCCGGGACCTTTGGTGTGGGTAGGCTGAATTCGAATTCGAATTCGTCAAAGATATTTGGGAGTAGATGTGAAAGCGACTAAAGGGAACGAAGGAGCGAGCGACGAGGATGCATTTTCGCAATGTTGGAATGTCGTCGTGAAGAAAGTCTAGGGTGTAATCGATAAGCTCTTGTGGTAGCACTGTGCGATTATTGCTAGAGCCGGTCGAAGCTAGTCTTGTTACAATCCTGTATATGAAGCGAGCTATCGATATATACATAGATAGCATGGACTCTCGGTGGAAGCTGTTTGAGACACACGAAGGTCCAGGTTAACACTCCGCCAATAGAAGTCTCGGCTTGTCGTCGATTCTCTGATCGGCATTGCTCTGCTGAAATCGACTTCGGTTTCTTATGGTCACGGTGTGTTGTAAGAGTATTTACGCCTGTTATTTAAAGCATGCAAGACCCTTCAGTGATGCTGGGTTCTGAAAGCAGCTAGCTCGAGTATAGCAGAGGAACTTCCCCAAGTTCCGATTCGGAGCGTTAGACTGTCGCACCCTAGTGATTCGGCTTCAATATGAAACAAACTAGCAGAGGCACCGAAGAATCATATGCCTGAGGAGCGGCCCGAGGTATATGCTTAATTTTGCGGTCAAGCGCATAGCCAACCGTGACCCATAGCTAAGGAGCCAACCCGCCGTTCGACATCCATTGCGGCGTATTCTTAGATTTCGACGTTTCCAGATCCTCACGAAGAGTGGGTGGGTACTAAATGTCCTTTTCCTTTGGAAAACAGAATCCGACTCGTAGAAAGGGTCCTAGTGTTGGCTGCAGATCTTTCCTGGCGTCAGTCGCCGATCCAATACGGCCGTATCAGAGTAAAATGCGCATTGATGGCATCAAAAATTGGATTGCGGCTAAGTACCTAGGGCAAGAGGCACGTAAGGTATTAGCCAGGACGTGTGAATTATTTAAAAGAGGTAAATCCTTACCCGAATGAATTAAAGCGACCGTTTCCTCTCTCTCTACTCACAAACGAACGAAATGGGTCTCGACTTGTACTTGAACGGTGTTGCTCTCGTTGTTGGTGCCGGTGGGTCCTGCGTGTTATTTTTTGCGCCTTTGCCTGATAGGTGACCTAGGCTCCGGCATGGGTCGTGCCACGGCTCTGGCTTTCGCAGAGGCTGGCGTCCGTGGCCTGGTCTTCGCCGACATCAGGGACAAGGCTGCTGCTGAGGTCGCCGAGGAAGCCAAGGCCATCGCGTCCAACTCTCAGTTCGAATCCTTCGTCATCCAAGTCGACATGGGCGATGAGGACTCCGTGAAGAACCTCATGGCCAAGTCGGTCGAGAAGTTTGGTCGTGTGGATTACTGCGCGAACATTGCTGGGGTAAGTTTCTGTCCTCGATTATTCCAAGAACGCCTCATTAATGTTTTGCACACAGTCGTTCGGTAGAGAGAGGAAGCCGTTCGCTGAAACCCCAACAGAGGAATGGTTGGCAATCCAACAGACCAACATCAACGGTGTCTTCTTCCTCGTCAAGGAGCAGATCAAGGCCATGGAAAAGCAGGAGCGTCTCGTGACGCCATTGACCTCAGAGGCGCGTCCAGCAGAACGGGGTAGCATCGTCGTCCTGTCCTCTGCTGCAGCCGTTATTGCTGTCCCCGAAGGCGGTGCTTACACCCACACCAAATTCGCCACGAACGGTCTCACCAAGGCTGCTGGTAAGTGAACCATTTGATTTGAATGCCGTCCGTTGATTCACCGCGTTGGAACAGCCCAGGACCACGGAAAGAACGGTATCCGCGTCAACGCGATTCTCCCTGGTTATATCTTCACGCCGGGGCTGGCCGCATTCCCTGGTGCGACTCCGGAGACGGCGCAGAGGATCCTCGATAACAACGCGCTTCACAGATTTGGGGAGCCGAGGGAGATTGGCGATATGGTCGCGATCTTGAGCAGCCCGAGGAACAGCTACATGATTGGTGCTAGTATTCTTATTGATGGTGGCCAGACTATCACGGCCGAGTAGATTTACGCGCGATGTAATATTGTTAGACCTGCATTATCTGTACTATTAATCACGATATAATAACCGAAGCTTGAAATTGAAGCACACACATTTTCTCGAGATGATGTTCGTAAGATGAAAATGAACATTTTTGGGGCGACAGGCAAATTCAGACAAAGCCCCTCATTCACTGGGAGAGTCGGACTGCTCTCAAGGTGCAGCCTCAATCACATGCAAACGTGATGAAGACAACTGAACCTAGAAAGATTGCATGTCATTTCAGTGAATAATCTGTGCCTTGATTTGACGCATGATATTCACTTTGAAGAATCGATGAGCAAGAAAGGACTTCTTCATAAGACAATCTATCCGTTGTCTAGTCGGCGTCGTCGCCTTCTCGTCCATGCAGATATACAGTATCACTGGATGTCCGTGATTACGCTAGAAATATTGTATGTCATTTCAGTGGAATAGAGCATATGTTAATTTTACTTTCAATATGAGAACCATTTTGGAGAATCGATGAGCAAGAAAGGACTTCATACGGAAATCACCCCATTGCCTCGTCGGCGTCGTCGAGTTATTGTCATGCTTGAAATATAATGTCCGCGACGATGTCGTACAAACGACACCGAGTTTCGCGTCTCCGGAATCGGACAGGGTCGAGCTTGTCATACTCGTAAATAGAAGGGGCGCACTGGTATCGTCTCCGCTGCAGATATGCGGTTTGGTAGCCCGTTGGCTATTGGTCATTGGTGAGGTTGAACACCATTGGTCAGGAGAACCGGCCCGTATTTTCCTCGGACTTTCTTCTCGGGTAATTCCGCCATTTCTTGTTTTCTCGTTTCATCATGCGGCAATCCTACGCAAGGCGCAAGACATTGCTAGGGACCACGGTTGGCGCTTACCCTTACCGTGAAGACTTGCGGCATGATTTGCTATCGATATCAGATGCGATTCGTGCGACTCGGGTTCGTCTAGGCCAGTTATAAAGAATACAAAGTTTTCTGGCTAGACAAGGTCATTGGGTCCTCCTTTGATTAACCATGGTCAAGCATACTCGCGTCGTTAAGATCACCCCCTTGGAAATCGCAGGTATCTACCTTGTCTTTGCGATTCTGCGTACGTTGTTTCTTTTTTTTTCTTCGTTCCGCAGTGGAATAATATATGTCTTGTTAGCCTTCAAGGTTCTCTACAGGCTCTTGGTCTCGCCATGGGACAGAGCTACCAGGGACAAGACCTGGAGACGCGTCGTCAGCCACTACAGCGTGCATTACCTTACCCACTTGAACATCGCTCAGCTCCAGTACATTTTCGGTAACTCGTACGACGTCTATGTTGGCTACACCAAGAAGATTGGCGTTCCTATGAACATTGAAGAGCTTGACCTCGGTGCTAAGATCATGTGGGTTGGTCCCAAGAACCCCAAACGCGTCAACATTTTCCTTCACGGTCAGTGTTGAAATTTTAAATATAAACCCCCGCTTAACCTCTTTTGTTTTAGGCGGTGCTTTCCTCGTCCATGCTCCCGCAGAGGGCTATCCTTTCTGGCGATGGATGCAAGGCCAGCTGAAGAACAGGGGTCTCGACGTCGGTTTGTGTGCCTTGTCATACGGTACGGATTTCTATTTTCTAGTCTCTTCTTTAAGTAACAATTGTCTCCGTAGCTCTTCACCCTGAGGGCGACTACCCCTTGCCTTTACGTCAACTCGTCGTCATGCTCAACCACCTCATCGCTAGCGGCGTTCCTCCCGAGGGTATCACCATGGTCGGTGAATCTGCCGGTTCCAATCTGATCCTCATGCTGCTCTCGCACATGCTCCACCCCATCCCCGGCGTCGAGCCCCTCATTCTACCCCCCGGCACCAAGCTCGGTGGCGGCTACCTCCTCTCCCCCTGGATCTCCGTCGGCGGTACCGACGTCCCCAACTCGTTCGAAGAAAACAACCACACCGACATCACCAGCGCCGACACCCTCCGAGAATGGGGTGCTCCCGTTCTCAAGGCCGTTCCCCAGTCCCAGATCCCGTACATGGAGGCATCGCATGCTCCCCAGGGCTGGTTCGATGGCGCAGAGAACTTGATCAACAAGCTCCTCATCACTGTTGGTGAATTCGAGCCGTTGAGGGACTCCATCGTCACCTTGTATGAGAAGCACTTCAAGGCGTGGCCCAAGGATCGCGTTACGTACTGCTACCAACCGGGTGGTAACCACAATGATCCTTACTACGACTTTTTCTGGGGTGCCAACCCCTCCGAGTTCGCCAGCAGCTTGACTCCCACTGTCGTCCAGTGGATGTATGATGTTCACTCCCAGGTCAACTGAATAATCTACGCCTCTGCTCCAATAATAATCACATATCGCATCTACATTACCTATCTATCACTAGATACAAATATTTCGTACATTGATTAGCTCGCATTCAAACAAATAACGTCGCCATCTCCATCTAATGACCTCAGGAAGCTACACTCGTTCGAGCCTCGAAACTTAAACCTGTAGTACTCAGTGCCCGCTTGACACAGAAGAAAAAAAGATTATCATGTCGCCTTGGAGAGTAATTGGCAGGGATGCCGTGGACGACACGAGGGTTTCTTTGACAAGACACTCTGCATCAGATACCACGTAAGGAAGTTTTTTCTTCTCACTTGTCCTCGAACGCGTACTGTCAAGAGAACAAGGTCCCATCATATGCATCAAACAGAGGCGGACGCCGGGGTTAAAACTTTCATGCGCATAACGAACATTGCGGCCAAGCTTGGTAAATTGCTAGTATAAGTGGCGCAAACGGCGAGTTCGGTGCCGGAATATCCCACCAAGTCCGGCGTCTGTCGCGCTTGAAGTCACCGCTCTTCTCCTTGGGATCTACACACGTATACCTTACCTGCCGCTTTCTTTATTCTGGAATATGACGATAGCTTACTCGCGATTTTTACTTGTCTTTCTCTTTGAAGCCCATCCCAGCCTAGGCATCGCGGTGAAGTTTTTATTCCATGATGATTAGTACTATGTTTTTCCACCGAAGCGTATAGGAATACTATAGCTAATGATATCCAAGATAGTCAAGATATTCCACGGGGTAGATGGGTGGGTGGGGGTAGGGAGAGATAATGGTGAATGATTTAAGTCAACTATGTATACTATTAGAGGTCGTCAATGTTAGGAATAAACACTTGAAATGCACAACAATAAAGGCAAAATAAGTCAACCGGATCCGTGAGAAAATGAAATCTATTCTACAAAGGACCGTACCCTCCCACCCCGCTCGGATGGGGGCGGTCAACCATATGATGGATAGCGCCGATAGTAGAAACTGTCCTAACACTCTCTTCGGTCGTTGAGCCCTCGATCGTCGCAGGCGCAGTGACGAACGACGCAGCAGCGGTGCTGATGTCCGGATGACTGCTGCTCACCGACATGCCCTCGCTTTCCCGCGGCCTAGGCGTGAAGACGGACAGCGGCGATAAAGAAGTCGCGCTCATGTACGGCTGCTCCGTCGATGTCCTACCAACGGACAGCTCTGACCGCGACTCGTGCATCACGATAGGCACATTCGAATGAGGATCTTCATGCGACGACTCGCTCTCCGAATCTCTCTCAATAACGGGCGACGGCTGTTGCCCACGGATGTACTCGCGTGACAGCCCTTCCTCAAACTCTTCCGCCTCTTCCTCCTGCTGCTGTTGAGCCCTCCGCTCTCTCATCTCCTGCCTCTGCCACGCCATCGGATGCCCAAACGTCCAATTCTCACCCCCGCTCCCACTCGGGTCCGTCGAGCTCCCCGAACGAGAATGGGTCGCCGAACCGGGGTCTTCCTCCAGACGGGCCATGGACGAGTCCGCGCGAGAGCGGATTGCACCTTGGACGAGCTCTAGACTCGTTGCGCTGATGTTGTGGATTAGTGACTGGGTGCGAGAGCGAATTGCGGATAGGGAGCCGGCGCGGGAACGCGACGAGGAGCCGCTCTGGGAGTTGGACCGGGAGACGGAGCCGGATCTGGAGCTGTTACGGTGTGATGGTGTGCTTGATCGAGGGCGTAGAGGCATGAATGGTAGGCGGGGACTTGACCCGGATGGCTCGAGCGTCAATAGACCAACAACGTCCTCGCTCTCCGCTGCTTCAGGTTGATCTAGTGTATCACCTTCCTCAATCGCCTCATCATCCCCTTCCAAATCCGAACTCGACATCACAGGTTGAGGTTCCCCGAACGACGGCGCAGCACTACTACTCGTTCTTGTCCTCGCTCTGGGGCGTCCTGAACTAGGGAAACTGATAGGGCTGCTTTGAGAAGAAGGACCAGAGGATGAAGGGACGGTCCCCGCGCGACTCCGATTAGGATGCCTCGGCGGCAGAGGGATCACACTGCCATGCAAGCTCCTGGGACTGGCAGCATCAGAACTAGTGCTATAATGCGACCGAGGAGAATGTGAGGAGGACGATTCAACGTTGCCCGTCGACTGCGAGAGGCGCGAATGAATAGATCGTGCATTGGAATTGGTCGTCGAATGGGGTGGTGTGCCGTGTGAACCTGAGGAGATACTCGTTCCTCGCGTCGGCTTACGGAACTGGAAGGGATACCGTGACGAAACAGGATGTCCCAAGCTCGACATTGACCCTGACCCGCGTCCTGAAGAACGTCTGTCACTTCCAACGACGCCTAGTTCTGCATGTCCGACGTCTTCATCCTCTTCACCTTCACCTTCCTCTTCCCCGTCCGCGTCGTCGTCGTCACCAGTTCCACTCGTCGTCTCTTTCTCTGTGGCCACCTTCTCTTCGCTTGGCAGGGATGGAGAAGGCGGGAATGGCACCTTCTCATCATCTGACGATACCTGAGCGGCCTTCGTCGTGAAGGGATAGGGTAGGTCCCTCAGCGGACCGCCGGAAGTAGACGCCTCTGGTACCATCTCCGGCGACGGTTCGCCTTTCGGTCCTCTGAAGAAGTCATCGGTAAGAACACCCCTCCGCGACTGAGGCACCGTACTGCTCAGACCAACTGCAGCCATGATCTGGTCCATCCCTTCCAAAGGCTCCGGTGTATCTGCCAGGTCCTTCTTGCGAGGAGGCCGTGTTATCGTGAGACAAAAATCATATGCTTCCTGGATACGCGTTTTAGTACACTCTCGCCAACTCCAGGGTAGCGCATCAGCGAGTGTGGGGTTATCGCTGTATACCGAGATCGTCTTCTCAGCGTCCTCTTCTTCCCATCGATCCCGTGGACCACAAAATCCAGCACAGCCATGACCACTGACTGCCCACAGACCAATCCTAAGAATGAGGGATGAGTTATTTATCGATTCAGATACGAAGAGAAGATGCGCTACCAGCTGAAGAACAATACTAGCGTTCGCCACGCCGTCCAAGCAGCGTTTGCAAGTAGGACCCCGCGTGCATAACGGGTCAACGCTCCATCACTGCGAAAAAAGGTACCGTCCCGGTTATCGATGCCTGCATCAGCAAGTACAACCTCTCCGACTTGCGGCTCCCAAAATTCCAGGAGCAAGGCTACAGAGATCGCTGCTCGAGGTAGGAGAAGGGCAACGGTTGGGAGGTTTTGAGCATAGAACCAGAACGTCTCGGCAAGGCCGTCGCGGATGCCGCCGAAGCTTCCACGGAAGGCGGAATAGCGAAGGTAGTGTAGGAAACAGAAATTACGGAAGGATAAGATGGATACGAAGTTGAAGGCTGGGGATGAGAGGTATAAGGGATATATAGAAGGGCGTTTGACGCGCCATCGGCGCACAAAAGAGTACAAAAGTTCGTATACAAGGAAGACACCGGCGATTTGGAGAAACCAGCAGGCGATATAGGCGGCTGCGCCGAAGGTCCAGTTTTTCCCAGAGCCAGGTACGCCGGGCGCTTCGGGGTTAGGGTATTTGGCCACCCTACAAAAATATGATCAACCATGCTAGACGATTGAATGGAGAAAAAAAAAACTTACTGAATGATTATGAATACAGCATTGAAGTCGAAGAAAGTCTGAAGGAAAAGGTGTGCGAAGATGAATACACGAAAGAGATAAAAGTAGACACGAGCAAGGGGGGAAGGGTTGCGTAAGAGGTCGATGTTGAGGCCTCTTGATCGAAATTTTGGCTGGAGCCCACGGGTTGGTAGATCGGTGGTGGAGAAGACTGTTGGTGATAGCGCAGCACCAGTGGCCCGTGACCATACACGCGGAGTACTGCCTACTCGTGTATGATCGGTTGGAACACGTCTCTCCTTCTCTTCCACACCGTATGCCGAATCCTGCATGCTCACTATCCTCACGGACCGAGGCGTGGCCCTCCTTCCACCAAAGTACGAGGACGGCGGGTGCGAGCTCGGCCCTGCTTCTTGCACGGTGTTGACGTCCATCGTGGAAGACCGAACTGTCGAGGCCGGAGCAGGGGGTGGAGGTCGCTGGGGAAGCCATGCCGGGTATCCCTCCGAGTCCATCCGGTGAGGGGAGGTGTTTTCTGAGTGGTCGTTGTCGCCACGGGTATCGGCAGGGGACGTCGACGCTCCTGGGGACGAAGACGACGTCTCGGGCTGCTCTGGTGGTGTTTGTATTCGTAACAGTCGTGAAATGAATCGCATCGGAAAAGAGGTGAGAGTCAGTATAGATATCAACAAGGGGGATGGATGCGAAACAAAAAAAGACGTTAAACAGCGTAGCGTTTCGTGGGTTTCGCGTGAACGTTTTTTTGTGGTATTTTTGGAAGAATTATCTGGACGTCGCGTCTCGCGCTGACTTGGCTCAACCAGTGAAGGAGGAACGCGCGAGCCTCGTGGAGGATGTGAAAGGCAGCCTCGTGTCCCTGGTGAACGTGGGGGATAGAGACGAACCCAACAAAAATCAGGGCGGACAGGACCGTTCCAGAAACGAACCATCCATTACATATTCAGATAACCGGGCGCTTACCGGGTTTAGGCAATTTCAACAGTCCCTTCCAATCCGAATAACTTCCGCTTACGGCCGAGAGCCGAGAACGAAATATGAAGGGTTTAAGGAGATAAGAATGGAAATTGTGAGCTAGAAGTTATGAAAAAAGAATGGAATTTGGTGGTTCGGTATAACGAATGAAAAGGAGCGTCAGCGCTGCTTGACGGTGGTGGTGGTGGTTAGAGAGAAAGTTAGAAAGGGTGTTCTGATTGCTCGGCGTTGCCATCAGTCCACCGTGGGCCCTGTATAGCTGACACAGTCGAGAGGACCCTGATTCTCATCCATTTTGAAGCCCCTAGGTACAGTACAGGTCGACACAACAGTGGGCAATGAAATGTGCAGTGAAAGCCCAGTAGCAGAAGGCGTCAGAATAGACATAGAATAATTCCCTCACAGGCCGATGGTCAACAGGTCCCGGCGCTGCGCACGGAACCGGTATCATTTTATTTAAAGCCCCCCCCCCCCACGTGGTAGCTACGATTTCAATAGTCGAGGGGGACCTGTGGCGTGCGCCTACATGCAGGCAGAGAAGCAGCACAGTGCGTCAAGCGCGTTGTCCTTGTCAACACCTGGCCACACAGATTTATACAGAAGGCAAATCCTGCGGTAATGATCATCAGCGCTAACGAAAGATCCCGGCCTAGAACGTACGCGCACTTACGAGACCCTTCATACGTTTATTCTGGTACATTGCAAAGCATGCGCACGCAGTCCACAGCCCATAGGCACGATCCGTAGTGTCTGATATCCAATTGAAGCTCAAATTCAAACCTGCAATTGCTTTTCATTTCATCGCTTTGCATGTGGCGTGCGCCGGATTAATAATTTCCTCGGTTCCGAGCTGTTGTGGGGAAGACAAAACATAAAGTCACTTCTGGACTATTTCCCATCGCTTCTAGTAGATAGGAACCAGGAACATAAACTGTATATGTAGGGCCATCAGATGACGCTTGCAGTCCGAAGAACGCCCACGTTTTACCTGAGGGCGACAACAGTAGTGTTAGCAACGTCTAATAGGTGAAGTAAACGTCACCGAGGAATAATTTATCTATAAAGATGTCGATGGTCCGCAAGTCTGGTGGTTATTTTGAGGAAAGGCAATCGATTGACGAGATATGCATAGCCAGTTGGGAAAGGACGAAGTTGTTACGAGAGGATACAGGCAGTGTCAGCTCCGTAAGCAAGTATGCAGCACAGTACAACCATTTTGTAGTGGGAGAAGCAGAAAGAGCACGTAAAAAGAGTTCTCGTTGTCGTCGACGTCGTTGAGCATCATGACGCGTCTATCACGTGCTGATCACGCACAGGAAGACGGCCCGATGTCGTAGTAATTTCCAGCTCGGACTTTTTCCGCTCATGAAGGTTAGGGTATGGCTAGGGGCAATGCTGGTTGGTCGGTTTTGGAGGATAATTCGAAAATATGAAGGCCATCTCATTCATTCAGCAAGCAAGAAGTCCAGGGGAAATGCGTACCCTATACCGTTGCGACGCTCACCATCCATCTCCAGAGCGATACTGAGGGCCGTCAACGTCGATATCCAGGGCGAGAAGCCGTTGAGAATGTGCCATGCGATGATGATGGTTGAAAGGAGAAAAGCGAAGAAGCACCGCGAGTCGAATTTCCTATTGCGTCACTGATTTCCTTCTTCACCCTCAATGCTAGTTGTCCGTTTTGGAGGATAATCCGAAAAGAGAAAGGCTATCTCATTCATTCAGCAAGCGAGAAGTCCAGGGGGAAAGCATAACCTGTACCGTTCATTCATCTTCAGTGCGAGATCGCGTCAATATTGATACTCCCAAATTCCAAGTTTGCCTGGACGAGATTCCTAGAGAATGGTAGTATCCCTGAGCCGATCGTAGTAATATTTCGGAGGTCAACATTGATACTTACTCCCAATTTTACCTGGACGAAGTTCATAGAATGGTAACATCCATGAGTCGATCGTAGCAAATTTTTGGAGGTTCGTGTTCGTGCTTCGTATAGCGCCTGAGGCTGGAGCTGTGGAAGCATCGTGGTCCATCCAAGAGGGCAGAATGGTGTCCTGGTCGCACAGGCGAACTGCAGGATACAGGATTTGCCTTCTGTCAATGTATAAATCTGTGTCCGACATGAAAACGTGGATGTGGCTGGAGAATGACATAAGACGCTGATCCGCACCGCCACCCGTTTGTCCTTGACTTCCACGTTCAAGTTGAAATCATGGGCGGATTCCCCGTTGTCTTCATCGGCTACGAGCTCGAAGATGATGCTCTAGACATCTATCAATCTTCTAACGGCCCTAGAGAGGCAGCCAAGTCTCTACTCCGCGTCGTCGAATCGGAAACAAGCAGGCCAGCCAGCATCGTCCGCTACGACGACTCCAAGGGCCAAACACACAAATTCGTCTGCTGCTTTGCGGATCTCAGCGGTCGTACCTACTCTCCGAAGGAGATTGATGCTATTCCTGTACCTTCTAAATTTTTTGGCGTGCCGAAGAGGGTCAAGACGAGAGGGGAGTTGGAACGCAAGTTTTCTCCCAGCGCGATGGTAAATTCTTACGGCGCAGATGGCAAGACTCGAGTCGATGCCGGTGCCGTGATAGGGTGTGTCTATTTCACTTCCTTGATTTTCATTTGATCTGAAGTTTTTTAGAGAGTTACCGGCGTCGTTCTCTCAGGATAGCGAGGACACACCTCCAGCGTCACCTGAGTCATGATGGCTCAGGTCGTTGTTGGCTATCCCTTCAACCATACATTCGGTTCCCCAACTAGCTCACAGTGATATCAAACGTTTCACGAATTCCTTCTCTTTAATCTCATTGTACAACCTCCAGTTCGATATTCCTTTCCTGTCGATTACTGGTTTCCATTCTGATTGATTTCGAATTTCCCCATGCATTTCCATCTTCCCTGTTATACTTTTCTATGTACAATCTTTCTTGATTCCTTGGTATTATGTGTCAATATGCAACTCCTCGATATTTCGGTACCAAGACGATCGCTTGAGCTCCAATACTCCTACCTACGTAACCCCCACATTCCCCTAAGGTCTGCCATACGTGACCAGCACCCAGGTTACCCTGACGTTACCGAAAATGTCCAGGTGGGTGCTCACTGCTAATCAGCTGCGCTTTCGAGGTTTCCATAAGGACCAGAATAAATATCCCTCCCTCTCTCCCGACACTAAGGATTGTCCGAAGGACAAGGACTTATTTGTATTGCTTAGGCGGTCCAATACTCCTACTTGAGTAACCCCACGTTCCCCTAAGGTCTGTCATACGTGACCAGCACAGGTTACCTTGACGTTACCGAACTGTCGGGGTGAGTGCTAATCCACTTTCGAGGTTTCCGACACTAAGGATAGACCTGAAACACAGTCCCTCGATTCAATGGGCAAGCGTCGATTGTAGAGGACGCTTGCTCATTGAATCGAGGGACTGCGCTTTAGGTCTATAGTAAGGATTGTCCGAAGGACAAGGACTTATTCGTGTTACTTACCAGTTACCTACTATTTATTCGTCTCATGTGATTTTTCTCATGACTACTTAAAGTGATTCCGAATTCGTTACCCCCCTCACTTGCTTACCGTCATCATTGGCAGTGAAGAGGTTCGTATTTCTTCTCGCTTTTTTTAATTTGTCGTTTTACTTACGTCTTTTCGCTCTTTAGGCGGTGCTGTGTAACAAATACCTTCGTTGTGAGCTCATCCACTAGCTTACCCTGAACAACCTGACCGAAATTCTCTAGATTGCATACACGATGCCATACAACGCTACTATCAAGCAGGAGGCCCAATACGCCCACTCTCTTGGCGACAACGCCGTTGAGGACAACTTCCATGCCACCTACACTAGCGTGCTGACCGAATGGTTTCCTACCTCCCGCGGATACGTCATCGACCACCAGAAGCTTGGCCCAGGTGGAAAGCCTGAATACATTGTCGTACGCCACGCTGGTGGGGTCCGCAACCCGCTGCTTATTGTCGAGCTGAAGAGGCCATCCAAGTACAATGATGCTGGGAAGCAGGAGGTCATGGACGATCTTGTAGAATATATCGAGGGCCGCTTCGACCTCACACAGTACAATACGATTTATGGACTTGGCGGTATCGGATTGAAGTGGATGGTGTGTAAGATGGTAAAGAACGGTCGACATGATCCTGAGGATGTCGAGAAGTGGACAGATGATATTACCAGTGACGCGTCGTATACAAAGTTTAGTAGGATAGCTCAATTAGTTTACAATATTTCGTAGACTGAACCTTGGTTGTCTGTTGTTGCAGAAGTATGTATAATGGTTGTATAATGGTAGACGCCTAATCAGTGACTCACTGCCAAAGGCCCGGTGATCCAACTTGATACTGAGAGATTACGTTAGGGTCTCCGATTGCTGCGAAGGTCTTGCCAAGAGGCGCAGAATGGTTTAGCTTGAATCGAAGGGACCGTATGATCGGGTCGCTCTATTGGCTGCTACTATGTCATGATATTTATGCACTGAAGCGCTCAGCCTGCGGCGGCCAGCTTTAAGTAGTTGCAGGCATTCCTGGTCATCTGCCCTGTGCTGACTATAGAAAAAAAAGGTATCGCTCTGTTATTACTCCGCCTTTGCGGCTTTGCCATATTTCACATCTTACACACCGGCAGGGCATATACGCTGGGTTCCTTGCCTGATCAGCCGATATCATATGCTCCCTGACTCTCTGAGCCTCTTTCGGCTGGGGTAGGTATACGTGTCTTCAATATTCAATATAATGCCCTTTCTCTCATCTATATCATGTCGCCAACTGGTGCTGTCATTTCAAAGATAGTCGGACCTGCGCGATGTACTTGGAACTCATCGCTTGTCATTCTGCTTTGTTTCTGATAAGGATCCTGGTAATACTCATGCTCGCTGGAAGCCCTGTCGCCATGAATGATGGCACACACCACGATCAGGGATAGAGGTGGATATCTCATAGATAAGTTGAAAGCCTCCAGCACTATAGTACAAACCCGTCGAGACAGATTTACAAAGCTACAGAATAACATCGATCAATACAAGAGGGACGGTCCATCTTGAAAGAGGACGTATATACTGACAGAAACGACGAGTATAAAGTTGTTTACTACAGTTCCGTTGGTGTCACCTTATGCGCTCCTCCGTATTACCTCAACTTCCGGTAAACAAGAAGCGTCGCGGTCTCTCGAATTAGAAAGAATGATGCATTGGTCGCGCATATCAAAGACACCATATGGTACACCCGAGAAAGATTACACAATAAGCAGCTTTATTACTGAACACCAAACAGAGATGGCTCAGAAAAAACAAAAGATCGTCAAGCCAAGCAAGCCGGGTCAGGCTCACTAAATCAGGTTTGTGTGGAAAATCATTGGGAAAGGAATGTGTCTCTGGATACGTACCATAGACACTACTTAAATGCGTGCTGCGAGATAGTCGACCATAGCGGGTTGCTGCTGATTACGGACCTGGCGGGTCTGAGTAGCGATGGTCCTCGGACGCATTACTACCAGCTTAAAACATGATGTGAGCAACGAGAATGACCAATTAATCAGTTCACGCACCTCCAGCTGTCTTCCCTACTACCGCCCCACGCTGTGTATCAGCTGGTCACATTGAGTATGCTGCGCTCGACAGCTTCTAGTGCCTAGGTTGTCATCGATGCTCGCTATCATGCAATAACTCTAGCAACGTACCCTATGCCCGCCATCCATCTCCAGAGCGATACGGGGGGTCGTCAACATCAATATCCAGGGAAAGAAGCCGTTGAGAATGTGCCATGCGATGAGAGTGGTCGAAAGGAGAATAGCGAAGCAGCACCGCGACTCGGATTTCCTATTGCGTCACTGATTTCCTTCTTCAACCTCAATACTAGTTGTTGAATTTGGAGGATAGTTCAAAAAGACAAAGGCTATCTCACTCATTCAGCAAACGAGAAGTCCAGGGGGAAAGTGTACCCCCTACCGTACATTCATCTTCATAATTGATGCTCCCAAATTTCAACTTTACCTGGACGAGATTCCTTAGAGAATGGTAGTCCGTGAGTCGATCGTAGCAATATCTCGAAGG
Source organism: Armillaria ostoyae (assembly GCA_902506015.1). NCBI lineage: Eukaryota > Fungi > Basidiomycota > Agaricomycetes > Agaricales > Physalacriaceae > Armillaria > Armillaria ostoyae. Next base: position 558,531 of record LR732080.1, on the reverse strand, counting down.
TCCTCCGTACTCATGGATTGTACAGCGTCTGACGCTGAAGTTTTAGGAACCTACTCGGTCCATCTAAGAGACAGAATGGCGTCTTGGTCGCACAGGCGAACTTGAAGGCGCAGAGAAGGCGGTAGAAGAATTTGCCTGTGGAATTGATACAGTAGGCGATATCATCATTGCCAAAAGAAAGAAGGAAAGTCGCATAAGGTAGATGTCGTCAAGCCCAGCAAGTCACCCTCGAGCACAAGCGAAAACGTGAGATGAGCAATGAGAAGGACAAAGTCACTGCGATCCAACTAAGCGCTTGAGTTCGGACGATATTTGAGAGATTGCGTGCTTGAGATTAACGTAGAGGTCTGAGGAATAACATCTTTAAGCCTAGCCATCGCAAGAGATGGCGACAGAGAATTCCTTGGGCCTTTTATACTGATGGTGTCCTCCTCAAGGCCTCAAGTCTGTTTGTCGTGCGCTCCAGAAAGGAGCGACCGTTTCTGCAAGGTGTTGGATCTGAAAGGGCCCATCCAGTTTAGTATTCTCTGAAGCTTGCTGAACCGTCTTTTCGAGACGAAAAGTGAACGGTGCATGAGGATAGTGGATGATTATGTATAATGTAGACATTTGACAACATAAAACAATATTCTGAGAGTGTAGAAAAGGAGAGCAATTGATAGAGGTAGGGGCAAAATATGTAGCAAAGGCGATGGAACATGTAAGCTAGAGTTAGGTAGAGGGTTGCTGACGAAATGTTGGTACATGGGTGGGTACATGGTCTGGCGAGACCAGCGTAGGGGCCGAGTGTCGTATTACGACAGGAAACGGGAGAATTAGGGTGTCGGAGTGATGAAAAGTAGGGTCGTCGATACGATGGGCCCTCCAGGTAGTGACTGAAAGGAGAAGTTGGGTGGGAAGAGGAAATGTTTGGCCAAAAGGACGGGCAGCACTGGCCTATCTTTTCGACACCAATACGAATGCAAACAGCAATGCGATAAGCGCCACCAAACAAGCGGTGATAATGGCAATGAACGCCCGCGCTACCGGATAATCGCCCTTTATCAAGGCTCCCTGTATCGAAAAGTACCTCGTCATCCCAACGCCCAGTATCCCAAGGGACAGTATAACAGCCGTGGCTCCTAGCGGGCGAGCATAGCCGTGTGCTGCCCCGCTCGTAGGCGAAAAAGTGGTGACATTGGAAGTCGTGCTGGATGAGAGGGAGAATAGCTGGACGAGGGCGACGCCGGCTGAGGCGAGAACGAGAGAGGTCCGTACGTATGCAAGAAAAGTTCTCTCCGATGCGAGGTGGTCTCTTGCGACGGAACCGTTGTTCTCCAGCGTTAGGCTGATACGCATGGTGCTAGGCAAAGAGGAGCAATTCCGAATAATTACCTCCGTTGTCGGCCGTAAGCCTTTTCAGGTCGTGAACTCCGAATCATTAGCTGAGGTCGTCGCAACATCGTCGAGGATGGTCCAGTCGAGCGTTTCGTCATCGTCGTCGTGGACGTTGAGGTTGAAGAAAGAGATCACTAACGTAATAGGAAATCCGGTTCTTCCCTTTTCTCCTTCCGACCACCATCATCGCATGGCACATTCTCAACGGCGTCTCGCCCTGGATATCGATGTTGACGGCCCCCGGTATCGCTCTGGAGATGGATGGCGATAGTAGAGGGTACGTTGCTACCTTTTGCCTGACTGTTCGCCGCCTGAGTTTTTGCAATAATAGCTTCGAATTATCCTGAAAAATCAACCAACAACCGAGCATCGATGGTATCCTAGCACTAGAAGCTATCGAGTGCAGCACAGTCAATGCGACCAGCCGACGCACAGCGTTACGGAGACCGTAGTAACGAAGACAAGGAGGTGCGTGGACCGATTTACTGATCATTCTCGTTGCTTACTTGGCGGTTTAGCTGGCAATAGCGTGCTCGAGGGCCATCGCTGTTCAGATCCACCTGCTGTGTACAACCTGCTACTGCCGACTTCCTTGTAGCGCGCATATAAGCAGTGTCTGGTACGTACCGAGTTCCATATTCCTTTTCCAGTGATGTTCAACACAAACCTGATTTAATGAGCCTGACCCGGCTTGCTGGGCTTGACGATCTTTTTATTTTTTTCTGACACTTCTCTCCACGCTGTTCAGTCATGCAGTTGCTTATTGTATGGTTTTTCACAGGTGTCGCGTACGGTGTCTTGCCTCTTCGCTTTTATCTTTCAACCACCATCGCATGGCGGTTTCTTGCCCTGCGTTGGTGGTCCCCGGTCTCTCTCAAGTCAAGTTATCCCGAACATCGGTGACACCCTAGGATCTAGAAGCTGGAGCATCCCGCTACAACACACCGGTGCGACCAGCGGTAGTAATGAAGGCCATCATGGAGGTGCGTGGACTGACTGACTGACTCGTCCTTCTCATTGCTCACTCTACGCTTCTAGCTGGAAATAATAAGTCCCTTGAGGACCACCCGTGCTTCAGACAAGCACCATAAATCAGCTCGGTGGTAACACGGAATTTAAAGACGCTTATCATACCTCGGCTCCAACCGCTACCACTACCAGATGCCGTCCTACGTGTCGAGGGACCACAGAGTGTACCCCAAGTAATACTTCGGCTGTTCCCGCGACACAGTCCCCGCCTTCAAAGCCGGAGCAGGATAGTACCGCCGTCTCTACCAAATCAGGCGGCATACGCGAGATCAAGAAGCTGTATCCCTTCTTCAGGCCCAATGCTTGGGTTCGCTACCTCTTTCCGACATATGCTTACACCAACCATACGGTGTTAATAGAGTTTTCCGACGTTGCCCAAGATCAGCGATCAGCGGTCAATTTAGTACCTCGTTTCTTGAATATCGATGCAAAGCTTGTACTGATCCACGTGATTGAACAGCTGCAAAATGCGTACCCGAGGGATTACTACATGGATCCATCGTGACGCGTTACGTTCGATGTTTTCTTAGACTGACGGTAGCTTGCCTGAGAAAAAAGGATGAATGTGGAGATAAGGTTCAATCAAAGGGACTGGCAAAGTCGAGACACTACTCAAGCGCGCAGTGATCTGATGACTGAACCACCGGACCGATAGCTGTTGAAGGAATTTACTGATGCTGTGCAATTCCAGAGGTGCATGCCACTTCATCAGCCCTGTGCGAAAAATCGACGGCGAAATAGGCGCCGCGTATCGTGATGGATATAAGAACCTTCGAGTACGCTTTAACTCCTTTCCCCACCACCACCACCACCACCACCAGATGTCAACATTCTTTGGGAGACGTCCCGCGCGCCGGGGCACCACGAACGGGGACAGAAGTGCGAATACTATCCCAAACGGCACTCATACTCCTCCTGCAGGAGACTCTTCGCCACATGAGTCAGACTCAGAGCAGGATAGCACAGCCGTTCCCATCAATCAGACCGAATATGCTCAGAGATGCCGAGAGGTCATGGAGCTGTATCGGGCCCTTCAAGGGCTAGGGTTCGTGGTTGTCATGGCTCTGCGATATATGCTTACATGCCCTTTAGTGCAGATAGTTTGCTCACAATGCTGCCCAAGATCATAGTTATCGGCGGTCAATCGAGTGAGCCATTCGTTGAATATCGATACGGAAGTCATACTAATGCTCCGCTTTGAACAGCTGGAAAGAGCTCGCTTGTAGAAGCTGTCTCTGGAGTACGCTTACGTCTTTCACTCGCCTGTTACATTCTCTCATTATCATCTAGATCAATGTACCTCGGGATAGCGGCACTTGTACCAGGTAAATGCACCTCAAGCTTTCCCCGCGCGATCTCACTCCTTTTCAAGGTGTCCAATGGAATGCACGATGCTTAGTTCATCCTCCACGTGGTCGTGCACAATCTACCTCAACATCAAGTATGCGCCAGGCGGTGGCAAACTCGCCATCCCGGACAAGGCTCAGTTTGGACCTGTTATCACGAACAAGGATACGGTCGAGGTATGGATCCGCCGAGCTCAAGCGGCGATCCTTTGCCGTCATCGTCCCAAGGAGGATTTCACCAGCATGACCACGGAGGAGCTGCGCAATCTTGCTACGACCGACTCACAGATGCTACCTTTCTCCAAGAATATCGTACAGGTGGAGTTGAGAGATCCGGACCTGACGGATCTGTCTTTCATTGATCTACCTGGCAAGACGCTCTTATCTTTGTCTTCGTATACTGACCGTTACTTTGGCAGGGATTATCCACAATGCGGAAGAAGAGATTATCACACTTGTTCGCGACTTGGTGGTTTCCTATATCGAAGAATCGGAGAATACGATTGTCCTGATTACAATTCCGATGAGTGGTGTGTTTTCCTTCTTTGACACCAGATGTATCTTCCTCACACTTCTATCTATAAGATGATATTGAGATGCAAGCTGCAGTGAAACTCGCAAAGTCTAAGGATCCTAACGGTGATCGCACGATTGGTCTGAACATCTGTTTTGCCACCTCTATGACCGACCCTAATTGTTCCTACAGGAGTGTTAACCAAGCCAGACATGCTTACAACAGGTGCCTCTGGTGCGCGTGACAAGTGGAGGGAGATCATTCTTGGGCAAGATCAGAGGCACAAGCTCCAACACGGCTACTATTGTGTTCGTCTCCCGGATGATGATGAGCGTAGGCGCAATATCTCTCGAGACGAATCCCAAACGGCGGCCCAGCAGTTCTTCGACAGAACCTCCCCTTGGAGGGATTTCCCTGATCGTAGTCGGTTTGGCATACCAGCGCTTGTGCGTGATATCAGCCGACTTTTGGTCGGGCTCATCGAGAATTAGTATGTGCGCAATTCTTTTCTCTTTGCCCTATGTTCAATCCTATAGTATACCGACCCTGAAGGAAAGTGTCGATAATCTCCTCACAAGCGACAGAGCAGAATTTAACGCTCTTCCTCCTCCACCGCCTACCGACGAGGCGTGGTCCCAGATTATCATTCTCATCCACCACTTTTGCAGTGATGTCAAAGCCACCGTCGAGGGAAAGGAAGAACACAAGAAGCTCGTACAGCGCAACCGCGCTCGGTATGAGCGGCTTAAGCATGATATCCTCTCAACGTGCCCAAACTTCAGACCATTCGAGGATAAGACCCGGTATCGGGATCCCCATATCCAGGATGAAGAGTTCGAGGGGAAGAGCAACCCATATGTCCATATGGCTACATCCAATTACATAATGGATATTAAGGATGTGAGGAGAGAGATTGAAAAGTGAGTGGATGTCGCTCTCCAACGTCTATCTTACTGACCTTTCCCCTTGTAGCTGTACTTCTTGGGAACTCCCTGGTGAAGTTCCGTTGGAAACGACGCCCAACCTCATCAATCGTTTTACAAAGGAGTGGTCGAATCCTTCCGTGGAGTGTTTCAATGATGTGTACAGGGCATCGTCAGTGTATATCCAGAAGTTAGTTACGCAGCATTTTGGACAGTTCAAGCTTCTAGAGACGCACATTGGGTTCGTTTCTTCCTTTCGCTTTCTCTTCCTGCCTAGGCTGAAGCCTTACGTATACCCAGTGCGCTTGTGCGCTCACAGATGGAGATCTACAAGAGCGAGACACTCGTCACACTCGAGAAGGCTGTCAAACTGGAGACCTCGCCCGTCTTTACTCAAGTACCGCATTACTTGATGGAGCGCTCCAAGTGGCTCGAGCGGTTTCGTAAGGTGTATAAGACTTCTAGTACCTACGCCATACACCGACCAGGCCCTAGCGACTCCGCTCTGAGACCCTTTATAGTTGGAGCAGAATATCATACAGTTCGCGAGACGACAGAGGACGAAGAGGCGCTGCTCGTAATGGCCAAGGTCCGGGCATACTTTGAGATGGCTTATAAGGTCCGTCCTTTGTTTACCCATTCTTTCCTTCGCTGATTCTAATTGGTATCTAGCGATTCATCGATAATGTTCCGCTCACTATTGAGCATGAATTGCACCAGACTCTTCCGCATCGCTTGTCGGAGAGTCTTATCAAGGATATGGGAGGACCGGATGCCCGTGAGAGGGCTAGGGAGCTGTTTAGAGAGGATCCGGTGATCGCGTCCAGGAGGGAAATTTTGAAAGACAGAATTGCGAGGTTGGAGGAGATCAGGAGGAGGTTGTATTCTTTTAGATGAATTCATAGATGTATTATCTTCTATATCTATGCCGTATCCTTCTGTGTATTTGAATAACAACATTGAACTTATCACGTCGTCCAGCTTGGTATTTCCGGAGATATCGGCCCGGTGATATCACGTCAGCGCTTATTTGTGATCGATTCAGCGCCACGTTGTAACTTCAAATCTCCCCTTCCTCAACCATCCGCCTTCAGGTTCACATATCGTTCTCTATCTAAGAGACTACCTAAGTACCGATTATTTTGAACGTCAGAGCGACTAGACGCTGTGGATTCCTAGCGTTACGGGCCGATGATATTGAAGGGACCTTCGTGTGTCGACTTACTGATTCATCGTTCTCATTACTCACTTTACGTTTTGAGTTAGCAACAAGAAACCTCGAATAATTCCTTCAGACAATACTCACAATTTTATCTCGGCTCAGTGCTTAGCGACAGTCGTTGTGGTTGATTTTCTGCAGTACATAGCACATGCAGAAGCATCGATCAGGCTATCTATTCATGGTGCATATCCAACTTCCTTTTCTCCCCAATTATTCCGAACAAAATATTAACGAGACCAACATAAATTGCTGTGCTTCACGGTATTTTCGTTTTAATTTTCATGAGACTTTCCTCCTCGCGGTTTGTAATGATAGTACCGCTTACTGTATTGTTTTCACAGGCGAACTCATCTACCACGTCCGCAATGTCTTTGCCTCATTACTGAACTGCAGGTGCTTTACGAAGCTCCGTTGCGGATAACTTTGGGAAGGCAAAATAAGCGCCATGCATCGTGGTGGTCACACGGGATATAAGGACGTTTAGCACGCCTCAGCTCTTTCCCTCCCAACCACCACCAGATGTCGTTCCTTCAGAGACGTACCACTCGTAGGGGCAACACCAGTCTTCCGAATGGCACCTCAAGCAATATTCCTCCCATTCCCCAAACAGACTCCCCGCCATCTGAGCCAGAGCCAGAGAGCACTACCGTCCCCATCAACCAGACGGAATACGCTCGGAGATGTCGGCAGGTCATGGAACTGTATCGCGCTCTCCAGGCCCTTGGGTTCGTGGCCACCACCTCTTTCCGACGTATACTTACATACCCATCTGTCACAGTGCCGATAGACTGTTTCCAACGCTGCCAAAAATCATAGTTATCGGCGGTCAATCTAGTACGTCGTTTCTTGAACATCGGTATGCAAGTCATATTGATTCATGTCTGTGATCAGCTGGAAAGAGTTCGCTGGTAGAAGCTGTCTCGGGAGTACGCCTACGTCTTTCACTTGCCTGTTACATTCTCTCATTATCATCTAGATAAATGTACCTAGGGACAGCGGTACTTGTACCAGGTAAATGCACCTCAAGCCTTCCCTGCGCGATCTCACCCCCTTTCAAGGTGTCCGATGGAATGCACTATGCTCAGTTCATCCTCCACGTGGTCGTGCACAATCTACCTCAACATCAAGTATGGGGCAGATGGTAGTGAACTCGCCATCCCGGACAAGTTTCGGTTTGGGCCTGTTATCACAGACAAGGATGCAGTCGAGGTATGGATCCGCCGAGCTCAAGCGGCGATCCTTTGCCGTCATCGTCCCAAGGAGGATTTCTCCAACATGACCGTGGAGGAGCTGCGCAGTCTTGCTACGACCGACTCACAGATGCTACCTTTCTCCAAGAATATCGTCCAAGTCGAGCTGAGAGATCCGCAGTTGACGGATCTGTCTTTCGTTGATCTACCTGGTAAGGCGCCCTTATCTTTGCCTTCGTATACTGACCGTTACTTTGGCAGGGATTATCCACAATGCGGACGAAGAAACTATCAAGCTTATCAACGACTTGGTCATATCCTATATAGAAGAATCAGAGAATACGATTGTCCTTATTACCATTCCGATGAGCGGTGCGTTGTCTTCCTCTGACACCATCTTTGCCCGCCTCATGTCTCTATAAGATGATATTGAGATGCAGGCGGCAGTGAAACTCGCCAAGTCCCGGGATCCCGATGGCGATCGCACAATTGGTCTGAACCTTCGTTTTTGCTACGTTTATCCGGCCCTAATCGTTCCGTATAGGAGTGTTGACCAAGCCAGATATGCTGACAGTAGGTGCCTCTGGTGCGCGTCAAAAGTGGAGAGAGATCATTCTCGGGCAAGACGAGAAGCACAAACTCAAGCATGGCTACTATTGTGTTCGTCTCCCGGATGACGATGAGCGCAAGCGCAAGATTTCGCGAGACGAATCCCAGGCATTGGCCAAAGTCTATTTCGAGAAGAATTCCCCCTGGAAAGAGTTCCTCGACCGCAGTCGTTTTGGTATACCGGCACTCGTCCATGATATCAGCCGGCTTTTAGTCAGGCTTATCGAGAACTAGTACGTGTTCTATTCTTTGCGTGTACTCGGGCTTATTCTTGTTTCTGTTCAAAGTATCCCAACCTTGAAGAAAAGTGTTGACGATATCCTCGCAAGCGATAGAGCGGAGTTGAGCGCCCTTCCTCCACTGCCTACCGGCGAGGCGTGGTCCCAAATTACCATTCTCATCCATCAGTTCTGCATTGACGTCAAAGCCGCCATCGAGGGGAAGGAAGAGCACAAGGGTCTCGTACAGCGCAACCGCGCTAGGTATTCCCAGTTCAAGCGTGATATCCTCGGGACATGCCCCAATTTTCGACCTTTCGAGGATAAGACCCAGTATCGGGATCCCTGCATCCGAGATGAAGAGTTCGAAGGGAAGGACAACCCCTACGTTCATATGACTGCGTCTGAGTACGTCATGGATATCAAGGACGTGAGAAAGGAAATCGAGAAGTGAGTGTGCTTATTGCTCCAAGTTCTATCTTACTGAGCTTGCCGTGTAGCTGTACTTCGTGGGAGCTCCCTGGTGAAGTCCCGCTGGAAACGACTCGTAAACTCATTGAACGTTTCACAAAGGAGTGGTCCAGTCCTTCAATGGAGTGCTTCGAGGCTGTGTATGATACCTCGTCGGCGTACATTCAGACGTTGGTTACGCAGCGCTTCGGACAGTTCAAGCCTCTAGAGACACATGTCAGGTTCGTTGTCCGTGTCTTCCTCTACAATTTGAAGTCTTATGTCTGCCCAGTGCGCTTGTGCGCACACAGATGGAGAAGTGCAAGAGCGAGGCCCTTGTCGTACTCGGCAAGGCTGTCAAATTGGAGACGTCTCCCGTGTTTACTCAAGTACCGCATTACTCAATGGAGCGCTCCAAGTGGTTCAGGCGGTTTCATAAGGTTTATACGTACCCTAGTGGCTATATAATAGACAGACCAAGCCCTGTCTACCATAGCGGACGTCGCGGCGGCCCGGTTCCAGCCCGAACTCCATCCCCGCCTCCTCCAGCTCACGAGACGACAGAAGATGAAGACGCACTGCTCGTGATGGCCAAGGTCCGAGCGTACTTTGAGTTGGCATACAAGGTCCGTTGTGCTTTTTTCCACCTTCTCTTTCCTTTGCTGACTCTCAGCGGTATATAGCGGTTCATTGACAATGTTCCGCTCACCATTGAGCATGAGCTGCATCAGACCCTGCCACCTCGCTTATCGGAGAGTCTCATCAAGGACATGGGAACGTCAGATGCCAGTCAGAGGGCTAGGGAAATGCTTCGAGAGGATCCGGCGATCGCGTCCAGGAGGGAAATTTTGAAAGACAGAATTGCGAGATTGGAGGAGATCAAGAAGAAGCTCTATGCATTTATATGATCTTACGTGTGCACTTGAAGTGCAATCTCGTCTGCTTCGATTAAGTACTTGTCGACTGTATTTATGTCCTCCAATTTATAGGGCATCGGTCCCGGCCCGGATGGATTACCTCAGCAGATGATTAGTAATTCTGATTGATCACAAGTCACCTCCAGCCTGTCTTCCACTTGCCAGTGTGACGACTACTACTACAGTCGCCTCTGTAATAACCCATACCTGTATTAACTCATACTCTGCTGTAACCCATAGGTTTTCGTGTCGACCGACCTCGTTCGCAGGGAAAATGAGTCCATAACCCATAACTTTGTCATACTACCCATAACCCATAGCTCTTTTGGCAAAATCCCTCTGTATTCCCCCATAATCTGAGCATTTACATGGTCTAATAGCTCAGTTGTTAGTGTAAATTGGATGCTTGTGAACTGTAGCAAGTTTGAACCCTGCTTGAGGCATCTTTTTAGCAACATGTACCAGTGCCAAGAAATAGTTGTCTGCCAATTGCATTTTGAGCAGCCGCAAATTTCATCTCTCTTCCAGGCAAAGCCCCTAGCAAAGCTTTTCACAGCCCCGTTCTTTATTGCTCGTAGCCTTTTTGACTCCACATAGCTGCTCCAAATCAGAAGATTACTACTGTAGTATTTTGACCAGATCTTCACGGGGTGTTACGCGTTGAAGAGGCTTCCGTGCGCGTAAGCTAGAAATGCAACAGCGTCGAAGACACTGATCACACCCACACCCAACACTACACACACAAACCCTCAAGTCCGTGGGGGATTCTGATGCGATAGAAGCAGATAGAATTAGCACAACCAAACTCTCAAAATATATAGTACGCCGTATAGCGATAGCGCTCGTATTGTATCTAGATTTCTCTAAGTCCAAAGGCTTTTAAAACAAGAGGAGCGACAGTTGTCGCTGGGCCTCAAGGCAAAGGTGTAGTAACAATACACACAACGTCAAGAGACGCACACAAAACCCTCAATAAGTCTCGAGCGACACACGAAATGACCTCAAACAACTTAAAACACACAATACACGACTCAAAGCTTCGCGCTCTAAGCAGAAACCCTTCACAAAACCGTCCACTAAAGCCACAGGATTCAAACCTATGCGCTCGAGCTTCAAAACCGATCATAGATCCACAGGGTTCTAACCTATGCGATCCAGAGACTCAATAACCTTATAAAACGCCGTCCGCAAGCCACAGGGTTTGAACCTATGCCACTTGGGAAATATATACCCTCAAGTGAGCACTAATCAAGCCAAAGGGTTTGAACCTCTGCCACCTGTAGTGCCTCGCGTCACACAAAACCCTCAAAGCGCAAGAGCGCGTCCTCAATGACACTGAACTCTTCTTCTCAGGTTAGAGCACAAGTCACCCAACCAATTAATAATCACACAAGTGCTGCGTTAGCTTTCTATGCCTCGCGCGCAACTCAATTCACGCAATATGATATCAATTCTAGGTATATTCTCTCGCTCGAAGTTACAAACTGATCCTGATGCTAGGGCATCAAGCTGAGGGCTTGCGTGCGACTACAACGGGGGTCCGAAACTTGTATACTACAATTTACACTGCGCTATTTATCTAGTCTACGTCCTACAAATTAGTACAACCATATATAGTATTATTTGGGTTGCGGAACTCCGTTTCCTGGGTCCCGCGCGTGTTGTTGTCATCACACCATAGCTTGGTGGTTACTCCGAGCTCCATCCTGGGGCCAGACTCTTGGTTTCTCCATGACTCGAAGTCAGTTAGCAGTGCTCTGCACTCGTATGGATGTTACTTGGTATATCCTCGGAGCTGCAGCATACCGCGCAGCTCACGTATCTCGGAATAATGTCTTCTAGTAATTTCTATGGTAGCTAGACCAACCGGCTCCTTGTCTAGGTCTCGCGCGCTTCGGCCAAAGCCAGAAACCTCGGATTTAATCGCATTCTGACATTCTAAAGTCTAGAGCGGCATCTGCCAGTACGGCAGTGCCTTGTGCGTCATAGATCAATGTTGCACGAAGTTTTAATTATCTCACAAGCTTCTTCTGTTCTATTCTTAGCGTGCGTAGTGTATGCACTGTCAGCGCACTCAGTGTCGAGTACTAGGACTTTAGACATAGTGTGACCTATATAGTATCACTCTCAAGTTAAGCCATGCGCTCCACCCAGTGTCACTCAAGGCATCTCATTGCCTGCACCTTAAATACTGCGCTCTAGCCATTGCTTCTCTGCATTGGTAACTTATTATTATAAAATGTATGTATTAATACATTTCGCAAAATTACACGCGTAAACGCTTTCAGAGCGCGTCAGCGTTATGCATATCTTCGCCAGGTTACATCTTCATTATGATGTCATATGCCTTAATAGGCAGTCCGGCGCAAGCCAGACCGACAAATTATTGCTACATTAAGTAATTTAAGGCACCAAAAGGGCCTGTTATGCATTACGAAGTTCACAGATCTTCACTTCACAGGGGACCGTTACGCGTTATGTGAATATCCAGTCGAAATACTACAGTACTCCCACGGTGGGCCACAATTGTGGTGATGAATGTATTGTTCCGATTCCATCTCGTAAAGAGGCCCTTAAAGCCATCTTAACTCTTCAGCAGTACATTGGCAGCATGGATGACCCATTTGTTCATCAGCTTGAAGGAATTTTTGCATCATTTGATCGGAAAACACGTCTAGAAGAGGCTCATTCATTAAAAGACACTGAAATCACTATGTATTTCACTTCTAATTAGGTCTAAATACAATTTACACATAATCCATGCATTTAGAACCCTTCTGAGTGACCCTATAACGACCTCTGCCAGAACCCATACTCTGTATTAACCCATAGCCCGGAGCGTTGACTGAGGGGTATGGGTTATTACAGAGGCAACTGTACTTCCAAGCATCAAAACATTCATTCTGGATTCTGCAGTGCGAAACCATTTTGGATGGAAAAAGAGACCTTGTGGACCAAAATATATGCCTTCATCCTGGGTTGAATGAGAGACCTTCACCTTAACTCTGGGGGAGATGTGCAGGCAGATTTAGGAAACACATGCAAGCGATGTGGCAGAGCAATTTCTGATTCAGAATGATACAGTGAACAAGGAGTCAAGTCATACATGTAATCTAGTTTTGATCAAACGTCTCGACAAAGTTCTTGATAAAATTGTAAACAGACAGCATACCCATTGCACAGAGAAAGTTGAACAAAAAAACACAGTTCTGATCATCAAGGGCATCAAGAGCTGGAGTAAAGGGTACCAGGTGCTGCTGGAGGAGGTCAATGGTTGCCATATAGGTGTTGCTGCAGGTTGGTGCTCCAGTCTTTGTATGCATCTCCAGGGAAGGATCCAGCAGGATAGAGACACCAAACTAGAAACAGTATCAACCATGGCTGGTATCATATCGGAAAGTCACTCACAAGTCTGTACAAATTCAATAGATGGTTCTGGCTCGTTACATCCTTGTGGTGGCAAGTCTTGAAGGTCTGCTTGAGAGTGGCAATGCCTGCAGGGTGTCCACGAAGTTGGTCTATATCGCAACGCTTGCAAAGATTAAAGACCTTGTCTGAATACCTGTTTCAGTCCTGGGCATGGAGGCTGTTGTATTCGATCGCAAACTGTAGACGGGCAGCAGTGTAGAGTGCATAGTCAATGAGGCGAGTCAAGGGCGCTCCTTGGTCAAGATTGATGAGCTGGTGGTTGATATGAGATAGACATGAAACAGGGTCGGCAAGGGATTCAGCTTGGACAAGGCAGTTGCAAGCATGGCTCCAGACATTGGAAGATGGTCACAGCTCATATGGCAAAGCTTGTTTCTGCTCCAGAGGTCAATACAATATGGAGGAAAAGGCATGGCCACTCACCACTAAATAAATGGATGCAGGCTGATATCCTCTTACCAGCCTGATCAGAAACTCTTGCTCACGATGCTCATACTTGGGCAATCTGTCCACCTGAACAAATGTGCAGAACTCCTGCAGAGTGATGTACAGGTCACGGAGGTAGGACAAGATTTCGTCGACACGCTTCTCTGGTGTCTACAAAAAATAATCAACGCAAGCCTACAGAAATCCTGTCAGGGTACTTGCCTGCAGGAGCTCGCTTGGGCTAAGAGGTTGTTAGTGAAAGAAACCCAAGGATATATGCACATACAGGAATATTCTCCTGCTTCTGAAGCACAATATCAGTCTTCTTGTTGGGATAGTGCAAGACCAGATGCACCACCAGAATATCTTCAACCTTGACCAGAAGATCTTGAGCCACAGAAATAATAGATTAATATTTAGGTCTAAGGACAGAGGGTGAGACAGAGGAAGGCGGGCTGAACATGCTGAGAGTGGTCTCCAGCTTGGTGAGCACATCCATGGTAAGAGGCAAGAACCAATTGCAAGATCACACACATTTTTGGTGGGAAATTTCCCACAGCAACAACATTGTCATTACTATGAGTGAAACAGTACAGAGCTAATTATGTGAAAAGTCTAAGAGATGGTATAACAACTTTAAAAAGCAATATAAGCAACGGGACAAAGAGGCAGAACATCTAAAAAGTTCAAAAAACGATATAAGCTAGCAGAGAGACTGTTAGACCCGAACTCCAGTATAACAAACAAGACTAAACAAGTGGCTGTATCGCGTTCGTACAGTCACCACTTGAGTGTCAAGGTGTCTGATAACCGAGAATCAAAGATCAAACGCAAAGTCTGGGCAGAGGAGTGAGTCGAAGAGTAAGTTTGGTGTATTGAAACTTTAGCTTGAAGCTGGAGAATATACAGCGAGAGCTACACTACTTATATACTGTTTCTATGCATGCTATAATCGTAACTATCCTTCGATAGCTGTGTGGAACTCCGGGGAGTAAGGCGACAGGAGCTGGAGCACAGTCTCGTCTTAGTGGAGTTTGTGTGTCAGTGCGTGATGAAGCGCTCCGGGGTTCGGTGTTGGTGGGTATGTGACCGTAGTTGCTTGGCTAAGCGTCGAGATTAGATATGATAAGATCCAGATAAGATCTTATCATGTCTAATAATAGAAAAAATAGAAAAATCATAACATTACCCCCTTGTTAAAGGCAGGCGTCCCGACTGCTTTACATTCAGCCCCCCTCTTCCTCCAGTGCGTATCCGTCCAGTGGCCCGTATTCCTCGCCGAATTCCTCCCTACTGGTCCAATAGTAGTCTTTGATTAACTCGCTGAGATGTGGGATTTCTCGTTCGAAATACCAGGCGGTTGTGACGAAATCTGTTCCTTGTTGTACTTGGAATTGTACATCGCCGTCCTTCGTTCTTGAGTTTAGGATGAATATTGGGGCAGTGCTGTCATTTGTTTGTTTGACAACGACTGCTTGGACTGTTACTGTTCCTTGTATTGTTTTGAGGTAGTCGGCAATGGCTTCCTCTGCGTGGCCTAGTTCACTTTCCTTTGTCCATTTGTCTTCCTCCTTCCCATATCCCTTCCATTTGACTAAATAGTCGGTGACTATGTTTGTGGTGTATTTGCCTGTTTCTTTGTCTTTTTGTCCACGCACTTTGCGCGTCTTGTGGTTTAGAATGGCTTCGACCTCATATTCTGGTTCATTATTGATAATGTCAGGTGGAGGTGGTGGATCTCGTTGTTGGTTTGGGAAAGTGGGTGCTATATATGGTGTGAGGAGGGTTTCGTTGAAAACTGGGTAGATTTTCCAGGTAAGCGGTAGCTTGAGCTTGTAGGCTGAGAGGCCATGCTTTTCTAGAATAGTGAAAGGTCCAACGCGTTTGTCATCGAGTTTTTTCTTGGGTCGGGCGAGGTGAAGGTTGGTGGTGTCAAGCCAGACTTTGTCTCCAGGCTGGTATGTGATGGCAGTCTTCTTCTTTTTGTCATATTGGGTTTTCATTTGTTCTGCCGCTTTGGTGAGAGCAGCTTTTGTCTCGTCGTGAATAAGTTTCATCGTGGCCTTGAATTCTTCCGACGCTGGTGTGCGAAGCGCGGCATGAGTGTGGGTGTCGGGAGCTACACGTGGGTTTCTTCCAAAGTTGACGAAGAATGGGCTTTTACCGGTGGCGGAGTGTATCCTATTATTGTGCTGAAATGCTGCCAAGGGTAGCCATTCCGGCCAATCAGTTTGTCGAACGTTGATGAAGATCCTGAGATATTTCTCGATTTCCTGATTGACATGTTCTGTCTGTCCATCCGTCTGTGGATGATAGGCTGTGGACACGTTTCCTTTGATGTCGAGCATTTTGTACAAGTCTTGTAGGAATTTGGATACAAATTGGGGTCCCCTGTCAGATATGACTGTCACCGGCATCCCATATTTGGCATAGACTTCATCACGTAAGATTTTAGCCCATCCTTCGGATGAGAGCGTTGTCTTGCAAGTGATTGGTATTATGGCTTTGGAAAAGCGGTCTACGATGACTAGCATGGCATCTAGCCCTTTGCATGGAACTAGGCCGGTGATCATGTCTACTGAGATATGTGTCCATGGTTCTGATGGGATCTCGTTTGGATGGAGCGGCGCTCGTCGAGCTTGGGTACTGGCTTTGGTTCTTGCACAAGTTTCGCATCCTCGGACGTAAGCTTCTACATCCCTTTTGAGCTTGGGCCACCAATAGTCTCGAAGGACTAGTTCCTTCGTTTTTTCGATGCCCGGGTGTCCTGCTGTGATGTGGTCATGGCAACGCGATATGACTTTGCCTTGAGTGGCGGAGTCGCGGGGAACATAGATTCTTTGGTCGTAATATAAGAGACCATCCCTTTCCCTGATACCCTTTTCATGATTAAGCGAGTTTGCAATTCCTTGGTCCCACTTTTGATGAAAACGTGTGGCGCTCTTGATACGCTCATGTGTTTCATTAGTTGTGGGCATAATCATGGTCCGGAAATGTTCGGGGGATAGAACGGTGATCTTGTCATTGTCATCTTGGCCTTGTGGATGGTCTGCTCTTCTACTAAGGAGGTCTGCCTTCTTGTTGGAGGCGCCTGGCTTATGATGAAGAGTGAAATGATATTCTGCGAGTTCAGTCACCCATCGTGCTTGGCGGCGATTGAGTTTCTGAGGTTTGCGGAAATATTGCAGATTCTGATGATCTGTCCAGATCTCAAAGTCCACAGCGGCGCCCATGAGGTAGTGTCGCCATTCGTCTAGGGCGAGCATAATTGCGAGTAGCTCTTTGTCGTATATCTCATAATTGCGCTCAGTGATTGTCAAGGCTTTTGATAGGAAGGCTACAGGCCTCCATTTTCCGTCCTGTTCTTGGGACAATACGGCGCCGATCGCGCCTTCGCTTGCATCTGCTTCTATGCGGAATTGCCCTTTCTCTGTCGGGGTGCGAAGAATGACGTCGATTGCGAACCGGTTCTTCAATTGTTGGAATGCAATTTGTTGGGCCGTTCCCCAAGTCCAAACTTCTTTACCGGTAAGGCGAGTCATTGGGCGTACTATGTCACTATATCCTTTGATGAAACGTCGGTAGAAGTTGGCGAAGCCTAGGAATGATTGGAGTTCTTTCTTCTTGGTTGGAACTGGCCATTCTGCAATACCTGCGAGTTTGACGGGGTCCATGCGAATGGAACCTTCGCTGATTATTACCCCGAGGTACTCTGTTTCTAGTACCTCGAACTCGCATTTTTCGGCTTTCAGGAATAATTTGTGCTTCCTTAATAACTCTAAGACACGGCGAGTGATCTTTCGATGCTCTTCTAGAGTTTTCGAAAAGATCAGGATATCGTCAAGGTATACGGTGACTTTGCCGGTTGCGATAAGATCCTTGAAGATGTCGTTCATCATCCATTGGAATGTAGCGGGCGAGTTAGTAAGTCCGAAAAACATAACGGTGGGTTCAAAGAGTCCGCGATTTGTCCTAAATGCGGCTTTCCATTCATCATCCTTTTTAATGCGTACATTGTTGTATCCCCAGCGTACGTCGAGCTTGGTGAAGTATCTAGCACTTCCAAGTTTGTCCATTAGTTCAGAAATGAGCGGTAAGGGATATCGATTTTTAATCGTCATTTCATTGAGCTTTCGGTAGTCCTGAACAGGACGTAGAGTCCCATCCTTCTTTTTAACAAAGAAGAATGGAGAGGCCATGGGAGATTTGGATGGTTTAATACGTCCTGAAGCAAGGTTTTCATCGAGAAACTTGTCGAGCTCCTTTTGCTCGATAGGGTTTAAAGGGTATACTTTGCAATCTAACGTGTTTTTGGCATTTGGAATGAGTTCTATTGCGTGGTCCCATGGCTTGCGAACAGGAAGATCGTCAAAGTTTTCTTTTGCAAATAGATCCCTAAAGTCACGATATGACTCGGGGACCATTTGTTCAAAGGTTTTCTTTTCCTTTTCTTCGTTGGCTTTGGCAGCAAGTTCATTAGCTTTATGAATTGCGCGAATCTCAATAGCTTCTTCAAAGTCGATGGCTAGTATGGTTTCGCCTTCTTCAAGCTCCCATTCATCATCGGGATCTGCGTCAGGAAGTATGAAGCGGTTTTTTGCACATTGGCAATGGGTGAAGGTTATGCTTCCAGTAGTCCAGTTGATACTTGGGTTATGGCGTACTAGCCAGTCATGCCCAAGGAAGATTTCCTTCGAGCCGAGGTCGGTAACGGCGAGGTCAATCCTTTCACTATGTCCTCCGATTTTGAGACGGAGTTCGGCGTATGTTGTGATTTCTCCCGCCTTGTTGCGAGATCCATCTGCATTGTAGACAGGGATAGGGCTGGCCGTTTTTTGAACTGGGATTCCGTATTTTTTGACAACGTCACGATGAATGGAACTCCCAGTACAGCCGCTGTCGAGGAGTGCTTTAGCTTGAATAGTTTTTGGTTGTTCTAGAGTTTCAAGTTCGACGGGGATGAGGAGGCTTTGCGGGGAATTTTGTGCACGAATAAGGTATCGCCTGGGTTTACGAAGTTCGTCAAGCCATTCAAGGGCACGAAAGCGTTCTGATGAACGAAGACCTTCAAGAAGGTTGTCTACAACTTCCTCCGCTCGGGTTTTATGAATCCAGTTGAGTAATATGGCTCGAGCACTGGATTCATTTTTTGCATCTTTGATAGCCCTCCAAGTCCACTCGGTTTCGAAGGGTTTCAACCATTCCTGTGGTGCTTCCGTCGGGGGCGCATGCTTTGCTGCCTCCCGACCCTTTAGTACCGAAGTACTGTTGCCAATAGGGCGTTCCGCCTCTTTTTCCATAAGAGGACTTTTTCGCTTCGGGGATGGCCCGCATGCATCTGCATCGGTTGCAGCAACCTTGTTCTGCTGTAGGGTGAATGAAGTATCATCTTCTTCATCAGGTACCTCGATCATAACTACCGAATGCCCCCTTTTTATCGCCTGGGCGCTAGCAACTTCTTGAGGTATGGCCTTTGTGTCCATGGAACTCCTTGCGGTATTCTCCCGAGCACCATCCGATCGAGACTCAACGTCGATCGTTGTGATGGGTGACCTTTCGGTCGGAGCTGCTTGCTCGTCGGAAGAGACTTCACAGGGGGCGTATTTCAGCTTGGCCCATGTCCCATCCGTCCTGCGGGGCTGGCTCGCAGTGTCGATGGGTGTCACGATGGTGGGTGACTTTTCGTCAAGCACTTTCGTCGGTTGGGTTTCCCCGCGTAGACTACTCGTGTGACGCTTTGCTCCAAAGTTGCGAAGCGCTGAATCCTTGGTATTGGGGCTCTCTGCCCCTGTTGGAGCCTCATCGTCTGAGACACTTGAGAGATGTGTATCGCCATCTGTGGTTAGTATGGCGTACCTATTGTGTGATTCCTTGCGGGTCTGGTTTGAATTTCTTTCAGCGAATAGTATTGAATGCGGCGGGTGCGATATATTAACTACAGGTAAAGTATAAGTCCGTCCACTATGACTAGAATGCGTACCAGATCCTCCTTCCGCCGAGTAAGTAGAATCACTTACTTCCCGGCGGCATCTTTTACCTCTTCGATCTTGGAGCCTGTCGAGGGCTCGGTCGTCGAGGCTCTGACCTCCTGCTTCTTCTTGTTCCATGATTGTAGCGGGCAATTCTTACTGATGTGCCCTTTCTCCCCGCAGCGGAAGCAGTTCCCACTCTTGATGGTGTCAATATCCATAGGCTGGCCCCTTCCACCATAGGTAACACCGGTGGTAGTCTTTTTGGGCGTCGAGGAAGTTGTCACGCCGGATGCCCCCTTGGGCGTTCCGGCGTTCTGCTGTGGTGGCGGAGGTTGAGGTTGGAGCATTCTGCCAACGAGATCGAGCACTTGCTTTCGCAGTCTTTCTTCGTTCATTATGATGATGCGCCTTCCCCACTGTTCGTATCCTACCGGGATATTGGTTCCGATATTGGCGATCATGTTGGTGTAGGAGGCGGGGACTCCTTGTCGTAGTGTGGTAACCATATGGCCGCGATCATCAGTATCATGTCATAGCTTGGCCTTCTTGGCCAGCGTTTCGAGTTCCTGAAGATACTCGGTGGCAGTCATGGTTCCCGTCATGCAAAGGGCGTACATAGCGGCTTTATGTTTGTCTTGATGACCGGGGTCGCTGAATTTGGTTTCGACGGCTTGCTTGAAGGCGTACCAGGAGGGGAATCGGTATTTTCCTCGACTGGTACTATAAAGATCTGCTAACTGCAGAGTCCACCAGTCTTTGGCTTTTCCTTTGAAGTAGGAAGAGGCGAAGGCGACCCGGTATGGATCAAGCCACATGTAGGCACTGTGTACTTGGAAGTACATCTGGCAGTCCGTCATGAACCTGTCAATGTCCTCGGGTTCCCCTCGGAAGGGTTCGGGTCTCCTGATAAGATCGGGTTTACACCCAATCCATGGTGCGTCTTCCCCCATTGCTCCTACGGGGTTTGGGGGTTCGGTGTCTGGTTCAAATCTGTCGGGGGCTCCGGGTAGAGACCATCGTTCTTTATTTTTAGCGACTGAGTCGCTAAAGGGGTCCTTTGGGTCAGGCAGTTTTTCGCCTTTGAAGAAGCCAGTGCCCGGCTTCCAAGGTTCCTCTGGTTTTTCTGGCTTTTTTCCTTCGTTGCCTCCTCCCCAACCATCATCTGATTTAGTTTCGATGACGTCAACGCCAGGTTTATTTCCGGATCCTCCAGCCTTGGCTCCTCCTGATCCAGCTTGTACTCGGCCTGGGCCGGAGTACATGTAATTGGTCCGGTGATGGATCTGAGGTGAGGTGGGATGTCGTCGGCGTCTTGGTTCGTGGGATTTAGTTAAGGGGGGTTCTTTGGCGAATCTAGATTGGTATGGAGCGGGGGTTCTGTACGGGGTGAAAGGGTGTAGTTCGTTAAATAGGTTTACAGCCTGTACATCTGCGCTATAATTAAGAATATCTTCTTGTTCAGCTGGATCCGCTCGCATCCATGCCTGACCTGCCTCCGAATGCATCCAGGTCGCTTCGGTCGGTATAAGCGCTCGCTTGGAACGCCATATACTCCTGTACTCGCGTCCCAGCTCTTCGGGGGTCGCGGTCTCCTGTGCGGGCTCGGTATTCCATCCACGTAGCGATAGAGACTCCAGGGAGTCCCCGCTCCATCTGGTGTGAGCGATACTGCCTGTATCGCTCAAGCCAGATTGGAGTGATGGGGCGAGGACGCTGTCGGTAAGTTTCTTCTTCGATCTCATTGATGGCACTTGTTTCGGCGGAGGTGGCGCTCTGTCGCTGCCAGTACTGGGTTGTTGTTTCGTTCTCCAATTGTGGGCGACTTGCGCGCTCGTAGAACTGGGTGGCAGTTCTGTCGCGAGCGATGGTGCGCTCGATTTCGTTGTTGCGCGAGACAAGTCGCGCCAATTCTTCTCTTGCCGCAACGTCGCGACTTGCTGTAGCAGCTCGTTGTATGTCGGAAGTGGGCTGGGGGGTGACTGAACGGGTTCCTGAGTCTCCTGGGAGGTCGCTAGAGTTGGGAGACCAGGCTCTGGTGTAGGGATGTGGGGTTGGGGTACGTTCTCGGGTATCTCGTTGATTGTTGTTCCAGATGATGATTTCGGAAGTTGTGGGGGAGTGTGGAACGTAGCTGTCGTTGGTTGGAGTGTCTGAACGGATGACGATAGGGATTCCGGGTTCTCGGAAGGGGAACTCGGGGCTGGAGGGGACGGTGATGGAGAGACGTGAGGTAGTGATGTGCTGGACTTCTTCTTCGGGAAGAACGGGATCCGAGATCGTAGGGATCGTTTCGTACTCTTCATAGAGGACCCTTCCCCCTTCTTGTCCGACGTCTTGCTCGTTGGTAGGGGTGGATAATCCTGTAGATTGAGACTCGAAGAGTGGGGGGAAGGTGATTGGTCCTTCCCACTCTCTGAATGTGTCAGCGACATAGTGGTAGGGGGTAGTGGAGCGGGTTCTAACGGGGTAGAGGCGAGGGTTGGAGACAAAGGCGCCTCCTGGGCGTTCGATGTAAGTAGGGAGGATGAGGTGGCGGACGTAGTTAACGAGTTGGCAACTGAGGTGCTTGATCTCGTGTCCATACGTTTTGAGGAGGATGAGGGTGGAGAAAACACAGGTGAGGCTGAGCGCGGTGACGGCTATAGTGACAAGAGTGCTGGTGGAGAAGTTGGTGGAGATTTGCATTCGGTTTGATTCAACGTATGAGCGTTGAGAGGAAAGGGAATGTATGAAGCTTCGAGCTAATTGTTAGACCCGAACTCCGGTATAACAAACAAGACTAAACAAGTGGCTGTATCGCGTTCGTACAGTCACCACTTGAGTGTCAAGGTGTCTGATAACCGAGAATCAAAGATCAAACGCAAAGTCTGGGCAGAGGAGTGAGTCGAAGAGTAAGTTTGGTGTATTGAAACTTTAGCTTGAAGCTGGAGAATATACAGCGAGAGCTACACTACTTATATACTGTTTCTATGCATGCTATAATCGTAACTATCCTTCGATAGCTGTGTGGAACTCCGGGGAGTAAGGCGACAGGAGCTGGAGCACAGTCTCGTCTTAGTGGAGTTTGTGTGTCAGTGCGTGATGAAGCGCTCCGGGGTTCGGTGTTGGTGGGTATGTGACCGTAGTTGCTTGGCTAAGCGTCGAGATTAGATATGATAAGATCCAGATAAGATCTTATCATGTCTAATAATAGAAAAAATAGAAAAATCATAACAGAGACAGAGAATTTAAAAAGTAATATAAGCGAGAGAGAATGAAAACCCATTTAAGCGAGGTAATAAAACAAAGCAAACACATCAAACCTACTCTTCATCGTCATTGTCATCATACACATCTTCATTTTCTTCGTTATCACGGTCTTCTTCATCACGGTCATCATCCCCACTGTTGTGGCCGTCTTCTTCATCCCTGTCATTGTGAGCAGGAGTGCCCAGACCAGTGGAGCTACCCTCTCCAAGGTCCTTGGATGAGTGCTGCATAGGCACCACAATAGGCACCTGAAACTTCTTCTTGTCCCTTGCAGCATCGTGGACAATGGTGAAGAGGGAGAGTGTCACATTGGATGCATACTGAGTCACCTCCTCTTGATGGAAGTGGTCCAGAAGATGGAGAGGGCTGGAGAGATCATTCAGGCAATCAGGAAGGAAGCAGGGGAAGTGCATGGTTGGGTGACTGGCTGTGGTGAGGTCCATTTTCAGATGCTCTTCCTCCATCACAGTGCGGTGCATCGAGTCCTGCAGGCTGAGAAGTTGAATGTGAAGAGAGTGCATTGCCGCATGGCTGACTGCAGTCACACTTCCAGCACCAACAGCAGTGTAGTAAACTGTGGCTTCTGGATTGCCCATGAATCCAGAGAGTATGAGTATGTGGCTGCCGCTCATGTGCTGAGAGACCTCTGGTCCAGACATTTCATTGATAAATTCCTGGAAAATGTAATGAGACAATGATTAAGTGATGACATGAAACAAACATACCTGGCTCCTCTTCTTAGGCTTCTTCTCAGTGCCCTTCTTCTTGGGAGTGGGCTTTTCAATAGGTGGCTGTTCATCATAATTAGCCTTGTCAAAAAAAGGATTACAATAAACTCACAGCCAGAATCTCCTTGCCTTTTCCCTTGACATCCTTCTTTGAACTGCCCTCCCCAAGATCCTGTGGAAGCATGATTAACATTCCTTTTCATACCAGAAAACACTCACATTGATGGGGGCCTTTGATATACTAGCAAATGGGTTGTCCTCCTCCGATTCTGAATCGATAATAATTGGCTCCTACAAGTCGGAGAAGTCAGACAAATAAGAAAGGTAAGGAGAACATATGCGCTGGAGCTACCTGTTTAACAGGCATGGCCTCATCTGATGAGTACTCATCAAACACTGGTAAAGGTTGCTTTGTTTTCTTCAACGTCTTACTCTAGAAATAAAATGAGGATAAAGTTGGACTGGACAAATGAAGCTTAGGGAGGTGGCCTTTTGACAGCTGGCAGCCTGATCTTCATTGCTTCCCATCTTGATAGTCTTTTTCGCCCATGCAGCACCAGGTGAATCAGGGGCAGAGACATGCAGACACTTGGACTGCAAAGACAAGTAATTAGGATGAAATCATAAGCAAAATGAAATAGCACATACAGCATTCAATTGGTCTTTTAAGACTGAATTCTTTCTTGGCAAGCTACTATCCTCAAGGATTTTTAGTCTACAAGAACCAAAATTAATATTGCAAAGATTCAAATGGAGAGGATAACTTACTTCACTTTCGAATTATTGATGATTGAATTATGCTCTTTAAGAAGAGTTAAGGCAGCAGTGGGAGAGGCATGTTTGATGATACCTTTTCTTCCTGGCCCAGGCTTTCTACCCTTGGTGGGAGCAGACATTGTGGTATGAAGACAAGACATGTTGAGTGGGAAACCTCCTTTTTATGGGGAACAGGTTGTGGGGAAAGCCCAATGTGGAAATTGAATTTCGTATTGGCATTCTGCGCAGAACCCCTGCTGTGTTTCTTTTTGGGACTTTGTCCAGTTATCTATCTGCTATGGCGTCTCACACCAGATGCAATGCAGAGGAGAACAAGGAGTACATGGCCAACATCCTTGCTACAGTAGAGTTTCAAGAATTCATGGAGGAGATGAATGAAGCATCCAAACATGCTCTATTTTGGTCCAAGGCAACAATGCAATGCTGACTTTGTCTCTTGGACAAGTTCATTACATTCCACCACAAAAGTCCAAAACTGGCTCCATACATGGACAAGATTTTTGCTTTGGACACCCTCATCGGTGAGTACATGCTGTTGCCTGATTCAATACCACGCTTACCTTGTAAGAAGAATGCTGCTGCTATTATCTTACTATGCATGTGCAAGTGTCACAGGTGAATGTCAGGAAAGGGCCTGTGGCTGAGGATGGATCTGTGGAAAGAATGAGCTGGCCTAGTCTTAGGACTGTTCGTGATGATCTTCTTGCATTAGTACGTTCACCTCCAATCCTTCCACTTTTTCGCCTTTGACAATCCCCAGATTATCAACTTTTGCCCAGATGCAACCAGAGAACTTATAGATGAGTGGATGGAGCGCTGACGAGGCTGGTAACAGGCACTCATGAAACTAAGCGCAGCCTAGCATGAACAACACTCTAAACCACTACTCAATCCCACTAACACACACACACACACCAATCTCAATAAGTGCGGAAGGGAGCAAGGAATTTAATTCTACTTGCACCCTGACAGTATCTCAAAATATCTTAGAGAGCTCACTAAGTAATGCAACGCGATTGCGAACAATTGTCAAGAAAATCTAAATTTCTCTGTTTCCTCGGAGCTTTTACAAGAGAGCACGGTGAACCATGCAACCCTCAAGGCAAATGATATTTCAATAGAAAATACACACGGACATGCAGATCCGCAAAACGATCAAGTTTGTTCAGCGAGCTTGCTAAAATACGAATCGCTGCTAGGTTCAACTGTGCACGACTTCAATTCCTTTCCTAGCTCGCTAAGTCTGAGTCCCAAACCCGTCGCGATAGAGGCCCTCGGCACTCTTTAAGCACAGTA
This sequence comes from Armillaria ostoyae, assembly GCA_902506015.1. Classification (NCBI taxonomy): domain Eukaryota; kingdom Fungi; phylum Basidiomycota; class Agaricomycetes; order Agaricales; family Physalacriaceae; genus Armillaria; species Armillaria ostoyae. The sequence continues at coordinate 532,859 of LR732080.1, read as the reverse complement.
CACAATTCCTTTACTAAACTTCCCCACGAGTCCTCACACACAGTGTGCTCACTCTAACAATGGTGCCACGAGGTCCAACTGCGCACACCTGTCACACTTCATGCAACTGCTAGAACAGCTCAAGCTGGCTGATTCTCTTGTACTACTTCTCAAGACCTACTCAGAGGCCGGCACAACATGTTTCTCATCTTACTACTGAACCAGAAAATGGAACAGGGTTTCTCTCAGATGTTTTCTCTCAGGTTTCTCTCTAGAGACCGGTGCAGCTTCACTGACACTGGGCCTCGTTCGTTCTCAAGTAAAACCGAAGTTTTGTATCCAAAATGTATCTCTTATTTCAATTTCTCTAGTGAGCTCGCTAACTCTCTGGTATAGCTGAGACTCGAAGTTACTAACTCTTACGTGTTGCAACAAGTCCAGATTCAGACTGAAACTTTATTACTAGATGTGAGGGGTAGGTAGCTTGTTTTAATACATGAAAATCTGCCCTACTTATACTACGAGAGATTGATTGTTACAAACGGGTTATTAGTAAATACTTTTTGTGTCAGCCAATAACTCCTCATCCGAAACATCACAGCTCTCTTGGCAGAGCACCGCTTTCTCTCTGTTTGGTAGTCTCAAAGGACTAGGCAGTGTCAACGTCGCTCGCCCGACAGCAGGGGCTGTCCGCGGGCTAGCACTCAATAGCTGTTTAATGCGCAATCATTGATCACACATCATTCTTGTTTCTCTGTTCTGTTCCGAAGGTGACAGTGTCATAGTCTAGACACGGTAATCAAGAGACACATCGGAATTCTAGTCCGCTCGCTAATCCCTTCAGCCGGTACCTGTTTCTAGACCATGCCCGGTGGTTCTCTTGATTATCTCTCGTGTGGTATCGCTTCTCCGGATCTCCAGGGTCTATGCGTCATTGATTATCGACGTGTAGTTATCTAAATTAGCTTCGGCCTGAGTACAAGCGCGTCCCACCAAGTCTGAATCCCCAATGCCAACAGATATTATTGCAAGCGAGCTCGCTAGTCGGCCTTATTGCCTTGCATGCCCGTGAGGTGCAGTGCAGCGACGAAGTCCTATGTTTTAATTCCGTGGCTTCTCTTTCTGACAGAAGGGTATTCTGGCTTGGTGACCTTGCTTCTTCCCATGCCGCTTGTACTGTCAGCGAGCTTGCTAAGTCTACACAGTGCCTAAGTGTAATTTGCTGTTCTTCGCAAAATTACATGCTTAGACACGCTGCAGGCGTGACAGCGCTTGAACTCAGTCAGTTTTTCTTTTTACCACTGCAAAGTCTCTCATATCCACTGCCACCAGCACTGCCACCATTTGGTGGAGACATACTCCATGGTGAAGACTCAACACCCCAAGCAGTATTGGGGTCCCCCTGAACTGTGTCTCCTCATCAAGCAATGCTTCAAGGATATTGTATGTCCAACATCAAGGTGAAGCTTAGATATGGTAAATGCTTTTAATGACTCGCTGTTACCTTTTGTTGAAAATTTTTTAGATTCTTCAGCACTTCTTCCTCTGGACTCTTCTCCTCATGACGGGCTGTAGACCAGGATCCCTGCTAAGCAATCATGTGTACCCCAATGAGTACGTGCGCTACAAGGTATATTTTCCATCATCAGCCCTGCTAGTCCTTTATTAATTATCCTTTAGCATCTCTCCCTGCATCATACTGCAGTCCATGGGCAATTCGACCTCTTGCTCAACATCATCTCTTGGAAGGGAGGGCACACCAATTGCCCATATTCATGTACCTTCACGATTCACATGGTCATGGTTGAACACATGCTGGAGCTTGATGCTGCAACCCAGCTTATCGCTATTGCTCTTCGATGCCAGGCCTTCTGTGACTATGTAACATTGGACTCGCTGCTTGATGGAACAGATTATATTATCAAATGGCACGATGAACTTTTGGAGGAATCAGTTTTGCAGGTGTCTATACCTGGTGGCAGTGGTCTGGCATCAGGTTCAATCCTGACCTATAGCGGTGCTCGTATGTTCATGAAAGCCATGGCTGCTGATAGTACCCTGGGCGGTAAGCATTCATACACCTTGCACACATTACATGGCTAATCTATTTGCATAGGTATCTTTGAAAATGCAGTCCTCTATGGCTTTAGGTGTGCGGCAGCTTCCATATTACAGCTCTGCTTTGGGTCTGATACTGCAAAAGGAAATCTGCACCACTGAGTCAAGTTGGATACTCTGAATGAGGTGTATTCAAATGTGCATCAAACTGCAAATACATCAGGTGCCATTCTGGAGGGGAGGATGTCCTACTCTACTCAGACAACCCTTCAAAATGTGCCCGCTCTTCATCGGTGTGTTCTTCTTTATCATTTCCTTTGTTCGTAATTGACGCTGCCATCAAAGCTCAACATGTACCAAGCCTATCAAGCCTTTGTCTCTGGAAGAAGCCATGTCGGGTAATGAGCATCTCAAAGATCTATTCATGCAACATGCTTTTCTTGGTGAACATTTGAAGATGGGGTCTACTGGGTGGACTGCAATTTTGGTAAGAGAATTCAGATTTGATTCTACATCTTCTCATTGTTTATATACAGCCCACAATGGATGAGTCCTTCTTGGAGAAACAAGGGCTCCTACCAGAGCTGCAGTTGGCATGAAAGGGTGCTTTGCTAGTGGATAATGGGGAAGACAACAAGAGGGACAATGAGAAGGACGATGGTGACAATCAAGAACTGGACCTCGAAGATTTCGGAGATGGGGGAAGCCTCAACAAATGCGCTGAGTTATACCAAGCAGTCACTCGTTCATACAAGCAGCTGCTGGCCTGGGTGCAAAAATCACATATCGAGGATACGTGCATATATGTAGATGTGGAGAGCCAAGACAATCTATCTCTGGAGGTCTATGAAGAATGCTGCAACAATCTCACCAAGCATATCAAACTTCCCCTGATCTTTTGCCAACTTCTCTGAGAAGAGTCCACATGTGAAGAAGAGCTGGAGAAGAGAAGAATTCTGAGCGAAAATGAGGCTCCTCAAGGCGAGTTTGATGAAGAGTTGGGAATGGAATGTGTGAGGTTGCAAGGTCAACCTACAGACCAGTTGACAGTCAAGCATGTGGCCCTGTTATGGTTGGTCTCCTGGTGCTCTGAAAAGTCAAATTCATTGCTAACAGTCTGCCATAGTGTATGGACCAGCTACGTCAATGGAGCAATGGGTAGGCAGCAATGCTTGCTCTGTCTTAGGGAGGATGATCTTCTGGATTCATTGAGAGAACATTTCTACAAAAGTCATTCTGTTCTCTTGGAACACCAGAAACATAATCACCCTGAGAGTGGGGCTGCATCCCGGCATTCATCTAATGCTACCGCAAGGAGAAGGCAAAGGGAGGAGCTGGTAACTGATGAAGAGAACAGCACTTTGCCTGCTAGCGCATCACCGATGGCCCACTTCTATCATGGCCAAAGGTGATTATTGACAGCTTAGTTAAATTTCTTTTTGACATTCTTTGTAACCAGCTCATTACTCAATGACAATTTCATGATGTTCCAGGAGATGACCACAATCAGTCGTGTTTGAAATCTATAGCAGCAAAGCATCATTTCTCAAGGCATTACAAAGGTGTCTATGCACTGTATGCAACATTCAGAATGCTGGTGCAATGTTCAGTAAAGGTGCTGGTGAATGGAACAAGTGCTTACTCATTGACTTGTGGCTCCCTTGTACTGCAGCCAGATGCTCAGTGGCAAGGTGGTCCTCCCAAGTGAATCCAGTCACATTTGACCCATTGAGCTCTTGGTGCAAACAAAGGCAAGCAGCATTGATTTGCAGGCTTTGAGCATGATTGGCAGCAGCAAACAAAGAGATTAGGTGTTGGGTGCAGGTGATTTCTCCCAGGGAAAACCAAGATCCCATATGGACGGCATTAACCATGATGTATCTGCAGTCATTAGACAGGCAACTGATTTTCCCCTGAAACATCTTCCAGCCCTCTTCCAACCACTCCTCATCTGTCCTCAACTGATGCAGGGCATCACCATTGGCAAAGTTTTCTGCCAGAGTTTTTACTTCGTAACTTGCACCAGAACACTGTGTCAAGTGGTGCCAGAGTGTCTTGACACTGGTTGAGTTGAATGCGACCCCAGTCTCTGTGTGCCTAGAAATGTTGGCAAATTTCCCTCCCAAGCAAAAGATAAGAAACGCACAGTCAGGTTGACATAGGTTACAGAAGGTGTTCCAGGCTACCAGTGGTTTCTTGGAGCAATGCTGGTGACCAGGGGGAATGGTGTATGGGATATCAGTCTTGGTGAAGTACTCCCAGCAAGGGTTGACCATGATGAAGAGAACAAGAGTCAGTAGTGGTGAAGAGCGGAAAAGAAGAAAGGCGGTGACCTGTTACCAAATGACATTCTGGCACTGTTGGGGAGACCCGAAGGTGAACGTTGAAATGGAGGTACAAATGTATGCTCTTGTGGCATAGTGGTAGCGTGTTGCACTTGTAAGCCTTGTCTTCTATGCAAAGGTCACTTATTCGAACCGGGTTGGGAGCACTGCTTTTTGGTTGGCTCATTCTTATTGAAGAACAAATGGTTCCAGCATTGCTGCTTGCACTCGTTAAGGATTGCTGAGGACCTTATACTTGCTGCAGCAATGACATCGCTCATTCGAACCTTCAATGTCATAGTATAAAGTAAGCCAACTTCCGTGCATGTAAACTCTCACCCTGACAACCCTTGGCACCTCATACCATTTAATCACCCCCACAATTACTCAATCAATCCTGGGTGCAGGAGACAAGGAGGAACTGTGCGAATTGGGCACCCTGCTCCATTCCCCGCTCTCAAACACGACTGAGCCTCAATGACAGCACCTGGATGGTCACACTCGAAGCTTGGTTTTGGGTGGGGATCTGTGCGTTCATGGTCCCTGGCAGAACCACCAGTATCAACGACCACACAGATGGAGAAGTGCAAGAGCAAGGCCCTTGTTGTACTCAGCAAGGCTGTCAAATTGAAGACGTCTCCCATGTTTACTCAAGTACCGCATTACTCAATGGAGCGCTCCAAGTGGTTCAGGCAGTTTCATAAGGTTTATATGTACCCTAGTGGCTATATAATAGACAGACCAAGCCCTGTCTACCATAGCAGACGTTGCAGCAGCCCAGCTCCACCCTGAACTCCATCCCTGCCTCCTCCAGCTCACGAGACAACAGAAGATGAAGACATGCTGCTCGTGATGGCCAAGGTCTGAGCATACTTTAAGTTGACATACAAGGTCCATTGTACTTTTCTCCACTTTCTCTTTCCTTTGCTGACTCTCAGTGGTATATAGCAGTTCATTGACAATGTTCTGCTCACCATTGAGCATGAGCTGCATCAGACCCTGCCACCTCGCTTATCAGAGAGTCTCATCAAGGACATGGGAATGTCAGATGCCAGTCAGAGGGCTAGGGAAATGCTTCGAGAGGATCCAGCGATTATGTCCAGGAGGGAGATTTTGAAAGACAGAATTGTGAGGTTAGAGGAGATAAAGAAGAAGCTCTATGCATTTAGATGATCTTACATGTGCACTTGAAGTGCAATTCTGTCTGCTTCAAATACTTGAAGAATGTATCAAATGACCTCCAATTTATCGGGCATCAGTCCTGGCCTGGATAGATTACCTCAGCAGTTGATTAGTAATTCTGATTAATCACAAGTCCCAAAAAAGTCCCTCACCACCTCCATCCTGTCTTCCAAGTTTCAAAACATTCATTCTGGATGCTGCAGTTCAAAAACATTTTAGATAGAAAAAAGACTCTTTCAGACTAAAAGATATGCCTTCATCCCGGGTTGAACGAGAGACCTTCGCATGACCAGTAACTTCGATCGAAGCGGTACAAGTGCGACGCGCTACCACTACGCCATAAAGGCTTATCAATTCTGTGCAGTGGCCTTTCTAAGACGTCTGCGAGACGCAGTAGATTCCGATACTAAACATCTCCCGTCCACGATCTCTTTCTCCCGGCGAACAAATCATTGTCCCAGGTATCAGAATTCAGACAGACCGGATTGGTTAGGCCTACGCCAGTGAGTCCATCAGCCTTTATTAGAATATATATCGAGGAAAACCTTACTCGTGTCCTCGCAGCCAATACGAAAGCAAACAGCATCGTAACGAGCATTGCCATACATCCAGTAATGATGACGGCCACCGTACGTGCAACGGGAAATTTCCCCTCCGTCAAAGCTGCTTGAACAGAGAAATACCTAGACACCCCTACGGCAAGTATCCCCAGAGCCAAGAGAACCGTCGTGGCTCCAAGGGGTTTAGCGTATGCCTGAGTGCTAGCGCTAGTAGGCAAAAACGACGCGCTCTGCATTGTGATGGAGAACAGTTGGACGAGAGCGACGCCGGTAGAGGCGAGGACAAGAGAGGTTCTCACATACGCAAGGAATGTCCTCTCAGAGGCTAGGTGATCCCTTGCGACGGAGCCGTTGTTCTCCAGTGTCAGGCTGATATGCATCGTAGAGTATTACGTCTTCCTCCGCCGCTTCCTAGGCATTTTATAGCGTTTCACTATTCCAAATATTGTGCCATATCTGCCGTCGTGGGATAACGAGTTCAAAGTCTACCCGCAATAGGTACCGCGATCGAGAAGGTGGCGTGGCGACAAGCCTTACGAATACCGCGCCGAGCGAAGAAAGCCTTACGCTTCGAAGTTATGTAGGAGACTTTGAGCTTGGTTATTCAGAAAGGAAGCAAAAATATAGTCACATAGGCCGATTAATAAACTCGAAGGCAGGTCTGCGGTTTATTGACGTTCATTACACGCAGTTATGTCCGGACCGGTTGGCCATGTGCCGTTTGTTACCGGGTATAATTGAGTGACTAAAACCTCGGAATGGTTCGACTATAAGCTCCTAGTGAACCTTTCAATCAGCGCCATCGCTCGGCCGTAAGTTTCCTATGTATTCGCAAGGTCCTCAGTATATGGAATAGCTTCGATTGGCATATCAAGGCCGCCCTGTCGTACCATCCTGTATTGATATGATGAGCCAACTTCAAGTTGTAAACTTTACTCACGCAACATTGCAGAGCAGCTGGCACAGATCTTCCCAGTGAAACCCCAGATTTTCACATTTCATTAATGTGATTTGCGCATTGCACATCGATATTGAAGCCAATCTCGTCATAAGTTAGAAATATAGGAATTTTCCTTACTCTTTCTTTCATACAGGCAGTGATACAAGTTAACTGAACGCGAAAGATTGATTGGCACAGGTAACAAAATTTGAACGGATAGAGTTACATACTTTCGGCAGCAGAAGAGACTAGTAACTAGCCTAAGGCCCTTTGAGAGAAGAGATTCGGTGGTGATGACTTGGTGGCGACTGAACGCCGCGCGGGTCCACTTTGCAGTGGCACAAGGTCGCGGTACCACGTGGTCACCGCGAACTTCGCCGCAACCCGGCAACACCATTGGCATCTTCCTAAGTTCCTTTTCTGATGTATATCCACCGTACGGGTTGCCTATGTTACTGGATCTACGCGTCTTTACCGCCAGCTTCTTGGAAAATAAGCGTCCTCTATACGGAGTCTGGACCTGGGTAGCGAGACGCCTGAATACCATCCGGACATCGGCCACTTTTGTTTCATTCACAATGAACATGGCTTAGTTGTCCTGTCCTGCTTTATTTTTTGAACCAAGTGCCACTCACGGTCTATAAGCCACAATTTGAAACTTGTCGCCTTTGGCCGTCTTGTCACTTTGACCAGTGGCATAAAAAATACTATAAAATGACCGCAACCCTTCTACAATTCTCCCTTCTCGAAAATATTTGGGCAAATTCTGACCCTCCAAACTATGGCCTACCATACATCTCGAGCACCTCACTCACACCCGAGCGCTAACTACGACGACTATCGAAGCTTCCCCAGCTACGCCGAGGGAATGGATTACGGTACTCAGTGCAATGCCCGTTTCGGAACGAGAAAAGGGAATTGAACAATCGCCTGTAGGTTCAGCTGGAAACGAATACCCTTTGGGAGACCCGATTTATGAGCATAAACTTGGTCAGCCATACGCATTCGCCTTTGCGACACATATTTAATATTTCACAGTCAACGCTAATCCGTACCGTCCACTGTATGAAACGCGAGTGATAGATCTGCACCAGAACATGCTCGATCTCCTAGAACACCACAAGGCGGAGGTTTTTGCTAGTATTGCAAGTCTCACGCATGCCGTGCATCGAGTGAGTTTGCAGCGCGCATTTCCGACAGAGCATCTTTTCAATGCAGCAAACCAATTATTATCGTTTCGCTGGTGAAGGTATTCCCTTCGAAATAATACCCTTTGCAAATGGCTCGATGCCTAACAAATTTCCTGTATGGAATTGAATTGATCTTGTTGCGACTAAACTTTGTTAACTATTCCATTTTCCCCAGCATCTGCTTCCCGCTCTGACTAGCGTACATGTTGTAAACGCTCTCACCCCGGAGCAGCTCGTTCGCTATTGTTCTGGTTACAGGATAGCTTACGACCCCAAGAACATAGACCTGATGATCGTAGACTTGAAGGCATACATAGGCTGTGAGCCTTGAGGTTGAACGATGGACCTACAATCAATTGATTGACACTCTTGTCTGAATAATCTATCCCAAAGACTCGCTACTCCTTATGCTATCGTGCTCCGCTGTATTTTACGTTCAACGCACAATGTTACTGTACACTACCTAGGTCCTACACACTTCCTTACGAGACGAATATCATGTATTAACATCTACTTCGCGACAAATCCCGGTAGCCACTTCTCCACGTAAACTAAGAATGAATCTTGTACTGCAACGACAGTATTGTCAGGTGCCGCAAGCGCGACCACCAAATCAGTACAATGGAACCCGTTCGAGAGACCGATAGGTTGGTCGTCGGTGCTCACGGCCGTACTATTCACAGCGGATATCGTGCCCTCTCTCCACGGATCACCTGGTAGACATCAGCATAAAGATGCACATCGTGAATATACGATACCCACGTTTGCCGTTCGCAAAGAATAGCCTTGTGTTCTTGACGCCCCACCCACCATACAAGGCATTGATGCGGTCGGCGTCGTAGAGAACGCTTCGGGAAAGGTGGTCACGCATTCTTGCTAGACAAAGAGTCCGGGTTTCTGTCAACCACGGTATTATGCAACAAGTAGACCAAGACAAACCAGATCGTCCTGCCACCTGTTGATTCGTGAAACGATACCTCCCTGTCCGATAGGTGGACCGTCCTGTAGAGGTTCATCATTTTTATATCGTGAAGTTGTGTGAAAAACTTACTAGAGACTCTTCGATTTCATTACATCTGCAAGCAGAATGTTAGCATGAGGTATTATTCGATTATGTCGTGAACATCACGCACTCCAACCAGAACCAAGAGCGGTATGTATCACCAACAGGGTAGTCGGCTCTAGCCTCGAGCTCTTGAGGAATGACTTGTTTGTCAGGCACAGCTGCAGGCACCGGTGGCCGGCGCAAGGAACTAGAGCACGGTCTACAAGACGATCTCAGACATCAGCTCGAGAAACGTACTCTGTAAAGCCACCTTACCCATCATCGTCAACACAATCTAAATAACAATCATCAGCAACTAGACTAGGGATCGATTAAATCCGTTACTCGCCTGTATCTGCTGCATAGTTTACGGAGAACCATCTGGCCCAAGCCGAAAGCGCGTTGTCCACTCCCCATCCATTCTCAGACGCCGACACTCCATTCTTTACCTCAAGCGCATCGCAGAATTGGTAGAAAGCTGCGCCAGGGCCCGTATTGGGCTGCAGATCCTGCCATGTCCACAGATCCCATCTCACTGAAGGCGCCGTCAGAGTTAGAAAGCGGGATAGACACAAAGGAATACCCACGAGCTTGCGCCACGTCCAAGTTAGACGAAAACCCGAACATTCTTTGGATCTTCCGTTGAGACTGGGTATCATTGCTAGTGAAGACTCCATCAACGTAGGCGATAACAGCTTCAACATCAGCGGAACAATTCTTCGGCATGTTCTCTCGAATGGGTTCGTAGTACTGCCAGAAATCTCTGCGAACATGTGTCAGCTCGTGGAAAATGGAAAGGTAAAGGTCTGCGAACAGCTGAACTTGAACGACTGCTGATGACGCATAGCCAATCCAGAAGATGTCGGGGTGTCTATTTACGGACTCGTCAGTGCTGAAGCACGTCGAACCAGTGTAGAACAGCTGACGCGGCCATTGTCCAGCTGACTAAACCACCTATACATGATATGTTAGGTCCGTTACCTTCAGATGGAACAAGGCTGACCTGGGTAACTTCCGCCAATCAGGATCCACGGCGCCTTATCTGGACCCACGGCGTCGCCGTTGTCTTGAGGAAGAACAACATTCTGGGCAAAGTAAACATGATCTTCGATAGTTTGGGCCACCGTTTGATACTTGAGACTGTCCACATTCAAGTTCGGGTAGGGATTGCTCTCGCCAAAATAACGATGTTCGAGGACTATAGCTGCACCTCCGAACTGCTGCGCGACGACACCGTTGATTGTGCGATTTGTCACGTAGCCGTAGTAATCTAATATGAAAGTGAGATAAATGACTTGTGGAAGTATGGATCCTTACCGCTGGCGTCGACTTCACCAGCGTTCATGAGAATTATCGGACCTCCTAGAATATCGATGTCAGCGGGAGAACCTACAAAACACAATCCTTTGTGCAAACCTGCTTCGTAGAACTCAGCAGTGTGCCAATATCGCTGCTTGAATGTTCCCTTGGACGGATCATCATGGTCAATGAGTTGGTCAAAGTAATATACCGTGTCGTATGGGGGCAGATCGCGCGCGCGCAAGTGAGCATTGGAAGCTTCGAGGTCGCTTACTTCCACTTTCGGTATCCCTGGTAGTTTGGGACGTCGGAGGGGAACCCGGCCGCTGAGAGCACAATTGCAGAAAAGAACGAGAACAAAGAATAACTGAACCAGCATTGAGCAGAATTACTCTGGGAGACACGACTGTCTACTTAAGAGTAGACATCGCGGCCCGGACGCGGAAAAGATTCGCAGACGTCTTGTGGAGAAGCCGGAGGAGCATACGGAAAGACTATTCAGATAATTTCGTTCCAGGTACCGTGATGGGCGAAAGAAGGTGAGATAGAACTTGGACTCATGAAGTCTCGGGAAAATGTCGCCCTGAGGATATCTAGACGAATGGCGAGTGAATCATGAAAACCCGTGCCTCTTAGTATCAGTAAAATGATAAGGGCCCAAATAAAATGCGAGATTGTGTAGGAAGGGAGATGCCACGAACCATACTTTAAAACTGGTGAGAAGTGCAGGGCCTCGGTAGCTTACATTGTATTAGCAAGCCCTCTTCGATAAATCCCGACTGCGGTATAGTAGATATCAGACCAGAAAAGCCACAACAAGATTGAAATGCGCCTTGCAAACTTTTCCCGTCGCGGCCTAAATTTTCCGTTTAGATGACTGAGGGTACAGTTGCAGATAACGAAGATCTTAGCCCTTAATGCCTTGAATGTGTTAGGTCCGACAGCTCGCAACGGAGTACCGGTCATGGTTATTTGCGAATGTTGAAACTTGACGATAAGATTGCAGTGAGGATTCAGAAAGCACTGCTACGTTGTTAGCTTTCCAAAGACTGAAGTCGATAAAACGTAACAAGAGCGGCGAGATACTAAGAATTTGAAAGGGACGACAGAGGAGCAAAGCCGATTGAAAGCCGAAACCGAAGTTCGAACCGGCGCATTGCCGGTGGGCCTGCCCTAAGTTTGCCTTACTATTAGATTTACCGTCAACGTCGTTCCGACTTCTCTTCCGTTGCATGTATATCGGTTACGTGCTACCACCACATACCATTCAAAGAAAAAAGGTGTCCATCCTATTAAACAAGGTCTCAAACCTAGTTTCCTCCGCCCTTGAATATTCAAGATGGCGCCCTCCATCCTCGCTTCAATAAAGAGAATCCCAACCATGGCGGAGGCCGCATGCGCACATACGGATTCCTGAGAGTGCGCGTACTCAGAGGACGATCATCGATCCATTTCAAGCTGTACTGCTCCCCCGCTTCCTCTCGTAACCAAGCGATATGTCGCAGCCCCACATTGCTGGGATGATCGGGGTATGTTACAGTCATCGCATCGAGACGGGCGTCTACGCAACGCGATGCAAACGCCCTTGCCAGAGCATCCATGTCCGGCCTGTACCAGAACGCGAAGTTGACAACGGCGAGCTGCGGGACGAGTCCCTGGGAAATCTCGAAGCAGGAAAGAGGGACCTGGACCTGCTCGCGGAAAGAACACGACAGCTCTTGGAGGAGGGGAACCAAAGACAGTGCCTCGGAAATTGCAGGACTGGAGAGGCTGATATTTCCAAGGTCGAGCTTGCAAAGGTTAGGATTAACGGTGCGCAGGAAAGCTACGAGGGGAGTGTTATTGGAGGCGTACGTGTCTTTGAGCGTGAGGGAAATAAGGTCAGGACACCGGAATGTCTCTGCGAAAGGCAGGAGAAACCGCTCGTAGGCGTCAGTTCCAGCTAGGATAAGAGACGTTATAGGTAGGTTGCCCTTGGAGGAAGACCTGGCAACGGTCCCTTGGTTCTCTTCAGGCTGCTCTTCCTGCACGTCGGGCAACCTAGTATGACTAACGGTGAGCGACCGAAGAGCTCGACATGAACGCAGTGCTTCGAAAATAGCTGGGAAGGATGATCGAACGTCAAACACGATTGTTTCGAGCTGATGCCATGGAAGACGGAAGCAGGAACCCGGTGCCAGGGAATACAACAAGATGTGAAGACTTCGCAGCTGGGGCGCGCTGGAGAAGAACTCCATATCCTGTGGGACCTGTCCTTCAAACACAGGACGATGGAATAATGATAGACTTTTGAGACCATCGAGGCGCCCTACTGGATTCGGAGCGAAGAACGCATCGAAAGTGTCGAAGCTGGCGTCTCCCCAACGACGAGCTTCTGCAGCCAAGCGCTGCATTACGGCACACTGCCAGTAAAAAGTGACGTCGGTTGGATTCTCGTCTGGGGGGTTCTTGATGCGGAACAATAAACGAGCACCGCGCGAGCGCGTCAGGTAAAGCTGGAGAAGGGAGACGAGTTTTTGTTCATCTGAGGCGGAGAAGGTGAACGTCCTCCATAAGATGCGATTGGACAAAGCCATTTCCCGCCACCGATGGCATACTTGCGACAAGTGAAGGGCCATGGGCATGCCGTGGTCATCGTCATCAGGGGGGATCGCACAGACGTGGCCAAAGATCTCGAGGAGGATGTCGTTGGGGAACTCCTGGATAGACAGGGGAGTAAATTGGGTACCGGCGGGTCCACGGGACTTTGAACGAATCTGCTCCTGAAGCAACTGATTGACCTGTCGGACACGGCCAAGCTCCCCATCACTTCTATCAAGCACATTCCTCATCTCCATGGCTGCAAGGCGAAGCTGCGCTTCCCGTGCAGGCGAAATCGACAGACTCGCTCCTGTGGTATTATTGGCCATCGTATTGAAGTTGCCTGATATATTGATTAGCTATAAGCGCAAACTAGGGGAGTTCCGCTCACTTTCGCGCGATTAACAGAGGCAGTTGGCTAGCCTGGTGAGAGCACCTCTGACAGTGGGAGTGGTCGGGAAAGGAAGAGGTCGATGATTTATATGAATCCGCCGGACCTCCTCTAGGCCTTAAATCAAATTTGCCGCGATTGGATTTTATCCGTTCGGCAGATAAGCGATGACGACTATGGGAGACAATGGAGGGAGAGAACAATTGAAAGGTCGCTACTTCTCCTTTAGTTAGTGAATGCACCACCGAACAACGTGCGAGACTGCAATAGAACATCGGCAAGGAGGACCTGGACGACGGAAAACAGATAGGCGTGTTATTCGGCTGAGCCAAAATTTATTTGGCCAACCATTTTTCCACGTAATCCAAGGACAAATCCTGCACAGCAACAACCATAGGATCAGGCCCAGCAAGCGCCATCACCAAATCTGTGCAATGGAACCCGTTCGACAGGACAATAGGCTGGTCATATGTGCTCACGGCTGTACTATTCACAGCAGACACCGTCGCCTTCACCTAAGACGTCAGGGTCATAATCCGCGAGAAAGGCAATAGTACACTTACTTTTACTTTTGGCAAAGAACAGCCTTCTGTTTTTGACACCCCATACGCCGTAGGGGGCATTAATGCTGTCGCCATTCGGGACCAGAATGGTATGGAACGCATCCGGGAATTCGACGACGCATGCTTGCTTTATGTAAAACGACGTCAGTCATGTCAGCGCTGCGAAGTTATAAGACGAACCAGGTCAGAGTTGAACCGCGAAACAATACCTCCCTGCGGTCCATCTCAATAATATCCATCAGTTTGATTTCACCGCAAAAGCCCCAGAGCTGAGTCGAGTTCGTTACATCTATAAATGAACAATCGATCAGGATGCAAAGAGTCCGGCTATGATATGACGCTCGCTTCAACCAGAGCCAAGAATGATATGCGGGATGGTCGGCTCTAGCTTCGAGGGGAGTGTCAGGGTTTGACCACCTAGCCCATGCGGAAAGCGCATGATCCACTCCCCATCCATTCACGGACGCCGACACGCCATCCTTTACTTCAAGTGCATCGCAGAATCGGTAGAAGGCGGCTCCCGAACCGGTAGTGGGTTGTAGCTCTTGCCACGACCACAGATCCCATCTCACTGAAAGCCGTGTTAGCTCGAAAGAATGAGGTTCAAGGTTCAGCTAACGCCAAGTTAGATGAGTTGAAACCAAAGATGCTCTGGATCTTCATCTGCATTTCAGTATCAGTGCCAAAGAAGATGTAGGCGATGACGGCTTCGACGTCGGCGGAACAGTTCCTTGGCATGTTCTCGCGAATGGGTTCGAAGTATTGCCAAAACTCGCTGTGGGTATACGTGAGTCCGACGTCGTTGACGAAACATGGAACCACGAACAGCTGGACTTGCACGACTGCTGATGACACGTAGCCTATCCAAAATATGTCGGGATGCCTGACGGAGACTCGTCAATTTGTCGACGCAGCAGCGGACTGGTAATCGTCCAACTAACCGGACCACCTACATACGAACGAAAACATCAGTCACTGTAGAGTATCCTCAACTGCGACTTACCTGGGTAGCTTCCGCCCATCAGGATCCACGGCGCGTTATCCGGACCAACACTATCACCATCGACGACGTTCTGGGCGAAGTAGACATGATCCTAGATAGCTTGCGCCACTTCAAACTATCCACGTTCAGGTTGGGGTATGGCCAAAAAAGCGATGATCAAGAACTATTGCCGCGCCGCCGAACATTTGTGCGACAACCCCGTTGATTGTCCAGTCCTGTAGTAGTCTAAGGTGAAGATTTAATAACCCGACCGGATAAGAGAGACGAGATACAGTACCGCTCGCATCGACTTCGCCTGCATTATTGGGCCGCCTGTAGTCAATTCAGCAAATACTACGCATATAATGACAACTCTGCAAACCTAACTCGGTGTTACGCCAGTATCTCTGCTTGAATGTTCCCTCGGACGGGTCTTCGTGGTCGATGAGCTGATCAAAGTAGTAAACCGGTGCCACGTCCGCGCTCTCACGAAAGAAGGCATAGAGGTCCCCCATGTCCATTCCAGGTGCTTTGAGGGTCGGAGAATGGCAGCGTAGAACAACTATTGGACTGTGGGAGACGCGCCCTGCTCTTGGCCACTTTTTTTAAAGACAAGTTCATTCCGGTCTGGACATGGGTAGAAATTTGATGGACAAGCACATGGTAACGGTGAACGAACAGCGACGCGTCAGCCAAGGATCTAGGGCAATATCAGCTTGAGTTATCGACATCATGCTAAGCGACACGCACCGAGTCCCTGCAAAAAGCCTTTTCATCACGGCTTCTGGCGCCCGCCAATAGTAGCTGTAATAACTACGGCGGTCATTGCATTCTAATCCCTGTCAATAACCGACGGCAAGCCTGGATATTTGGCCGTTTTCGCTGGGAATGTTGATGGCCGCGAGCTCCGTGTCCTGTTGCTCTCACAGGCGTGTCAATAGCCTGAATAGTCCCGTACGATATCATAGCAGAGGTTCAGGTAAGAGAGGATTGGGTCCTGCAAAACACGGATAAGAATCTGGGCATTGTTATTGTCGGCGACGACGAAAGGCAGTAGGCCTTGGCATAACTCAGCGAGCGCAGCCCTTGATACCGAGGAATTTTTCCTGTATTCTTGCTGGATGAAATTGCGAACGGCGTGCAGAAGAACGAAGGTATGGCTTTCGAGGTCGTGGTGGTCACAGTCAGAAGTGTCGCGGCGAATTGATCGGCATCCTGCTTGATTTGCCACTTCCATCATCCCAGCATTTTTTCATCGACGTCAACAAGTGACCATTTCCTGACACGCTCTTTTAACTTTAGCCTTTCTAATACTGGCACGGCGATTATCTGCTCTCTCACTGTCCTTCTGATGGCTAACACCACGACAAACGAAGCCGCCCGTCCTAGCAACTTGAATGCCGTCAACCTCAGGACGACGGAGGAACAGTTTGACGAGGGTGCGGCCAGCGAGGACGAGGGCTACGACAGTGAGGAAGAGGATGACGACAGTGAGCATGAGTGGTCAAAGGTGCGAATGAACTTGGCACTCTTTTCATGTCTTAATCCTTCCTCAGGAGTCCCTTACTTTCAAGTACATGGCTGCGCACGAACCCTTCACCGCCCTCCCTGTGCATTACCTACGCTTCACCGGGTGTGCCCTTCTTCCTCCAAAGTTTGCCCTCGGCATCGGCGTCGATGACATGGATGACGGCTTCGAGTTGGCTCGCCGTCTCGTGCCGAATGAGCCTGTTGAAGACTCTAGCATGCTCCTCACCACACTTATACGTCGGCTCAGGGACCGTACGAACCTGAATGTTCGCGCGACCCCAGTTCGTTCGAAGGAGGTTGGATTTGTCTTTTATATCGTGACGTCCTGGGACGAGAACTTCGATGAGGCACCGGCCCAGCGCGATATCATGAACGCGATGCTCCGCGAGATCAACTGGAGGGACAATATTAAATGGTACATTGTGGGGACTTGGATGGATAAGTATCGCGAAGACTACAATAGACCCGTGTTGTATCGCGATGCATAGTTTCTTTTCCACGTATGTACTTCAAGTGTCTTCGTTGTTTGTTCCCTATACTTGCGTATATCACCAGTCATGCAAGATGCGAAATCAATGAAAGAGCCCGTCCAAGCATGATAAGTATACGTCGACTATGTACCTCACTGAATAGGACAACATCAGAGATTAAAGTCTACCTTTATGACCGGACTCTCGTTGTCAAAGGAGAACATTTTGAGAAGATGTAGAGTTTTGTCAACTTTTTGTCGATCGCAGAACTGCTTGTTGGAATCCTAGGTGTTGCGCAGGGTAGACTCCAGGCTAGTAAAGCCAGATGTAAATGAACTTGTATTCTACTGCTCCTACAGAGCTTGTATTTATACTATTTTGCAATTATATCTAGAATGTACTACAAGATTCTCTTGCTTTCGCGCTTACTCAGCGACTCTCCGCATGATGCCGGATTACTCCTTCTAGAGCTTTCCAGCAAAATCACAACACTGCTCAGAACAATAAAACCGGCTTCACGAAGTGCGCCCAGGCCTGCAAGATCCCGGAATCATATAGTTCATTTGCGCGTAACATTGAGTCCGCGAGTTAACGCAATGAATGGGGCAGTTCGTTGGTAAACCATCTCGGCCCGGAATCGATTTTGGAATCAGTGCCGCGGCATCTTCGGCAAGCCTCGTCATCATCGACTGTCTTTGTTTACCACAGTGCTGGACCGCGGATGTTACTCTCACTCCCTTTCGAATTGTTATACGAAATTGCATCTCTGGTATGTAGACCAGAATTTGACATAATAGTATCCAGAAGTTGAACCCACTGACTCGTGTCCTTTGTTCATTCCAGCTCAACCTGGAGGAAAAAAAGAATTTGCGTCTAACCTCTAAAAAGTTTTGTTGTCTCACCACTCCTCTCGTATTCGAAACAGTATCAATTTCTCTCCCTCGATCCCGGCGCCGCTATCGGAAAGAGTGCCTGTCATTTCTCGAGGCGCTGAAGAAGAGTGCTGACTTAGCTCAGCACATTCAATCTCTTCGTATCCATGGATCTTTTGACCCGTCGTACGAAAACGAAACACTATGGCATGTAATAAACAACAGAAGAAGGAGAGATATTCGCTTGTATGAGAAACGTCTCCTCAAGGCTATTCCATCCCTGGTTTCCCTACGCTCATTACAGTAAGTATTTGCCTTTACATTCTACATACTTCATACTAAACTACGAACCTGTAATTTCTCTAACTTTTATCCAGGAGCGCTGAGTCCGTCTTCAGCAGACTCCATAATGCTCGCTCTGAGCAACCTCCCGCTTCTCTCCCATCTCAGCATCGATTTTCATTTACAATCTCCCACTCAAACATCATACTCTGAATTTCATGATCTTGAATACATCAGCTTTGGTGGCACACACATGCTAGATATTATCCCTACCCTTGTTGCCCGTAGCCCCAATCTAACGCGTTTACTTCTTTGGGGCATACGACGCACCAAGACACCTGTGACTGTCTCGAGCATATTCTCTGGCCTTGGAAAGGGAAATTGCAGCCGCGTAGAACAGCTAGCCATCCGGGGCGCTCTCACCCTGCCCACACACGACGTTCCATTAATCGTGCCGCATCTGCACCATTTGACTTCCCTCCGGATCCGTGACATCAACGATGTCGCTCCGGAGTTTTGGTCCGCTCTACGAATCGAGAAGATTTATATACGAGACATCTCTGTGGACATTGTGAATGACGCCCTTCTGGAGTACCTCGAGTCGTATTCTGGCGCCAAATCCATGATACTTGTCGCCGAACAGTCGCTCTATCATGGCTCCTTCAAGTTCTGGAGCGAAATCCTTCCTAAACACGCTGATACGCTTGTTGAGTTATGCGTCCAACCCAACTTCAAGTGCGGCGGTGGATGGTGTCTTGATACGAGATCACTTGATGCTATAAGGCGATGCAAGCGTCTGGAAATCCTTCGAGTAAAAATTCACCAGGAGACCCTCGATACTGAGGACGAACCGAACATAATTGTAGGTCTCAACTTACAACTATGGGTTCGTTTGATAAAGATTGCTTTTTAGTCCCGAAGTCTAGACAGCCTTCATGAGTGGCCATGTCTGAACGTACTCAACTTCCGTTCTCTTACGACGCCCACTATTTTCCCGGGAGAAGTTCACTTTTTGGATATTATGGAGAACTCTGTCGTTTCCTTTCGCTGTAAAAAGCCCACGGAGGCCGCCCTTCGCCTGATAGTGTCTACAGACTGTGCTGACTATCATCTATCGAGGCGCAAGTCCGACGTGGAGGTATATTCATTCAAAGACCTGCATAGACGGCTCGGCGTCCGGCCTCCTTCCAATGGAGAATGACCCGCTCCTTAACGATAGACCCACATCGGTCCATCTGTGCCGTAATAAGGAGCTCAGCCGTTCTTCAAGCGGTGACGCAGCATGAAACTTCTTGCCGCCATACCCGGTCAATTGGCATCACATTAAGGTGTACCTACCCGTGCTCTTCGACTCTCTTTTTTTGCTGAAAAGAAGCAAAGGATATATGTATCTAACAGATAAACATATTTCCCCCTTTCACCTTTTGTCAAAGCGGGAGGATAATTGTGTTGGTCGCAGCTCGAAATAATATTAAATAAGGCCCTCGTCCTCACGAATTGCTCACGAAGTGCGCATCCATAAGAGGCCCGAAGTAAATCGCTGCTTATTCGCATGTAACGTGCGCTAGGCTCACGAGTTAGCACAATGAATCGCACCAGTTCAAGACAGGCCATGGAGACAAGGGAAAATTGAGGGAAAAGCTACATAGTAGTACAGATGCGCGTTCGTAGTGGCGTTTTGTTGTGAGTTATTATTATCGGACCGTGCCGCCTTCCTTTTTTGTTCTTAGCAATCTACCACCATGACCGACGACAGGTATGCCATGAAAGGGCTTGACGACGACGACAATCACCGGATGCTGCTCAGCGATGACGATGAAGAAGACGGAGAGACGGAGACCCTCATTCACCAGCAGCCAGTACCATCAGATCCGCGATTCGACCAGCCAGTTCCATCACCGTTCGCTCGTGCAGGGCTGCTGCTATTCGTCGCCTTTTTGTTCTGGTTGGCATTTTCACTACGAAAGGCGGTATGGGAAGGGAAATCCACAGAAAGGTGCGACTAAGATTCCCCTCACGCACGGTAGCTGACGATAGCACAGGTCGTCAGATACATCCTGGTGATGGGAAGGAAAATTGATAGCCGCAAATTGTGTTGGTGATGAAGCTGAAGGCGTATGTTGGCGCCTTATATTATTCATTATATTGCGGTGATAGGTCAGTGTTTTTTTTTCTTGTTCATTTTTCTTGCTCAATGTGCACAAAGAGACATTTTACTATCAGGACTTTTGCATATGGCAGTTATTGTCTGTATTCTACAATGGAATTAATCTCTTTTACAAAATTCACGACGCGCCGGCGCCGGCGCCTGTTTATCCTTAGTCAGTTTCCGAAAGAACGTGCAACTCCCACGGAAATGGACGCCCCTTCATCGCTTCTTGTTCCCCTTCATCAATCAGCTAGCTGTGTCCCCGCCGTTGCCTCCATGCCTGTATCTTCCCTCCAGCAGAAAGGACGAGACCAATGGTCTACGATGGGCCCTTTGTCCATCAGGTCAACATTCACATTTCATTTATCGCCAGGGTCGCATTATTCGCCTCGGTGTGGATGGGGATGGAAGTTCTCCGTTGAATATGGGAACGAAATCTTTGCGCAGGACTGCACAAAGTTAGTGGCGTATTTCGATTACGCTGCTCCAGGTGGTACAGACATTTTGGGCCCGTCGTTGACGGTATCAGGTGTAATCAGTGGTCCGTCGGTAGCGCACTCCCTTGGCGACAAGGTTGATATCCAAATGGGTCCATCGTCGGCACCGCAGATCGTTAAACGTACTCTTGGATCGTGCCATCTGCCATTGACGGATGCAGTCTTCACTCTTGAGTTCACGGTCGCCTTCCCTTTCCACGAGACCATTTTCTCACCGATCAATTCCAAGGCCGCTTTCTCTTCGAGGGCTTCGAGGGCCCTAAGAGACACGATAGAAACAGGAGAACTTATAGACACCAAGTTTTACTTGTTCAGTCGTAGGCTGGGGGAAGGTCAGGCCTATTGTCCCAAAGCTCTGTTCAGCAGCAGCCGTGTGATATTGGGAGCGAGTGACTACATCGATGTTTGTGAGCATGCTACCCTCTTCCCTGTCCGTGATCGCTGACCTTTGTTTCAGTGCTTGGTGGGAGTGCGTTTTCCGAGTCGAAAGAGGTTGATATCGATGAGCCCGTCGACATTCAAGCCGGAGACTATTCGTATGACGCGGACAGTGACTTGGAGTCAGATGATGGCTACGATGTTGACACGCGCGGCAGGTATGACAATCTCTAATGGAGGTTCCGCTAACACATTGAACGAATCAGCTCGAACTGGAGGTCTCAGTCATCCGCGTCAATCAAGACTCGTCCACGACTGGGTCGAGTATGCGTGCTGAAAGACATTGCGTACAAGACGTGAGGAAGATATACATCATGTCTTTTGTCACTACTGAAATCTTTCCTAGATTCAAAGCTTTGCTCGTGTATCTGTACACTGAAGACATCACCTTTACATCTATCAAGTCAAAGACGTCGCCGCCCTCGAACTTTGGGCCAGGCTGCTCTCCGAAATCCATGTATCGCCTTGCAGACATGGTGCGCATCGAAATAAACGGAGTTTCTCCATGCTCATTTTAGCAGATCAATCACGAACCACTCAAGAAACTGGCTCTTGCCAACCTTCAAACACAGCTAACCAAAGAGAACATCTGTTCCGAACTCTTCTCCGAGTTTACCTCATGGTAAGACATCGTTGATCCCACATACCAAACATATTATATATTACGACAGGTACCCTGAAGTTCTGAACATGGAGGTCAAGTTTACGTTGGAACACTGGTCTGATCCGGTCGTCCAGGACAATCGCAAGACGATGTTCAAGCGACTTGTTGACGGCCAGTTTCCCTATGCATGGCCAGCTTTCAACGCTATCATGGAGAAAATGCGCCCAGCCCCAACGCTGGGAACGGCAGTGCCAATTAGCCCTCTGGTGGTGCCACGGCGGAGGGAGTCGCCGCTTCCAATCGCGGGACAGAGACGGCGCAATGTAATACACATCTCGGATTGGGGGTGTGTACTCAGACTGCGCCTACGTTCAAGTGTTGACTATCATTACTTAGCGTCCCGCCATACTCGTCTTGACAGGAGAAGGGGTACAGCGAAGAGCTGTATACGTTGTGCGACCAGTGTATAGTTTTCTGTTATAAAGCTAGCTTGATGTTGTGAAGCATGGGCCGTAAGGGCGACTGGCCGTCGTGCATGACTGACTTCAGAATTCATCTGGGTTGCGATGGTCTCGAGTCTTGGGCGCCTGGGCACTCTAACCAGCCTTATGATATGCATTCGTGCTGTTTCAGTGGGCACTCAAATGAGATACAATACTTTCCTTTGTATGTAGCCCGAAGCACTATATTAACGTGATATTATGCTAAAGACAATGATTGGTGAACGGGGACGACGTGATCTACATGGGGAATAAGAGCTATCTACTTGCGACCCTTCTTTTCCGGCGTGCAATACAACAACTCGGGGTACCACATGTGTTTATCCGGTGCATAAATAGATACCAGCCTGAGATTATCCAAAGAGATCTTCTCAGGAAGGCTTGTATTGTGGATATGACCAGCACGCGGCGGTCCGCTCTACAGATGCAATAAATATTTAATATGCCGGGCCGAAGAGAAGACGAACCTTGGTAGCATGATAGAATGCTTGAGCGATTGCGTGAAGAAGGCCACGGCGGGTAACCTGCCCGTGTGCGCAAGAAATGGCGATCTTCTGAGAAAATGGAGGATATCCGTTGATCTATCATCTGTATAAGCTTGATTGAACTACTAACAGCGGTTTGAAAACTCACGTTAACAGCCAAGTCAATGGTGGTGGGAGTATTGCCGTTGATGAAGCTGACGGAACTCTCCCCGTCAACGAGAGCCAAATTTTTGTTTCCGGACTCCGCTAATAGAACCTCCACGAGGCTAACACCAACTAGCACATCGGTTCTCGTAGGATCATTTGGGTGGATGGCGAGGTGCTTATCACTGAAGTCTATCTTTCCCACAAATCGTTGTGGCAAGGTCTGTCGGTAGTGAACGACTTCACCCGGCTGCGGAGGCTTCATTTTGTGTGCCTAGGAACAAATGAGCCATGTGCTAGAATGGAAGTGACTACAAACTTACTAATTCATAGTCATTGACTGATGAAGAACTCTTCCAGTAGGCACACATCGTCATTGAACATTCTTGAGAGGTGCTCACCTGGGGGATCAATGTGAGAACAGTGATAAATGCTTTACATGAACAATTCACGAACATGGTTACCAGCCAATTCAAACCTTTTTTGACATTCTATGGCAGGCGTTGAACCCCTTCGAGGAACCGCCGAAAGGTTGGCCGAGGGTAGGCTCAGCAGCTACATAGTAGACCATCAACACTGGTAATAGACAAGCAAGACATATAACATACATCTTGTCCGCTCGGGACCTTGAATTTCTGGAAGTGCGCCCCCTGGTACATAGTCGTCGCACGCTTGTTATGCCTGGACGGTGGCGACAAAGGAGAATGAGCGTCGGCTGGGATCGAGGGCGGCGGTGTGCTCGGACGAGGGCGGTGATTTGAGTTGGACCGAGAGAGACGGTAGTTGTTTGTCGGAGACTGAGGACGAGATCGCGAACGATGCGGAGAACGCTCAGGCCCCGAACCGGACGAATGTCCCTACGGATAATGCCAGTATTAAATGATAGAGAGGCGGAATAGTTCACTTGTGCCTTTCTGCTGGGAGTGGAAGGAGGCACGATTGGGCGGAAGTGGGAGGTAGAAATTTTATTGCCATATCCATCAGGCTACGAAACTCATGTTAGCATGAATGGTGTAAGTGACGGGGGGATGCCTCGTGTACCGATGAAGATAAAGCCGCAGCGCGAAATCCAGCCGGTGGAGTAGCGGCGTGGCCAGTAGCGTAGGGAGAACCAGATGAGAAAGACATTCTAAGTGAGCTGAAAATGAGGAGAAGGAGAGCAGACGATGTTCTGGAGTAATGAGCAGTGGGAAGACAACCAGGTCCTCAAAGTAGCAGCAGACGAGTGGAAAGAGTGATAGAGAATTGGGCGTTTGTCGAGGACACCTTTATATAGTGCGGACTGTAGGAGATGCCACTACAATCAACGAAAATTGTTCTCCATTGTCCGAAGTCATAAATTATCAGGACAGCCCGTTCATTTCAATTCTCTACTATCCAGGGTTGGGTGCGCGAGGCTTGGCTGTGGACTTTCAAATTAGTTCACAGAGAAAGGCTGGTACTAACCTGAAAAGGAATTCGACATGACAATGGTACTTCACGGCAACTGAAGGTGCTGAACAAGGTTCTTTGAATGAACCGGGATAACTTCATTTAGGACAACTCGGACAACCATGTTGCAAGTTGCACGTTGGCCCATCAAACCAACGATGTGATGGGGAATAAGTGTCAAGTCTTCCTATGTTTTCATCAAGAGGTTGAAGTGGTAGTTGGTCGCAAATGCAATACCAAGTTCTAGGGCCTTTCTTTGGTCAATGTCGACATTCAAGTCGAAGAGTCGGAGCTGCCGGCAATCAAAAAACCCATCGATCACTGGCTTCTCAATTTCTATTTCAGATTGGGCCATCAAAGGACACAAATTAAATCCCACGTCCTCAGTGCCTCGTGTTGCAGAATTTGAAACAGAGGAAGAATTGAGAAATAATTTACAGGCGTCATCTATTATGGCAATTGTCATATTGTCCCTTGGCGACTCGGACAATCAGCGATACCATTGAACCCTCAGGTGGCAGATTGGTAGCAGACACTGCTGTGGATAGTGCGTAATTAGGGCTAAAAGACTTATCCAAAAAATGCACCCGTTTTTAGACAAGTTCTTCATGCCGAAATACCGGCATGTAAATACCTGTCCAAATACAGGCCATATTCTTAGGTATTTCTCTTGCAGGTATTTTCTGTTTCCAAATACATACACAAATACCATTGATCTTACGTGAGGTTTTTCTGTGCGTCCTTTGTGCAGAAAGACATATGGAGATACATCATGACTTATGTAAGGTCTTTCTGCATGACATGCCTGAGGTTCTTCTGCGTATCTTTGTTCCAAAAATATGAGCACAAATACCATCTCTTTGTACTTACAATGGCTCAATATTTGTAAGGGTATTTGTATGGGTATTTCAGCCAGAAAAACCTCAGGCACATCATGCAGAAAGACCTTACATAAGTCATGATGTATCTCCATAGGTCTTTCTGCACAAAGGACGCATAGAAAAACGTACAGAAAAACCTCATGTAAGATCGATGGTATTTGTGTACGTTGACGAGGCTGGTGATGGGCAGCCGTGAAACCAAGTGTGGCCTAGTGTGAACAACACACCAAAACCTCCACTCAATCCCACTAACACACACACACACCAATCTCTAATAAGTGCGGAGGGGAGCAAGGAATTTAATTCTACTTGTGCACCAACAGTATCTCAAATTATCTCAGAGAGCTTGCTCAATGGCACAACATGACATGAAGTAACAAGCAATATCTCAAGTTCTCTTTTATTTCTCCTCAAAGCTTTGACAAAAGAGCATGGTGAACCACACAACCCTCAAGGCAATGATATCTCAATAGAATATACAAACGAATACACAGATCTGCGAAATGACCAAGTTCATTCAGTGAGCTCGCTAAGTAAGAATCGCCGCTAGGTCCAACTGCACACGACTTCACCTTTCTCTTAGCTCGCTAAACCTGAATCCCAACTTGTCATGACAAAGTCCGCTCAGTGAGCTTGCTAGTACGAAGTGCCACTAGGTCCAACTGCACACACCTTCGCCTTAATCTAGTCCACTAAACCTGAATCCCAACTCATCACAACTGAGGCCCTTGGCACTCTCATGTAAAACACACAATATGCACAATCAGGTCTTGCACACAGCGAGCTCACTAAGTAACAAGGTACTGCCAGATTTCTTTCAGCCCACACGCACCTACTGCACTTTGTGCAGCTGTCATGAAACAGCCTGATCTGGCCAATTCCTTTGCAACTCTCTCAACACATACCACACCACTACTGCACCAGAAATGGAACAGAGCTTCTCTCAGATGGTTTCTCAGGTTTTCTCTAGAGACCGGCACAGCTTCACTGTCACCGAATCTTGTTCTTATCTCAAGTAAAACCGAAGTTTTATATCCAAAATGTATCTCTTATTCAATTTCTCTGCAAGCTTGCTAATATGCACGAGCCCAGAAGTAAACTAATGACTCCCTCGCGTTCTAGCAGAGAAGAGGGCAAATAGTAACTTGATTTGTACACTAGCTAACCGAACTACTTATATACTATGAGCGAAAGGTGATTACAAATGGTCCATGAGTAAGATAAAAGGTCTAGACATTTCTATGATTTTCTATGATTTTCGATGTCAGTCTGCCGCAACTGCAGTATTCCTTGGCAGGTGAATCAGGCTGTCTCTGATTGGTCTCTCGAGGTGTACCCTATGCCCTGCAACACCAGTGCATGTCAAGGGCCACCGCTGCTGACTTAGGATCTTAGCAACCAATGATTAAGATTTCCTATCTCCACGGCATTTCTCTTCAGCAGCTCTTTTCTGGTGGACAGCTCCTTTCTTAGGCATATTAGCCATCAGATGTTTCGGATTCCTAGCAAACTCGCTAATCTCTTGGCCGAAACCCCTTGTACTGGGCCTGCCTTGTGATATCTCTTCATTTCCTTCCTTGCACAAGGTTATCTCCGGATTTTCAGGCACCAGGCTTCTTTCATTAAGCGAACACATGGCTACCATCCTCATTAGGTTGTGGTCCAGTTCTAAGCTCATCCTACTGATGTGAGCGCAGGTCAAGCTTATTGGAAGGAGTGAGCTCACTAATTGGCCTTTCTGTCAAGCATGCCCTTCCGGTACAGTGCTATGACCAAGTCCTTAGTTAACTCTGATGTTTCCATTGACATACTGCGACATTGCCTCAGTAACCTTGCTTAGAACAGGTATCCATGTATCTGCTTAGCGAGCTCACTAACTATAGCCTATAAGCTAATGCTAAAACATGCCAAATCATGAATTTACATGGGTAGCCATGCCACAGGCATGACAACATATTTGGAAACAGAAAATACCCACAAGAGAAATACCTAAGAATACAGTCTGTATTTGGGCAGGTATTTATGTGCTGGTATTTCGGCATGAAGAACTTGTCTAAAAACAGGTGCATTTTTTGGATAAGTCTTTTGGCCCTAATTATGCACTACCCACAGCAGTGAGAGTAGGAATCCCCAATTTCTTGCCACATCTAAGATCGATTTCACTACATACTTTCATGGGGGTTAAAACAATGATCTTCCTATATTCGAATGAGGCTATGCTTTCTGTGACTGATCAGCTTGGGGAACATGCCACCCTGCAGGTTAGTTGCAGGCAATGGCATTTCATCGACATCAGCCTCAGCTTTTCTTGCAACAATTCCAGACTTGGAGACTTTTTGATTAACAAGTGGCGGGCTGGACCGCTTAGCTTGAACCTAGAGCTGAAGCTTATTGTCAGTCATCTATCGCTGTAAGTGCATCCCCCCCATTCCAAAGCTGCCTCCAATGTATTTATAATGATAATGAAATGATTAATATTTAAGCTGATCTAGTATAAGCTTTCACTTATATCCTCTGCTGTTCCCTGTGGTAATGTTCAAGTGATGTTGCACTATTCATCGGGCTACTTTGTAGCCTTATTATATGGTCTAACTATCTTATCAATACACAATTCATGAGGGCATTTCATTTTTTTGCATGGGACCAGCAAAATTATTCCTCGACCTTGATGATAGCTGGAATGGAGATAGATAGTATGCTTATCTAACAAGTACATATACTCGGCAATCCTCAATCAGAAAAGAGAGTCCATGAGCACCACCTCTGCACCCCAAATAGTCTTCTCATTGTCAATGGTATACAGGCACAGCAAACACAAGTAGTACACATTCGTTATGGCAGGCAATAATTTCCCATCCCACAACCTCTCAGGAAATATGTTTGGCTCCTCTCTCTATGATGCATGTCAGGGAATAGAATACAAGCTGTGAAGTGTGGTGAAGTATTGTACGCTTCAAGTTCAATTAGAACCTAGTGAGGGAGTATCATATATGGAGTCCAACATTTATAAGAGAACGTCAGTGGTGTGCCAACGTAGATGCAGGTACTGTATAGGTACAGGTTGTATACAAGTCTTCCTTATCCTCCAATAGCCAAGGTTGTGATACTCTCTGGCCTGACACAGGTCCAATGGTAAGAGTTCACACTTATGGTTTGGGGGGAAAAAAAGGTAGAAAGATGTCTTATTACAGCTACTTGGGACCTTTATATACTGTGCTACATGAGTCAAAGGAGTAATTAAGAGTCGCATCTACTCATATCTCTGAGTCAATGTCCTAATTATAACCATTTAAAATTATATGACCCTTCAACCTGTCAGTCCCAGTTTGGTCACATTACATAGCCCCCCCACTCTTAATTAGTCTCTTCAACATCGTAACCCAGAAAGTCTTCCAGGAAGACCATGTCGCTAAGTTTGACAATGGTCCAGTCAGTCGGATAGGCCATGCGAAAGAGATCCATGCTGTATAGGATGTTGTCTGGTGTGCAGCTATGAGAGTCGTCTGAGATACGGTCCATCATAAACGAAGCGATGTACGGTCCCCATTCTTCATGACTCAACGCGTTAGCCTCTCCTTCTAAGACCAAATCCCAATGTTTCTGCATGAAGGCTTCAGCGTTGCTGTTCCAAGTCAAGGCCGCTCCCTTTACTAGGGCAGGGATGATAGACATGAAAGGGAACAAAGTGCGAGCGTCCTTTCTGATAGACGCTGGAATGAAACTGAGTAGTGTCTTTTCTTCTTCCAATGTGAAAGGCTCCGCTGCTAGTTCGATAGGGGAAGTCCCTTCGAGGGAGATGATTTGCGCATGGTTCAAGTTGGCCACGATAAATGATGGGCCTTCCAGCAATTTCTTGATCCCTTCGTCTCCAGCCAGTTTGCGGGCTAACCACCCGATGCTACCTCCCTTCGCAACTGCCGCTCCAAAATTTAACCTCCTAGCTACCCCAGTGGCCTTCCACATATAATGTAGATTCATGGTCTCTATTCCAAACATGTTGCTTAATGGTGGTTCTTGAAAACCCAAAGTGAACGGAATCTTTGTGGCTAGACTGATAGCAGGCAAAGAGGGGTCATCCATGTGCCTAAAGACGTCAAGGTCACTCTTCAGGACTGCTAGCTGAAATCCTAGATTGAATTCAAGGCAGTGGTGAAGGAACTGCAACACCCATTCGAACCAGTTGGGAGCAACGTTTGACCAAGCTTTCATAACAGCTGCATTAGCAGGACTGGTTATGAGGTAGCCATACTGGAGTAGCAGCGGATTCATGTCCAAGAGCTTCCTCTCTACTCGAGTGAGAGACCCTGGTTCTAAGATGTTCACCATCCAGTTCTGGGCATCCTGGATGAATTCCCGGTTAGGACTTTTCCCTTTGTGAAGTCGAGTGAATCCAAGAGTGTATGGTCGGCAGGCATAGCTAGGCAGACACCCATTGATACGAGGGTGAGGTTGTTCAGGATTTATCCGGAGACAAGATTGCAGAGCGATAATCGATAAACTGCTAGAGGAAGATGAGGAACTGGCTGAAGAGCTAATATTAGGTACAGACCTCAAAGAAGAGACAGCTCCATTTTCTGAAGAGTCACTGGATGGAGTAGATTCCCTCACTGACATTCAAGAGATGTTGGTTCGAGGATAGGGCATAGGTCATCTCCCTTTCCTCCCATGGGAAGCGACATTCTCCTTGACTTCTGCTATCAACTGACTAGCCCTAATCAAGTTCCCTGGAGAGGGCATAATGGCTGATTCAGTTACCCAAGGAAAACGGCCATCCATTCCTGGAGACTGCATGACCTCGGTGTCCTCTTCATGGCATAACAAAGGAGCCTCGCGAGCGGTGATGTATGGGAAAAGGAAGTCCATTGAAAATGCTGGGCGACTTGAAGCAGGACCCAAGGTGGAGGCGTAGCATTCAGGGATCCCTCGAATCAGACTCAAGATCCCTTCCTCTTCTGCTTTGGCTAGAGCCTGTGAAGCGACTTCAGCCACCACCGACCCTTCCATGTATCTGACCTCATGAGTTGAAAAGAACAAAACTTGCCCAGCCCCCATGTCTCCCTTCCTTTTCAACACCTGATATCCGAACTGCAACCTCATAGTAGCCCACACACACCTTGATTGAATGGGGATCAGGCTGAACCCTGGTAAGACGTAGTAGGCGACTATAGTTTCCAGGAGTCGAGCCTGCTCTTTATCGAGAAGTAAGGGTTGTGCAAATTGTAGGTACTTGTTTGTGAGGCGTATTCTGGATAGGTGAGGGGATAGCATGGGGATTTCTTCGACTTTGAGCTGACAGTTCAGACGAGGGTAGTTTGCATTGTTGAAACTGTGATACAGCTGGAAGCATTCGTGGTCGCACCGAGCTAGTCATGGTTTATGAGATTGGTTGGGTGATACGTACAGCAGGAAGGCTGGTCCTCTGTTTTGAAGATAATGGCCAAGTATGTGGCAGTCGAACGACCGTTCCAAGTTGAATACACCTCCTCGCAAGGGAAGCATGTGTAACTTCAACCTTTTGACGAATGCCACGCATCTGGGTGAAAGCGAGCTATCCCACCCAGCTCCGTTGATCATCCTCCACGTGTTTACAAACACGATGCCAGAGCAAAATGAAATTTGTGCAATACTGATCAGGGTGTGAATTTGTCGTTCGGAGGAGAAGTCGTGGCAGAATAGGGAGGCCGACTCGAGAAATGTGGGGATGAGGGAGCCGGCGACAAAGGAGGGATGGTCCTGAAGGTCTTTCACGCAGGAGGAGATTGTTACGATTTTTCCATTTTCTTATCTTATCTCAATCTTATCTCAATCTTATCGCATCTTATCACGGATCAACCGGCCTGGACGGACCGGTCTCCACAACTATAATGAACGACTTCAGGTATTGTGCTACGGCTCGCGACGGTCGCTCACCTAGCTCATTGTTTTCATTGTATAACGTACAATAACCGAACGCTCGACACGTATCCACATCTATATATAGCGTTCGGCCTTTAGTATATAAGTAGCTTAGTTCTCATTGTACTATCCCTAGATTCGAACTAAAGTTTATTCACACCTTCGCCTACCCAGCACATCGCATCTATAAGATTCACCGTATAACGCACGATCGCCCTAATACAAAGGCAGTGCTACTTACGCAATATCTTTATAAAGATCACGTGTTAGGCAAGGCCTAACAATTAGTTCGAATCTTCCTCTCTTTCTCTCTACCGCTAAGCCGCGAGACGAAAGACCTATGACCCCCGACCTCACACAGAACCAACTAGTCGGCATCGTCACCGCTATCGTAGGCACGTGCCTCACCTCCCTTTTTACCACCCTCGTCGTATTAACCTGGAGGGAACAAATCCTCGAATATCTCTACCGACATGGCCTCCTCCTACGACCTAGAAGAAGAAGGCAATCCCCAGCCCCCTTCCCACTCCACTATATCCTCCTCTACGCCAACTCAGAATCAACGATGGATAGACCGATACTGGAGGAGCAACACCTCCAGAACCGCACTCCCTACCCACCAAACTCCTCCGACAAATTTCCTCAGAGGCCCGCGATCCAACCCCCACAACGAAACGCTACCCCAGGGCCAAGTAACACTAGACACACCCCTTTGCCCCCTTCCACCCCCACCCCCGAGGAGGCGAACAACAGGGACCTACGGGCTCGCTACGACAGTTTCCCACCCCCCAAGTACGACCCAAACGACCTACCACCCTCGGAGCGGGCCCTCCTACCCATACGACCTCGCGCCCTCATGGCAGCACCCCGTGCGCCCGCCCAGCGCATCTTCATTCGACCTCTCTCTGGTCAGTTTCCCGCCAACGAGTCCTCCGACGAGAGCGACGGCGGCTTTTTTGGAGCCGTTGCAAGAAGAAGAGGTGAGGGACGCATCATCACCATCACCACTGACGACGAAAACAACCTCGACACACTCGAACTCCCCCTCCCAGACGATGACAGGGATGATAGCATTCTCCACCTCCCCCCCCTGCGCAGACCCGATGACCCACTTAACCCAGACGGCCTCGACTATGAGTGGCCAGAACTCGAACCAGTCGACCGAGAGATCCTCAGCCCAGAGCGATCCCTTGCCTGGGAGATACGAAGGGACGACGTCGAGGTACGATACGGCCTCAATGCCCACAACCGGGTACCCATGGGCGTATGGCTCGCCACCTCCCACAGAGACAAGCTACCCCGCCTGGGATGGGAGGCCGTCCTCACTGCTCGAATCTTCGAGAATCGAGATCGAGCGAGATACCGCACAAACGTGGGCCCATGATTATATGGGCCCCATCAAGGAAGAACGCACGAGGAACAGATCGCCCTCGAGGACGCACTCGAGACCCTCGCGCGACAACTGGGAGACCGCCCAGACCTGGAGGGAGGCAGGTCAGAATGATTTTGACCACTTCCATTACGACTACAACCCCTACGCAGAAGAACTCCCCGCTGCCCCCTTCCCGCTGCCCGATTCACCAACGCAGACCACCCACCATCGTCCTCATCATCCCCGACGACTACAAGGGTACCACCCTCCCCAATACAGAACCCACCCCATCGCCGGGCAAGATCCGCCAGACGACGAACACGCCGGGGGATCTGACAATCCCCCAGTAAATACAGAAGAGCAGAGAGAAGCCAGCGAGGCAGCAGGGCGGCTACTCTCTCGAATTGCCGAGCTAGAGAAAGAGCTCAACGACAAAGAAATGCGCCACAGGGACCACGCCACCAAGTGGGGACTACCCCTGCGACCTACCGACAAGGGGAAGGAACCTGATCACGGACGACAACCCGCCCACCTACCCCTACCCCCCAATCAGTATCGACCTCTCTGGAGACGCGACAACCGATACTCAGTGCCAAGGCCCCCACCGGACCGAGGACGGCCCGATCCACTCCCCCAGCCCATCGGCACCGCTGACCCCGCCGCCCCCTTCATGAACATATGACCAACCATGATCGTCATCCCGAAAGCCTTCCATGGCGATCACGAGGACATTGAAAGGTTCATAGGGGACTGTCTGATGTACTTCGAGGCACACGCCTCATATTTCATCCTCCCATCCCACATGATCCCGTTCGCCACCTCATTGTTCGATGGACCCGCCAAGACCTGGTGGGTCCACAAACAACTAGACTACTGGGTGGGCACCGGACCCTCCCCCCATCGTTTCCGCTACCTGACCTGGGAAGAGTTCATCAACATCGTCAATGAACAATTCCGCGATCCCACCGCCATGGAAATGCAGGAGAAAAAGATGTTCGACCTCCGCATGACCAACAGCCCCGCCACCACCTTCTTCCAGAAACTGGAAGTACTGGCCACAAAAGCGGGCCGACGACACGACACCGACGCCTGAGGACTGATAGTGAAAGCCGTACGCCTCGGAGTTCCCCAGTCCTACACCACCACGATCATGAACCAGGGACGCGACATCCCCGGTGACTACAACGAGTGGAAGGCCAGAATCATCCTCATGTATGAGGAATGACAGAAGAACTGGGCCTTCCACCAAACCGCCGGCAACCCTCGCGACAGCCGTCCCCCCCACAAGAACAGCACTACCGCCACCAGCAACCCCAAAGCAGGTGGCACAACAAGTTCGTCGACGCCCAAAGCGCCGAGCAGTGCCGCAAACCCAGGACGAGACTCTAGTGGGAGATGGACAACGTTCGGAGGGGCTGGAAAGCCAATGGACATAGACGTCGCCAAACTACGTGCAGAGGGAAGATGCTTCCGGTGTCACGAGAAAGGACACATGGGGAAAGATTGCCCCAAGAAGAAGGATTACCGAGATATCCGGTCAGTACAAGCTACTAACGAGCCGGTGACGGAATCCAAGGTCGAAGAAGTGAAGGAGGAAAAAGCAGCGGCGGTCTAAGGTTCGATTCCCCTAGTACCGCCAAGGACTTACATACTGGTGCGTGCTTGTCTTCCGCTGGACGGTCTCATGGTCTTTTCGTAGGTACTTCATCCAATCCTACTTGTATACAACGTACGAACATTCTCTCTACGCATTCGAATATACCTCGCCTTCGGGCCCCCGCTTTTAACGTCTCTAGCACGACTAGCACCCCAGTTACAGAATCGCAAAACCGATACACAGCACTCAGTGTCGAAGAGTGCAACGACGACAACGACATCCCACTCAAAGGATGCACCGACGCATCGCCTGCCAGGGCAGAAGCAAAGGCGGTCAAACCTGCTGGGCACGAGGCAGAGAGCCTCCCGACACTCCCCAAGCTAACGTGCAGACAGACCGGAGCTAAACGTCCGACGAGTAACCTACGCGGGGAAACCCAACCAGTGAAAGTCTCTGACAAAAAGTCACCTACCATAGTGACACCCATTGACACTGCGAGCTTGCCCCGCAGGACGGATGGGACGCAGGCGGAGAGCCGAGACTCAACCTGCGAAGTTTCATCACCACACGAACAGGCGGCTCAGACCTTCAGGTCAGCCATCACAACAGCTGACGTTGAGTCTCAGCTGGATGGTGAGACTACCGCAAGCCTCCCCGGACAAGAACGAGGCACGAGAAACGAGGAAGCGACGGCGCACCCCGCCCTCACGAAAGCCCAAACGACTAACTCCAAAGAGTACGAGGGCTGTTGTTCGCCCCGGGTTGGGGATAAAAAGGCACGCACCGGAAACTCGGACGGACAGGGGGAGACTGGTAATTCCACGTTCGCGGTTCAAGCCCATCCCGCAAGGGGCGGTCTTCCGAGCACCCGTGACGGGGACCGTAGCATCCCACCCCTGAAGGAACAGGGAAGTGCCAAAGTGCAGAAGAGACCAGCCGCAGGACAGGACTCCGCTAGCGCCCAGGCGGTAAAGAGGGGGCATTCCGTTGATACGCCGTCTATGCGTTCACACCTAGATTTTGTGATTTTGTAGCAATACAATTGCATATCTATCCTATACTAGTGATAATAAAAGGACTATAGCTGAGGCTTCGAGCTGATAGTTACAGCAGTATGCAACTAGTGAAGCCAGGACTTAGATGCAATACCACTAGTGGGTTAAATCTACCAGCCGGCCGTACTAGTGACTTGAATACTAGCTGGACTAATTAATATAAGGCCACTAGTAGACAAGTAACACGACTAGCGCACCGAACAAGAAGCAGAATACACAGATCTCGTGAAGTCCGGTCACTAGCAGGCCGATCAGGGCATAAACGCCTAAGTCAGGTTAACTAGTCACGCGGCAATCTCGAAGCAGGACTTAGAAATGAATTAGCAACGGATTAACCTCGCATCTAGATCCGACTAGTGCGATCAGATCTGTTACGATCGGACACAAGGATAGCCTGGCTGCAGTTTCGATCATGGCCAACTGTGTTGCGGACATGGAAGCATGGCTAGTAGTTTATCCTCGGCACTAGTGGCGCGTTGCTGGGTCAAGAACGCGAAGTAAAACCGCTAGCATAGCTCCGTGGCTCACTAGCCGACCAGCAGCAGTTTCTAGACCGACTATTGCGTGCTTTTTCGCAGTATTTCAGGACTAGCGAAGAAATCAGTACCGAAAATACCCCACTAGTGTAGCTGTTTGTGTCACTTTGTACCTTTCTTTACAGTATATAAGTAGTAGAATAGCCACTCGCAACGGGAGGCGATGCCATCCCTGCAATTGCGAGTGACTAGTAGTATCTAGTGCCCCCAATTTAAAGGCTTTTGTGCTTAACCTCAGAGGAAGAAGCCACCCCTGTGATTGCGAGTGACTAGCAAGAGTCTAGTGCTCCCAATTAAGGGCTTGTGTGCTTAACCTCACAGGCAAGCCATCCCTGCGATTGCGAGTGACTAACAAGAGTTTAGTGCCCCAATTAAAGGCTTTTGTGCTTAACCTCGAACGAAGCGGCTACTAGTCGCTAAGTTACCTATAGAATTGAGTGAATTGAAGTCCCTTTTGAGCAATACTATTGTGTCCTGCAAAGACCAAGAGTGTTTCGAAGTAATTCTTGCAATTTCTCGAAGTTAAAGTATTATTCTTAGGCCAAGAGTGCCACTAGTAAGCTAGAGTGCGAACTAGTCAAGTGTTGATCACTTGTAGGAAGTATTACAGGGCCAAGAGAGCCAATAGTCCGAACAGTCGGAGTCCCAGCGAGCGCAGTAGCTCAAAACCAAGTCACATTCATTCAATTGTGTCTTACCCACCCCACTAGTGAGAGTAGTACGCTTGTAAAACTCACTAGTAACGAATAAAACGTCTTTTGAACAACCTACCTTGATTATCGAGTCTGCAGAGTGCTTCTATCATACTCGAAACACCTGAATTCAATACATTGGTGATAGTGTAGAGTGTAGAGAGGTTTAGTGTTGGTTGGAGCTCATTTCCGCCCACTAGTCTTTTGCCACTCGCCGTTACCGAGCACATCACCGTATCCATCATCGAAGTACCCGATGAAGAAGACGACATGGCGTACCAAATCTGGCTCGCCAAAGAACGAACCCTGGCAGTAGCCAAGAACGAGGCGACGAGCGACGAACCGGCTCGGCCTCCCTCGACACCTACGACAAAGTGGTACAAACCCTTCGAAGTAGACTGGACGCTTCACGCAGTATGTGAAGCACGAAACAACAATGCTGCACAAGCAGCGCTCTATGTTTGGACACACACCGATCGCGTCCCCAAACTCACCAGCCAGCTTCTTTCTGAACTACACAAAGGAGGGGAGTTAGCTCGAGAATGACTCTACGAACTCCGCGAACCCCCGCACTATCTTCGCCGCCAACAGAGCAGCTCGCGAGACTTCCTCCTAGACGTCCAACTTACCTCTGTCACCGGTCAACGAGTCTTTGCGACCAAAGGGCTAGTGGACAGCGGATGTACCAGTAGCGCGATCAATCGCGACTTCGTACAAAAGCATCAGCTAGACACCGTCAAGACTGCCGTCCCCATCATTGTGTACAATGCAGATGGGACCCACAACAAGGCGGGCGACATCACCAAATACGTAGAAATGCACATGACAATCGGCAACCATGTCGAGCGCATCGACTTCGCGGTCACCGACCTCGGATCCAGGGACCTATACCTAGGTCATGATTGGTTAAAACACCACAACCCCATTATCAACTGGGAAACGGGCACCGTCATCTTTGGGCGCTGTCATTGCATAAAGAACCCCTTCCCTCTACCCGACGCCGATCCCGATGACCGATGGGATGAAGAACTCGAAAACGGTGACACAATCCTTGCCATCAACATGGAAGAAGAACTCGTCATTCGCGC
The DNA here is from genome assembly GCA_902506015.1 of Armillaria ostoyae. Taxonomy (NCBI): domain Eukaryota; kingdom Fungi; phylum Basidiomycota; class Agaricomycetes; order Agaricales; family Physalacriaceae; genus Armillaria; species Armillaria ostoyae. The sequence goes on along the minus strand of LR732080.1, from coordinate 495,248 downwards.
AATGCATCACGCCAATGACCTCGCCGCTGCAGCCAACGCAGAGAAACCCCAAAGAACCTCCAAAGAAATAGTACCTAACGACTACCGTTCCTTCCGCAACCTATTCGCCAAAGAGAATTTTGACGAACTCCCCGAACAAAAACCATGGGACCACGCCATTGAGCTAATCCCCAACGCCAAATCCACCCTCGACTGCAAGGTATACCCCTTGAACCGAAACGAACAAGAACAGCTCGACAAGTTCCTCGATGAGAACCTCGAGTCAGGATGCATCACAGAATCCAAGTCACCCTTTGCCTCTCCCTTCTTCTTTGTCAAAAAGAAGGATGGCTCTCTCCACCCCGTTCAAGACTACCGAAAGCTGAACGAGATGACGATCAAGAACCGATACCCCCTTCCTCTCATCTCCGAACTCATCAACAAGCTGCAAGGGGCCAAATACTTCACCAAGCTTGACGTCCGTTGGGGATACAACAACGTCAGGATCAAGGAAGGAGACGAGCATAAGGCCGCCTTCCGTACCAATCGAGGGCTTTTTGAACCCACCGTCATGTTCTTCGGGCTCACCAACTCTCCCGCCACCTTCCAATGGATGATGAACGACATTTTCAAGGATCTCATCTCTGAAGGAAAAGTTACCATTTACCTCGACGACATCCTTATTTTCACCAAAGACCTAGACGAGCATCGCCGTATCGTACGACGGGTACTCCAGAAGCTACGAGAAAACAAGTTGTTCCTCAAAGCAGAGAAATGTGAATTCGAAGTGCTTGAGACCGAGTACCTCGGAGTCATCATCAGCAAAGGACAGATCCGCATGGATCCCGTCAAGCTCGCCGGCATCGCGGAATGGCCCATGCCCACCAAGAAAAAGGAATTACAGTCGTTCTTGGGATTCACCAACTTCTACCGGAAGTTTATCAAGAACTATTCCAAGGTCGTACACACCCTCACCCAACTGACGGGCAACACCGAATGGACTTGGGGAGCCGCCCAGAATCAGGCATTCCAACAACTGAAGAAACAGATGGCCAAGGATGTTATTCTCGCTATCCCGAACGCCATCGGGCGTTTCCGAGTGGAAGCCGATGCCAGCAACGGAGCCATCGGCACCGTACTCAGTCAGGAGCAGGAAGGCAGATGGCGGCCAGTAGCATTCATGAGCAAGGCGCTCACCGCCACGGAGCGCAATTACGAGATCTACGACAAGGAGTTACTCGCCATCATGCTCGCCCTGTCTGAATGGTGCCACTACCTCATGGGTGCCTCGGAAGATGTGAAAATCTGGACGGATCATCAAAACCTCCAGTACTTCCGAAAGCCGCAAAAGCTCAATCGATGACAAGCACGATGGGTCACTGAGCTGGCCGAATACCACTTCGTTCTCTGGCATAAGCCTGGTACCGCCAACGTCAAGGCAGACCTCCTTAGCCGATGAAGCGACCACGACCAAGGAGAGGACGACAACGGAGACATCACGGTTCTCTCCCCCGCTCATTTCCGGGCAATGATCATGCCTACCACAAGCGAAACCCACGAACGAATCAAGACGATTACTCGCCAGAAGGAACTCTGGGATAAGGGGATAGCCACCTCCCTAGAGCACGAACAAGGGATAACAGAGAAGGACAGGATATTGTACTATGACAATCGAGTCTATGTACCCCGTCACTTGGCCCTCCGAGGAGACATCATCGCCCAGAGCCACAACCACATAACTGCAGGACATCCCGGGATCGCCAAAACCAGGGAACTGGTACAACGAGAGTACTGGTGGCCCAAGATACAGAAGGACGTCGAAGCCTACGTTAAAGGGTGCGAGACGTGCCAGCTCACCAAGTCGAACACCCAGGCAAAGACGGCACCGCTCCACCCGAATGCAATCCCGACCGAGCCATGGACGCACATCTCCGTGGACATGGTCACCAGACTTCCAGTATCCAATGGACACGATGCTCTACTCGTCGTTGTTGACAGATTCTCCAAAGCCATCATCCTCGTACCCTGTAACGTTGAACTCTCCGCCAAAGGATGGGCATGAATTCTCAGAGATCACATCTACGCCTGTCATGGAATGCCCCAAGTGGTCATCTCCGACCGAGGCCCCCAATTCGTATCCGCATTCATGAAGGAACTCTACCGAATGCTCAACATCACCCAGAATGCGTCAACCGCATTCCATCCCCAAACGGACGGGCAAACAGAACGCGTCAATCAAGAAGTTGAGAAATACCTTCGGATCTTCATCAACTACCACCAAGATGACTGGGCCGACTGGCTACCGTTGGCAGAGTTCGCCCACAACAACCGCACACACTCGGCCACAGGAAGAAGCCCATTCATGATCATGTATGGATGCAACCCACGCATCATGCCCGACTCCCCTCGAACCCCCAACTCCAAAACCCCCGCTGCCTCCGACTTCTCCAAAGCCATGCAGAAAGTCCACAAGGAAACAGAAACCGCTCTCGAAGAAGCCGCCAAACGCATGAAGGCGCAGTACGACAAACACAAGCGACCCGCCAAAGAGTACAAGCCCGGAGAAAAGGTATGGCTAGACGCCACCAACCTTCACCTCCCTTGACCTAAGAAAAAGCTCGACGACAAATGAGTCGGTCCATTCTTAATCCTCAAGAAAACCGGCGCCTCCGCTTACAAGCTCAAGCTACCGCCGCACTGGAAGATCCATCCGTGCTTCAACAAGAAGCTTCTCTCCCCCTACGTACCCCCCGCATTCCCGAGCCAACAGCTACCGCCTCCCCCACCGCCCGAACTCATTGACGGAGAAGAGGAATGGGAAATCGAGGAAATCCTCGACTCGAAAACCCGTAGAGTCCGTGCGAAACGAGGCCAACCCGCAGCTACAGTCGTCGACTACTTCATCAAATGGGTAGGACACACCAGGGAACACAACTCTCGGGTCACCGCGTCGGAAATGGCCAACGCCAAAGAAGCAATAGCCGACTACGAAAACAAGACCCAATCTAACGAGAGGGTAGCCGTAGTCAAAATCGCAACTCGAACTCCTTCCCCCCTCGCAATGATCGTCAATCATCGATTCGGTCCTGACGGTGACGTATCCTACCTCGCACAGCGGGAAGACGGAACCCAGAAATGGCTCCTCAACCCCAACATCACCAAGTTCAACAACCACCTGGTCGAGTACTGGCAGAACTATCACAGTACCCAACACAACACCCAGGAAATGAACGCCTAGGCAGTCGGGACGCCTGCCTTAACGAGAGGGTAATGTTACGATTTTTCCATTTTCTTATCTTATCTCAATCTTATCTCAATCTTATCGCATCTTATCACGGATCAACCGGCCCGGATGGACCGGTCTCCACAACTATAACGAACGACTTCAGGTATTGTGCTATGGCTCGCGACGGTCGCTCGCCTAGCTCATTGTTTTCATTGTATAACGTACGATAACCGAACGCTTGACACATATCCACATCTATATATAGCGTTCGGCCTTTAGTATATAAGTAGCTTAGTTCTCATTGTACTATCCCTAGATTCGAACTAAAGTTTATTCACACCTTCGCCTACCCAGCACATCGCATCTATAAGATTCGCCGTATAACGCACGATCGCCCTAATACAAAGGCAGTGCTACTTACGCAATATCTTTATAAAGATCACGTGTTAGGCAAGGCCTAACAGAGATCAATTGCAAATTGGAAGCTATTTCCTTTGCTTGCGTGTGCTCAAGCATGAACTTTCCACGTCCGTTATCAATGACCTCGTACCTCTCCTGCTGATGCCAGTCATATCCCCATTCGCCCTTGGAGCCCTCCCTGGCTCCGTAAATATGGTGCCAATGTGTGACGCTCACTTCTACTGGTCGAGCTAATTGACTAGCGTCAACGATCCAAGCATCCAGCTGGTCCAGGTTCAAGTCAACTGTTTTGACTGTCGATTCCATCGGCTCCATGTGTATAGCTGCTGGCATGGGGTATGGTAGTCTGTTCGCGTTCAGTGCTTGAATAACTGGACCATTGAAGTTGCTGGGAAAGAGGAGAGTGCTTCGAGCGACATGGCCATGTTTTCTGAGTAAAAGGTAGTTGGTAGACATGAGAGCGATTTAAGAATTTAGCAGAGATTTGGGTGACGAATTTCTTAGTGTAATTGTCTTTTTCCAAAATTGGTGTCCGACTTTATAAGGGCAATCCTCATCATGGTCAAGTCAAAGTTTCTTGTATGTTCCTAGGTGACTCGTCCCTCAGATGCATTCAAGTTAATCGCATAGTGTTTAGTGGGACAAGAAGAATGGTCGTTTGGGATGAATGGACATGTGTAAGTTGTTATTTGAAATTAGTCTCCATTTGGACTTCGATCATTGATGACAAGTTGTTGAACTTGTTATAATCCTTCCGATCTTCGATAATTCCGCACGATTTCTGGCGCATTTTTGAGGTCGGCTGTCGAGGCCCAGGAGTCGAATTGAGGGCCGTACCCTGTCCATCTCACCAGATACTGGATTTTTCCCCTTTGGTATTTATGCCCCACAATTTCTTCCACTTCGAATTCATCTGATGGAATCTCTAGCTGCATTTCTGGCAGTTTGGTGTGTTCCTTTAGTTCTGGTGGGCTGTCGATGTAAGGTTTCAGATGCTCGATGTTGAACACCAGGCTCCCAGGGTATCTGTCGCTCATCCTCAAATGATATACTTTAGGGTTGACCTTTTTAATAACTTCAAAAGAGCCTATCCATCGTTGAACCAATTTCACTCCCTTCCCTTTCCCTTCTTTCCAGGCTAGGGAATGTGGATTTACTAGCACTAGGTCTCCAGGCTTCAATTCAGGGAATTCTTTTCGTCCTCGATTATAGTACTTGGCTTGGGCTTCTTGCGCTCTAGCTATAGCTAGTCAAGCATTCTCCCATTGGACTTTGATATCCTCCAGAAACTTGGTCGCTTCTCTGCTCAGCAATTTGATTTTGTTGGGCGACGTACTCATTTTGGCCAAGCGATTTAGAGGGGACTCTGGCTGGAAGCCTAAAAGGAGTTGGAACAGTGAGGAACTTGTCGATGGACTGATATGAGTGTTATATGCGAACTCCAAGAGATATATCCATTCCACCCAGCAAGCCCTGTCTTCTGACATGTATGCTCGCAACATCGTTTCCAAAAATCTATTGGCGATCTCTGTTTGACCATCATGCTGGGGATGATGAGAGGAAGAGAGAGCCATCTTGATTTTCAGAGCATTAGCAACTCCTTTCCAGAAATCGGACATCCATCAAGGGTCTCTGTCAGCGATAATGCTAGTCAGCAATCTGTATTTGGAGACGATGGATCTTGCGAATAGAACCCCAAATTCCTCTGTGTCTAATCCGGTCGTGGTGGGGATAAAATGTGCGTGTTTGGTTAAACGATCAATCACTACAAAGATTGTGTTGTATCCTTCAGACCACAGCAAATCCATGATGAAATCCATGGATACAGATTCGTAAGGTCTGCTCGGGATTGGGTTTGGTATTAGTGTTCCATACTGAGAGAAATTCGGATACTTGGTCTTCTGGCACACATCACAAGTTTTGCAGAAGGTCTCAATGTCTATCTTCATTCGTCTCCAGTAGAATTTACTAGTTAACTTTTTCCAGAGTTGTTCAGCACTCATATGCACCGTTTTGAGGGGGGATTCGTGAGCTTCGGCGATGATTTTACTCTGCTCTGATTTCGGAATGCACAGTCTTGGTTGAAAGTCCATGTTGAGGAAATAAAGTAGCCCTTGTTCATCCTGCAGGAATCTTTTACCCAATGATCTGGAGTCTTTGGCATCCGATGTTTCCGTGTACACCGTTTGAAATTGACGATCTGTTTTATATCCTTGAATGAATGTTTTCCTTATGGAATCGTTTATGGCAATGTGTAAGGCAGGTAGAGCAGGATTTAGTGCTTCCCAGAGGAGATCTGACGATTGATCTAAGGCTGATGCCATGACTTCCTGATCAATTTCGTGGTTGAGATCATGGTAGTGCTTGCTGTTCTTTTCTTTGTCATCTCCCCCCCCAGTGCATTGCACTGCCTTGATCTCTGCCGTCTTTGCTTCTGCTACCACTTCAATTCTTTGAGCTGGCACCATTTGCAGAGCTTCCTCCTGTGCTTCGATAAGGTCGTTATTTGGCTGCAGCGTCTTCTCATCTCGTTCTTCTGGTGAAACGTGCTCTGGTGGCTCCCTCGGCAACCTTGAAAGCGGATCGACATTAGAGTGCTTTCTTCCTGGCCTGTGGATGATTTCTAGGTTTGGGGCGAAGGCTGAAAATACCATGCCCCAAGCTGCTAAATGCCGATTAGCATTTTTGTATGTTTTTGCCCATTGCAGAGCTGCGTGGTCAGTGACTAAAGCGATTTTCTCTCCTTCTATGAAGGGCTGGAAACGTATGAGACCTTCTTTAGCTGTGAGAGCTTCTCGCTTGGTTGCTGAGTATCTTACTTCGGCTTCCTTGAATCATCTTGAATAATATCCTACGACCCTTTCAGTCCAGACTAGCGTTTCCTCGAAGCTTTCTGCCCATTCCTGATTGTATGCATGGTGCTCTGTTTTCGTGTGTAGCTGGCTATACAATCGGGGCACCGATTCCTTCGCTTCCCAAGCCTTCTTCAAGGTCTTGTAAACTTTCGTACCCTTCAGATCCTTGGTTTTAATTAACTGGATCTGTTGCAAGGTGCAACCACAGGCTTGGTCCGAGGCATCAGTATAGAGTCGGTAAGGTAGGCCTTCCACTGGATGTCCAAGCACCGGGGCTTTTTGTAACGCCTCCTTTCCCGAATTTCAGGCATATTCTTCTAATTTCGTCCACTCCCAAGCTTTTCCCTTTTTCAAGAGATCGAAAAGAGGTGTCATCCAGTCAGTGAAGTAGGGAATAAAGCTTTGAAAATACACCAGCATGCCCAGAAATGTTTGAAGTTCGGATACTTTGGTAGGATGTGTTAGCTCCATGATTGCGCGAACCTTTTCTTGATGTGTTGACAACCCAAGGCGAGACACTTTATGTCCCAGAAGTAGAATGGATGAATTAAAAAAATGGCACTTGGTGGGTGAGAGGGTGATGCCACTTTCTTCCACCACGTTTAATACTTTATCCAGGTGGGTAATGTGCTCTTTGAAGGTCTTCGAATAGACCACTATGTCGTCAATATAGACAAGCATGAATATCCAGAGGTAAGGTGATAGAATCTCTTGCATTACTCTTTGAAACACTGAAGGGCCATTTCTCAGACCAAAAGGCATGTGCCGAAATTGGTACAGCCCTCTATGAGACCTGAAGGCTGTCTTTTCCAAATCGTCTGGATGCAATTTTAACTGCGTAAAACCCGAAAGAGCATCCAAGCTCGATAGGACTTGCGATCCCAAAAGGGCTGCTAGGATATCCATTTGGCGGGGAATAGGGAATTCGTCTGGGATGGTAAGCGCATTTAGCTTTCTATAGTCGACACAGAATCTGGGTTTCCCGTTTCTATAGGCTATGACTATCGGAGCTCCCCGCAGACTTTTGGATGCTTCGATTATACCTTTCTCAAACCACGCGTCAATTTGTTTGTCAATAACTTCACATTTAGCTGGTGATGACATGTACATAGGCAAGCTAACCGGGAGTGCTCCTTCCTTGGTGTTGATCCTAACTTCAGCTGGATAATCCCCTAGTTGGCCGTTGAAGCTAAAGGCTCCTTTGTGTTTTTTCAACATAGCCCAGACTTGCTCTTCCAAATCTTTAGGCAAGTTCCCAATATCCAAAAGGGTTTTAATATCCTTGGAGCTAGATTTGGAAGCTTCCAGCATAGCTGCTGTCTTGGGGCTGTAGTCTTTGGCTTCATCAATGGCTGTGTCCCTTGAGTCTCTCTCCGATTTATTGTCTGATTCCCCTGCTAGTTGACATATGAAATTTGCTGTCTTTTCGCAGCCCTCCTCCATGGGTTGTCTATTGAAGAATGACTCTGCTTTGTGCATGGTCCCTAGAATATCTCCTTTCCGGATTACCTTTGGGACCGACAATGGGTTGGCCATGGGCACGAAAGCTTGACTGGATCTTATCAAGACGTTTGGAACTGTCAGATAGGAGGTGGGAGTTAATGGAATGATATTTTTCTCCACTATCCAGTTCTCTTCCTTTTTGAAGGGACCCTTCACTTCTATGTTTCGCGAACTATGTGCCTTGATCTTCATATCTTCCTTCGCCCAGATGACAAACTCATCTTTCTCCTGTTTTCTTCGCTTCCGAGCTTGCTTGTTCTTGCTTCGCCTATGGTTGCGAGCTTTGACAAAGCTTTGCAGAGAATACACGCTGGCTCGCAAACATTTGAATTCATCAATCTTCTCAACTTTGACGGCTTCGACCACTAGCTCTGGGTTGTTTTGTAGAAAATGTGGCAGTCATCTTGAGGGCTCCGGGTGACTGTTAGAGCGTACAAAATTTGGTAATCTTCACCCAATAAAATGGGTACTGACATATTAGGAACCAAGTATGCTTCCACTTCGGTTTGAATTATCATGCCTGTCTTCGTTTGGGTGAAAATGGGTATCCTCACATAACCTTGGATCTCGGCATCCTTATCGGTAAGCTGCCATAGTTTCAGCTTGACTCCCTTTCTGATAGGAGGAGGTTTTTTCAGGGAGGCATATAACTCTTTGGAGATCAAGGAGACGTCAGCCCCTGAGTCATGTCTTAAATAGACCTCTTGGCTGTCTAGACTTCCTACCCATCCGGCGACTGCCAGAATGGATATTCCCTCGGCTGCCTTCCCTTCCTTGGTTTGACGTTTAGGGATGAGCTTGCGAGGCTTAGATCCCAAGGTCGGTAATCTGATTCCCAGTGAAGGAAGAGAACTCGTCTCCTTTTTGACGATTGGTCTGATAGAATTACTCATTACTGTTTTTCTAGAATCAGTCTTACTCTCTATAATGGGGTTTTTTCCCTCATTACTTTGAGACGCTGGCCGAAAATCCTGAGGCTGAGGGGTGTCCTTGTCTACCATCTTGAGTTCGGGAGCGTGAGCACTGTGCATCAGCACTTGATAAGTTGCCTGGTACGCTTCGCTCGGATCCACTTCTTGATTCATTTCAAGGGATGCTAACATCACCGCCTTCTTCTTTACTCATTCCAGGTATTGGTCCCAGTGAGGACATTCCTGGTCCCAATGTTTTGGACTGCTGCAAACTTTGCACGGTGATGGCGGAAGTTTCCCCAATTTAGTCTCTTTTTGGCTAATAGGGAAGAAGTACTGTTTCGGGGCTGGATGTTGCCTTTTCTTTAAGACCTGGAAGGCCGATTTTAGCAAGCCATCCAACTCATCTTCTGAATTGAGGGATAACTCCGGGGAATCATTTGGTTCGGTATCGTCACCCTCTGCTCCTTTGTTGGTAAGGTCTTGACTGACTAAGTTAGCTGTTCTCGACGTAGGAAACCTATTTCTCCTGGGTGGCTCTATTCCGACAGCTCACAAGGCTGATAACAATTCATTAGTATTGATGCACGATGATGTGCTCGGTAACGGCGAGTGACAAAAGACTAGTGGGCAGAAATGATCTCCAACCGACACTAAACCTCTCACAACTCTACACTATCACCAATTGATTGAATTCGGGTGTTTCAAGTATGATAGAAGCACTCTGCAGACTCAATAATCAAGGGATGTTGTTCAAAAGACACTTTATTCGTTACTAGTGAGTTTTACAAGCGTACTACTCGCACTAGTGGGGTGGGTAAGACACAATTGACTGAATGTGACTTGGTTTTGAGCTACTGCGCTCGTTGGGACTATGACTGCTTCGAAATAATGGCACTCTTGGCCCTGTACTACTTCCTACAAGTGATCTTCACTTGACTAGTTCGCACTCTTGGCTTACTAGTGGCACTCTTGGCCTAGAAACTGCTCCTTACAAGTGATAACACTTGACTAGTTCGCACTCTAGCTTACTAGTGGCACTCTTGGCCTAAGAATAATACTTTAACTTCGAGAAATTGCAAGAATTACTTCGAAACACTCTTGGTCTTTGCAGGACACAATAGTATTGCTCAAAAGGGACTTCAATTCACTCAATTCTATAGGTAACTTAGCGACTAGTAGCCGCTTCGTCGAGGTTAAGCACAAAAGCCTTTAATTGGGGCACTAAACTCTTGTTAGTCACTCGCAATCGCAGGGATGGCTTGCCTGTCGTTGCGAGTGGCTATTCTACTACTTATATACTGTAAAGAAAGGTACAAAGTGACACAAACAGCTACACTAGTGGGGTATTTTCGGTACTGATTTCTTGGCTAGGCCCGAAATATTGCGCATAAACACGCAATAGTCGGTCTAGAAATTGCTATTGGACGACTAGTGAGCCGCGGCACTCAGCCAGCGGTTTAACTTCGTGTTCTTGACCCAGCAACGCGCCACTAGTCCCGGAGATGAACGATTAGCCACATCCTCATGCTCGCAACCGTAGTCGGCCGTGATCGAGAGCGCAGCCGGGCTATACTAGTACCGATCGTAATAGATCTGATCGCACTAGTCGGATCTGGGCGTAACGTTAATCCGTTGCTATTTCATTTCTAAGTCCTGCTTCGAGATTGCTGCGTGACTAGTTAACCTGACTTAGGCGTTTCTGCCCCGATCGGTCTACTAGTGACTGAACTTCACGAGATCTGTGTATCCTGCTTCTTGTTTGGTGCGCTAGTCGCGTTACTTGTCTACTAGTGGCCTTATATTAATTAGTCCGGCTAGTATCCAAGTCACTAGTATGGCTGGCTGTTAGATTTAACCCACTAGTGGTATCGCATCTAAGTCCTGGCTTCACTAGTCGCATACTGCTGTAACTATCAGCTCAAAGCCTCAGCTATAGTCCTTTTACTATCACTAGTATAGGATAGATATGCAATTGTATTGTTACAAATTCGCAAAATCTAGGTGTGAACGCGTAGACGGCGTATCAGCGAGCCGCCTGCATCATTTCTGTAGGCGGCTATCAAAGCTTTGTGATGCTCGATTACTCTCGCCAAAAGTTGTTTCGTGGAGTTTATAGTGGCCATGTTTAATATTGGGTGCCAGGCGATTGGAGCTTTGCACATAATGATATTTACCTCCATCATGCTTCCATCATCTGCTTGAGTGAGCATGCATGTATACATTGTTCGTCACATGATGAAACCTTGAGGAGATTCATTTTTGTGACCCCTTTGCCTAAAGTGTTGTGCTTTGAAGACGTTGTTCATTAAAATTTGCCATTGATCACCTAGAAAGTCTTCCTTGATTATGGTCAGAAAATTGACGACATTTGTGCGCATGTGGTCTTGCTCAAGTGTGGTTAAGGTAGAAAACCAGGTATAGATATCGGAATCCTCCTTGAAACCCTTCCAAAGCCATTGTCCCAAGTATTCCGGCATGCGGCCTCCCAAGCTAGCAAGGTGCATAACCTTCCAGAAGTAGGGAATAGCAGAGTACGCGTTCCCATCCCAAGTTGGAAGATTTTCAGGTTTCAATTCCCCTTTAATAACCGGTGCCGAAGGATCGGGCCAATTACCATTCAGACCGTTTGCTCCCGGTGGGCCTGGCGGCCTGGGAGGCCCCAGTGGTCCAGGGTTACCAGGGTAACCGTTGTCACCCCTTCTTCCTCTTGGCCCCTCTCTTCCCTGTTCACCTCTTTTGCCCGGCCATCCTTGTTCCCCCCTTTCTCCTTGCCTACCTCGATGTCCCCTTCTTCCTCGCCTTCACTGATTATCCTCCATCTCCATCGACTCATCCAAGGATGACAACGATTCTCCTGATGAGCTGGACAAGGAGTTGCTCGATGGCAGGCTTCCTGATGGAGTATGTCAGGATCTGTGGCTGGCCGAGGGTACTGAAGCCTGACTTGGCTGACAAGACGAGGATACTCATGATGGGTGTGAAGATACCCTGGAGGGATGCGAGGATGGTTGGTCAGCTTTGGAGGACAAGCTTGACGAGGGGTCTGAAGGTGGGTTTCCCCCATTTCCTGTTTGCAGTTCCGGTGTCTGATTTCCTCTTGAAGGACGGGACGGCCCAGAGAGCACCGTTCTAAGAGAGGGAGGCATGCTAGCTTGCAAGTGCTGCCTAACCTCTTGGGAGTCGGCCGCACTAGAATTGGAAGGGCTCTCCATCGGAAAGCGGCCGTATTCTCTTCTACCGGATTGTGAGAAGAAGGGAGGGTGCCTACCTATGTACGGAGGAGGTGGAGTCCCTGTTGGGGTGAGTCTTGACCTTATTGAGACTAGTGTAGGCATTGAAGAATGTGAAGATGCCAAAGAAGATAATTCCACCACTTGAATGGGCTCCCTATCTGGCAGTTCATTGAGAGAAGATCGACTATCTAGATCCTCCGGTGAGATGTAGTCCTCGGCTGAATGCCAGCTCGTTCTTTGTGAACACGCTGCTCTCATCAAATTGGTGCAAGAGGCTATGGGAGGGGATAGAGAGCTTCTTTGAGCCGGTGATGTGCTCGGTAACGGCGAGTGGCAAAAGACTAGTGGGCGGAAATGAGCTCCAACCAACACTAAACCTCTCTACACTCTACACTATCACCAATGTATTGAATTCGGGTGTTTCGAGTACAATAGAAGCACTCTGCAGACTCAATAATCAAGGTAGGTTGTTCAAAAGATGTTTTATTCGTTACTAGTGAGTTTTACAAGCGTACTACTCGCACTAGTGGGGTGGGTAAGACACAATTGAATGAATGTGACTTGGTTTTGAGCTACTGCGCTCGCTGGGACTCCGACTGTTCGGACTATTGGCTCTCTTGGCCCTGTAATACTTCCTACAAGTGATCAACACTTGACTAGTTCGCACTCTTGGCTTACTAGTGGCACTCTTGGCCTAGAAACTGCTCCTTACAAGTGGTAACACTTGACTAGTTCGCACTCTAGCTTACTAGTGGCACTCTTGGCCTAAGAATAATACTTTAACTTCGAGAAACTGCAAGAACTAACTTCGGAGCACTCTTGGCCTTTGCAGGACACAATGGTAGACTCAAAGGGACTTCAATTCACTCAATACTATAGGTAACTTAGCGACTAGTAGCCGCTTCGTTCGAGGTTAAGCACAAAAGCCTTTAATTGGGGGCACTAGATACTACTAGTCACTCGCAATCGCAGGGATGGCATCGCCTGCCGTTGCGAGTGGCTATTCTACTACTTATATACTGTAAAGAATGGTACAAAGCAACACAAACAACTACACTAGTGGGGTATTTTCGGTACGGATTTCTTGGCTAGGCCCGAAATACCGCACATAAACACGCAATAGTCGGTCTAGAAATTGCTATTGGACGACTAGTGAGCCACGGAGCTCAGCTAGCGGTTTAATCTCGCGTGCTTGACCCAGCAATGCGCCACTAGTGCCGGAGATGAACGACTAGCCACATCCTCGTGCTCGCAACCGTAGTTGGCCGTGATCGAAAGCGCAGCCGGGCTATACTAGTACCGATCGTAATAGATCTGATCGCACTAGTCGGATCTGGGCATAACGTTAATCCGTTGCTAATTCATTTCTAAGTCCTGCTTTGAGATTGCTGCGTGACTAGTTAACCTGACTTAGGCGTTTCTGCCCCGATCGGTCTACTAGTGACTGAACTTCACGAGATCTGTGTATTCTGCTCCTTGTTTGGTGCGCTAGTTGCGTTACTTGTCTACTAGTGGCCTTATATTAATTAGTCCGGCTAGTATTCAAGTCACTAGTATGGCCGGCTGGTAGATTTAACCCACTAGTGGTATCGCATCTAAGTCCTGGCTTCACTAGTCGCATACTGCTGTGACTATCAGCTCGGAGCCTCAGCTATAGTCCTTTTATTATCACTAGTACAGGATAGATATGCAATTGTATTGCTACCAAATCGCAAAATCTAGGTGTGAACGCGTAGACAGCGTATCATCTCCCCCACACTGAAATAGTGACTGTCCTCAGTCACCTAAGTCCACTTTTGTACTTAGCCGTGTGTCCCACTAGTGGCCCATTGCTATTCTTTCGAGGTCACAGGTCTCGATCACGTCTTTTAGTCACTAAGCCCGTTCGGCACTTAGCCATCAAAGATCATCAAATTCACTTAATGATTTTCAGGTTCATGTGCAACCGCGCAAATCTTACTTTACTAGGACGGTCTTCATATTGTTATTCATTCATACTCATTGCATAGGTGCGCTACTAGTGTGATCGAGGAAGGAGCTAGCCGTATGGCTGGTACGGCCGTTTCAAGCTCAGCTTGGAAATTGCATTGAATCAAACCTAAGTCCGATTTCTATAAAATTTCGCCTGCTTTCACTCTTTTCACCCACTATTCTGCCGTCGTTTTTACTAGTAGTGCTCTCTTTCTACCAATGAAGCTCGGAGACTTCGCTGTCGGGGTCAATCGACTCCGTCCCCTCCTGAATCCTGACAAGCGCCGCCAGTACAGGTCCAAGGAGATTGCGCGACGACTCAAGGATAGCACCCCTTTCCTGGTAGGCGATTCCTCTACTAGTGCCGTCGCTTCTCACTAACAATTTTCTGGTTACATTCAGATCCAAATCCTGAAGCTTTCCCGTCAGTCCAAGGCGCATCCAGCTGCGTCTTTCGCTCGCGATCTTCTTTACACCTGCGATGCTATTATTGCAGAGCTCCCAACCAACTTGCAGCTTTCTAGCTTTGACAGCTGGGAGCTCCGGACGAGCGAACGGTCCGGGGTACGTACTGACTTCTGCTTGGATCCTTCTGCCTACTAATATATTCTTTCTAGCGCGTTATGATTGAAGAAGACATGCCGCTTCCTGAGGCATTCCTCGCTACTTTGTCTGATCAAGGTCGGAAGCGAAAGGTCCCCCCTCGTGATGATTCAGGGAACGAAGACGCTTCGGGTGACGACGACGATGAAGAACAGGGCGATGCTACTAGTGGCGACGAGGGAAGTGACGATGAAAGCGAGGAAAGCTCGGATGAGTCCGAGGAGGAGATAGTTCCCAAGGTTCGTCGCCGTCTCGCTCGTGTCATCTACTCCGCTGACTGCTCTCGTTAGATCAAAGGAACCATCAAGAACCAAAAACCGAAGGCGTCATCCCCCAAAAAGAAGTTCACCACTCCCAAGGAACCCGAGGTCAGCCTCTCCATTACGGTGCCAGTGGGTCCCCTTAAGAAGGCTGCCAAAACCCAACCTGGTTCTGTGAAGGATGCACCTGCTCCCAGTAGGTCTTCCTTACTTGTATCATAGCGCTTTCTTTCTGACTGCTTGACTAGCGGCTAGTAGCTCTCGTGGTTCTCGAGCGTCGCAGCGCCCCAAAGGTAAAGGGGAGGAGAAGCCTGTGGCTTCCTCATCCAAGGCGGCAGCCCCAGCTACGGTGACGATCAAGAACAAAAAGCACTTGGCCTTCAGCAGTAAGCATTCTGTCCATCATTTCTCTTTTCTTTTTGCTAACTAGTGGGTGTTCAGCCCACAGATATGGCAGGGAAGTTCCTGTCCCTGTAAAGGACAAGGAAATCAAGACCATTGTCCAGGCGTCGATCGTGGTGAGTTGCTTCGTTTCCCTACGTCTTCCTCCCTTTCTCATACTTGAGTGGCCAGCCTCAATATGGATGCGCTCAGTGCTCGTCTAGCGTCCAGAACCAACCATGCGTATTCCTGGGGTGGGGTAAACGCTGCAACAACTGCGAAGCTGCTACCAAGAGCCTTTGCTCTTACCGTGCTGAGCCCGTTCAGCGCTACCATGCTCGCAAGGAGCTGGCTAAGTTCATTGAGGCAACGCCCGACAGTACGTGCTTTATCTTTCATTTTTCATTCTGGTACTTAATTTCCTTTTTCTAAGACGTTCATACTTCCATTGGCCGAACCACTGCCGCTCTCCAAGTCTTCGAGACTTGTGCCAATGCCGCTGCTCAGGCGGCTCAGCAATACCGCGCCTCCCTAGAGGAAACTCTCGTCATCTGTCAAGATGCCGCTGCCAACGAGGGAGGGAACGCTCTCCAAGGTATCGTGTTCGAGAGCGTGGACTTTGAAGAACAGCTTCGTACAGCCCTTGTCAGTTTGGGCAGGTCATCAGCTACTCCTTCGAATAGTACGTTTTCTATTTGAGTGCTGACCAGCCTATCCGTACTGACTTCTTATCCGATTCAGCTGCCGGGACGTCCTTTTCTAGTTGGTTCGCCACTCAAGCTTTCAGCCAGCCTCCCTTGAGGAATGACTCGTCGCCCCGTCCTCTCACCGAGGATTCGGGTGCCGTCACTACTCCGGCTCCACCTCGAGCGACTAGCGCAGTTCCTAAGGACGACTCGGGGGATGAAGTCAATGCTCTCGTGGATCAGATTACAAGCTCCCCAGTTCGTCCACCTATCGAGTCGCTGAAGGATGCTTGAGCTATTGGCATGGACTTTCCTCGAACATTCTTACAAAATTTTTACATTTTCTTTCGTATACGCGCGCCCTTAGGGCATATATTACATCATGTAGTGCCAAAGTGTGGATAGGCACACAAAATATAACCGTTTTCAATGCTGTTCTTTTCTGGTGTGATGTGAGATCTTTTGTCAAGAATCCGCCTAAGTCTTCATTCGTGAGGGGTACTAGTATGATTTTCGCTTATCTGCGCAATGTGGGGTCGGGAGCACTCAGAGTGCCGCTTAGATGCCTGTCATCCGCATTCGGCTAGAAATTGATGATGAGATCATTTTTCCTTCCAGATTGCGTACTAGTTCCTCTAATGCTAGTGAGGTTTCCGAGTTAGCCGTGCAAGTTTCCATCCTTTTGAGGTACACTAGTGACTCTTTAAGTGTGACTAGTGAACTTTGTCAAAACGTAAGTCCGCTAGTGACTTCAAATTTTTCACTAGTGTCCGATCACGGTGCACTATTGACGACCGATTGGATATTGTGGCTGGTTTTTCCATCACTAGTTGTTTCGATTTGACTTGGGTATTCTTTCAAACAGTTGGATATTGCGTGAGCAGCGTCGCTCGTGGCCTAGTCTTTAGTAATTTCTTATTGAAATTTCTCGGAAATTTTTGCGAAATTTTTGCGAGATTTTGACTAAGTCCCAAAGCACGGTCCTCCCCCACACTATAAATTCAACATCCCCGTTGACTAGTCATTTCATCGTCTCACTAGTAGACTTCTTTTCGTGACTAGCCTCATCACTCCAAAACTCTTCAAACTATTCTTCCAAAATATTTTCATAAAATCGTCACTTAGCCATGTCCAATCCTACCGACGTCGCTGTCCTTGTTTCTCATGCCAATGAGGCTATTCAAGCCGCCGATACTTTGTGGGAACACAAAGTTGAGCTGGAGACGCTTGTCAAACAGTGTAAAGCTGTTTGCACTATCGGGGTATGTGGACTAGTGATTCAATTTTCGATCTTCGACTGACTAGTGCTCCAGGCAGAGCTAGTGGAGAAGCATCGTCCTTCTGTCATTGGCAATGCCAAGAACGAAGACGTGGTCTTTCGTATTAAGCAGGTTTTCGAGCAAATTCAGTCAGACCACTCCACCGTTCCAACCTTCAAGGACTATCACACCATTCGTACTTTCACCGGGATCATCCATAGCGAGCGCGACAAGCGAGCAGCGGCTGTTGCGGCTGCTATTGCTGTCGTTACCACTCCTGCTGAGTCGACTCCCACCAAAACTACGGTCACTAGTGGCAAGCCTAAGGCTTCCAAAGCGGTGAGTACTTCACTAGTCATTGTTTCTTTCTATTCTTAACCGACTATTTTGCTTTCTAGCCTGCCAAACGAAGTCGCCGCCTCGCTAAGTCGAGAGCCATCATCGAGGACTTGTCCGATGAAGAAGCTAGCATCATCGCAGCCACTGAGGAGGACACGGTCATGGGTAACCCTGATGCTTCCAGTGCGCCACCGGAAACTGACCCGGTATTGATTCCTTCAGCTGCTATTCGTCGCAAGGCTGATACCGTCATTTCACGCTTTGAACAGATGAATATCGACGAGGATGTCGATGTCATTGTCAATCGCGATCCGACTGCCGGTAACATCGTCGAAGGCCATAAGGTTCCGCTTCCCAAGTTCCTCAAGAACAAGAAGGCTGCTCAGGTTCGTTTACTAGTCGGTTTTCTTCTTTACTAGCCTAAAGTTTTCTTCCAGAGGGAGAAGGAGAAGGCAGAGCGACGTGCCGAGGCGATTCAGGTGACTTTCTAACCACTAGTATTCGATCTCGACTCATTTTCACACATTTACCAGGCCGCCGAGGCGACTATTGCCAAAGGGAAGGCTATCGAGGCCGCTAACCAAGCCAGGAAGCGCCCTCGCGCCTCTACTGACCTTGCTTTCAAGGATTCCCCTTACACCATCGCTGGTAAGTGTTCACTAGTGAGTTATGCGACGCATTATTGACCTTCTTTCTTTCACTAGCGGCTGACTTAGCTATCAACAACGAGGCTAGTCAGCAGTACTATCGACGCCGTGGCTTCACTAGTCGTTGCTGGGGATCATATCAACCCTTCCGAAAGCGTCTTGCGCTCTAGGGAGGCTGATCTTCGCAACGATGTCATTGCCACCCACCCACAAAATCGAGTACCTGTTGA